>JACEFZ010016241.1:457500-487500 GCA_014155875.1 Cepaea nemoralis
GCCCATCCCAACCCTCCTCTCAGTAATCATTACTGTTTCTACTTCTCTTCTCCGTGTGATTTTATATCTCCCTCCATCTCATTTGCCCTGTAGATTTCAGACAGAGGCTTTCGAGCTGTACCACTCGCAGGTTTTGTAAATGTGTGGTCCATTCAGCGTCTTTTCTTTACATCTGAGTATTTGTTTAGGTTTCTCCATGAGTTCCACATTGGTCATTCTATCTTACCATTTTGAAATATGCACGACTTTTGCAGACGTTTCGATTAGTCCCAACCATAGGTTGATTATTAGGCAATTTTACCTTCAGTAGTTTGCCATTACTTTCTAAGCGAGAAGACAGCGTTTAAGTCCACATAATCTAACGTAGGGATTGGGCTCTTTTGTTTTGCGCATTCACCAATTATTGAATGTCTGTACTTTATTATTTGTAACCGTTTTCCTTGTTCTCCACGTTTCTGTTTCACACAATTTGCTCTAAGCTTTGGATCTAAGATGTTGTCAATCTGTTTTCGCACTTTAGCTGTTGTTATTCTCAATATTTGCTTGTTCGGAATGTTTCCGAAGTGAGATAGATAGCGCTGATACTATCACTATCAGTGATTAGAGTATTAGAGTCACGCTTTTCTGCCAATCTCCTGCATAATTCTTGTGCAATAGTACGTGAACAAATAACTTCCCGCAGGTCAGCATGGTGGAATGTGTAAGAACGCGTGTTCTTAAACATCCGTTGTGCTGATGCCGAGGTAAGCGGATTCAACCCCTACACCGGACAGCTGGACTAAAATGTTGACCTGTCGCCCTTGACTTGGGGACGCTAATTACAAGTACCTCTGAAGTCGGAGTGGGTTCTCCTGATGGCGAGGGACACTGTAAATAGAGAAAGCTAAGCCACGCGCAAAATTCAGTCCATCACTACTATAAATATAAATAGTGTGTATGGACTACGCTTGAGTTCAAAGCGAGCGTGCACAAAATTAAAAAAGAAAAAAAATCCGAGGTTCATAAACACTGCCGTGTCATCCATGGCAATCATCTTGGAGAGTTGGTATTGAGACAAGTCGATGTCATCAACAAAGTACTTGAAAAGTGCAAGTAACTGCATTCTAGCTGACGATCTGAAGTGAGGCTTGTTAGTTTATATTCAAATATAAACACCCTGTAAAATCATGCTAGGGCGTATTTTCCGGGTAAGTCTTAATTTTGGGGGAATGAATCACCCAAGAAATTGTGGGGGAAACACGGTGTCCCAAGTGTTAGCAGTAAGACAGTCCGAGCAGTAACGTTTGTGTACACCTGAGGTCGAAGGTGACTTTAATATCTGGGGCAGAGATAGTCACATAAGTTTACACAAAGCTTAAGTGACAGATGGTTGTTTACTCACAGAGGTGAAAGGAAGTACAGTTTGAAAAGACGAAGGGGATTAAAAGATGTGTTGTCATGCAACGAAAATTACTTTCGCAGACAAGTCACCGAAGGTGTGAAGGTACAGGGCCTATAAATTATATATTTATAAAAAAGCCCATTTTTTAACTTTGAAATTTCAAGTTTCTGAGTTAGTGTCAGATAAATAATAATATGGTAACATAACTGTAGTTAGTGACTAACTCAGAAACTTGAAATTTTTGTTATTAACACTTTAATACTTATACTTATTATATATTAGCGGGTTCTATCATGGTTTTCAATCTGAGTATCTTATTAATCTACTAATGAGTTAATGAGGCCACCACAGATAGATATGATAGGCCTTTAAAAAGTAAAACCAAATGCCAAATCTTATGGTACCTCAATGATGGTAATAAAATATCACTTTGGTGTTCCTTTATACTTATTATTTATATTAATATTAATGTAGCATGTAGTTGTAGTGTTCAATTTCAATTTCAAAACATGATTAATGAATATTGATGTTATCATTTGTTTTTTATTTATTTTTAACAAATATTTTCAATTTTGTTTTTATCTTTCCATATCTTGTTTGTTTTTCATTCAGATATACACAATCTGTAATCTTTTATTATATATTTTGAAATTGTATTGTGCTGTACTAAAATGCATTCAGCTACAATATACAACATGTGAGATATGTATATAGAAATATAAAATAATATAGTATACCTATTCTTGTAAAAAATGTAAGAAGGTTTATTAACTGGAAGGGTTGCTGAACAGCATATTATTATTACTGTTGTTATAAATACAATATTCATATACAGTACATGTAGGTTAAGTAATACTAATACTATGAATTGATACAAATAATAATTGCTAATACATAATTACGACTGTGAAGCAAAAGGTATATGGTTCCTAATACATTGATATGTCTATTAAAAAATAAATTAAAAACTAATTCTGCCTGAAGCAATGCTCCGTATATGATAGGCCGATCTTCATATGAACCAGCAAATGTGCCAAGAGTGACTGTACTTCTTACATTTAGTCATTGTGTACTAAAAGATTCATAGGAAGTAAAGTCTATCAGTGTTTTTTTTTTTTTTTTCGCGCATTCCTTTACAGGACATTGCAGTCAACACCAGCATTTTCCAGCTGCCCAAATGGGACCTCCCATATATACAGAAGGACAATGTTGTTGTTTGTCCATCAAAAATGATGATGACCATTCATTGCATCCAGTGGGGTTGAAAGTAGGGAGCCATGAGCTCTAAGATGGCTGATAAGGCCTATTTTGGCTCGAAATGTTCTTTGACAATGTGGGCAAAGAATGCTTGACGTTCCAGGAAGAGGATCTCCTGCAGTGGTTTTTCTGTCCAGCCTTTTCTTCACAGCTCTTGCAGTCCTGGTTGTCTCATACGTTACTGCACAATATATCACTATATTAGGGTCATTGTGTTGTTTGTTATATTTGTTAGTGTCTTCTGCCGTTTCAATGCTAGGTGAATGGAAACTTACATTATAATATTTGTTCATTTGATTGGGTTGGATCCGAAGACAGTGGCTGGTGTCTCCAGGGCAGTCACAGCTGGCAAAGATTAGTTAAATTTTCATGGCAGGGCATGCAGGTGTTCAAGGAAATGAACAGGCTGACAGGCTTGCAGGTAAGGCTACTGTGGGGGCAGACTGGCCATGGATCAGGCTGATATACTGAATGCTGTATGAGAAGTAAGACGTTTGCGAGAACCAAGTGATGACTGTGAATCTACAACCATGGTCAGACTGCGAGAACGGCAAGTTAAAAGCTATGTGACCAGACAAGAGCATCATGCAGGAAGTCAAAGAAGATTAATAAACCAACAAGAACTGGTGTCATTAGCCGCTACACCCTGTGGGATTTACTGAGGAGGGGATCCGAGCACTTATGAACTGAATAGTTCCATGTGCAGTGAGGATGATTTGTTGACTAAATAACATTTATTTAACTCCTTTTTGCTTGGCACTGAATCAGTTAAAGAAATCTCGAGGCATATTTATAATATATAATGTGTGTATATCTGCAGAAGTGACAGTAATACTCTTGTGAGTTTCATGTTGTTATCTCTGCCCCTCTTGTTCATCAGCTGTAACCTTCTGCATCTACAATTATAAAAAAAAATTTTTCTGTTCTCTCGTTTTGAACTTAAGCGTTGTCCATGCTGGACTGATTATTGTGTATAGGCTAGCTTTCCCTATTACCAGTGTTCATCACCATCAGGCTCCTGAGGTACGTGTATTTTACGTACCAAAGAAAAGGATGAGAAGTCAACATTTTAGTCCAACAGACAGGTGTAGGAGTGGAAGCTGCTACCTTGCTATCAGCACACCGGAAGCTTAAGAGAATGAGTGCCCTTATCCATTTGACCATGCTGATCTCAAAGTATTAAAATATCTACTTGCAGCAGTTGTTGGCTGTTTCTTTCATTTGTAAGTTTACATCATTAAGGCTACTTTTTCTTGATTATTTCATTGATTTCATCACACACATTTGTAATGTGTTCTTGAGGCATTTTAATTTGCTGCTTCGTTATGGCTTTTACACTGTTTTCACACATAGATTTTGTTTCATTCGCAGTACTGATTTAAAAATGCCAAGGGATTTTTGATTTGTGCAAAGTGCCCATAGGCATCTTGTATTTTGTCACCCTTGTCTGAGAATACTAGATGTCTGATCCACCACCCCAGGATCAGGAAGGACTATACCATTCTGTTGTTATTTTTGTAATGAAACATTCACACTATCTAGACTGAAATGAACTAGGTCTGCACAAGCCAGAGGCAGACATTGAAACTTTAAACCACTCTTTAAGGCACCCTATTCCACTGCCTTTGCAATGTCATTATTAACTATTTGTTTACTCGTAAAAATCAGTTACTAATACTTTTTCTAATCACTTTAATTGAATGTCATAAAGATAATTCTGAAATGCTGTATCAAACCTGTCCTGCAGTGTGGCAGTGAATCATGGATTGTGAACAAACAAATTAGCAAGAACTTGGAGGCAGGGAAGATGTTGTTTCTGTGTTGAATGTTCTGACTACCTTGGATGGTCAAAGTAACTAACCTGACTGCCTAGAAGAGGTTTCTTTTTGAAATGTCTAAATCTGAAATGTTGTCTCTTGTATGAACTTGGCTACCTTTTTTATTAAAGTTCACTCAGTGGTCCGTAGAGTCTATCTTCCACTGTTGTTTCTCTAGGCCTAAAGTTTGCCTAGGTATGTCATATTATGGGCAGTCTTGGAGTATGTCTTCTGCTGTCTGTGGCGACAATCCACATGTGCACACGGCTGATTCACCAATTTTGAAAACATCTGGAAGAGGCTAATGAAAGTAGAACATTACATACAACTACAAAAAGAGAAGAAAAATAGAGACAAGAGACAGTGTTTTTTGGTCGTATAATGTGAATAGAGGTGTCGGAGAACACCGTGATGACTAGAAAGTTCAGTAACAGGCAGCCCTAGAGAAATGATACTTGAAGGTCTAAAATGATGGGATATCATTAGTAGATTTGATCCACAACATGAAGGATTCATATCTTTGGAGAGACATGAATGCTTATGCCACTTTGTAGGTATATAGTCATGATGATGATAATTTATTTCTGTTTTATTTTTGTTCACAGATAAAACAGATTGACTCATCTTTGCTTTGGTCAACGTCACAGATTCACAGAAGCTATCTGGAACATAGGACATGAAATCATCAGACCTCCACATAACTTTCAATGTGATAAATTCAAAAGTTGAGAAAGATTTTGATTGGTAGTTGCAGAACTGGAAAGAACTTTATACCAGAATGCAGAATAGATAACAGAAAAGGCTGAAAGTAATTGGCACACCAGATTCAAATCTTGCTACTTCAAGTCATTGCCTAGATGCAAGACAAATAAGTGCAACCAAACTAGGCCAGCAATTAACACTTATTCAGTGCAGAATTTTAATGAGGTTAATGACAGCTGTGACATTTACGCTTTGTTCCTGTTTTCTATTGACCAGGAGTTGTTTTCATGGAGAATGGATCGCTCTGAGGAAATGTAAGTAACTTGTGGTCTCATGTGTTTGTTACTGCTCACCTCATCTCATACAACAGTAACTTGGTATAGTGTGTTCACAAATGTTTTACCCAATATAAAAATCCATAACTCAGTAACCAACTGAGGGGAAATGATGAGATTTAGCATATAACCTTATCATTATGTATACCCAAAAAAAAATATTCTGGAGATTGTACAGCAGATCTAAATATATGTTTATATGCGGTATATAATTTACGGGTCAGAGATGAAGTGCATATTATGAAATGTATTACATTTTCACAGGGAAACATCAGTGTTCAATAATGAATATTCTCCGTGGTGCATGGGAATTTCCTTATAAGAAGCATGTCACATAGTGCGAAGTGTTACCCAAATTGATGTGCATTAATGTAAAACAAGTTAGTTAGCATGAATTCAATACATTTTAGCCAAAAATTCAAAGAAATTTCCCAGTTTTCCATGATTTCAGTTGCCTTTGTACCCATCAAAGACATATTCCTTGGGTGGGAGTAAATATAAGACGGCAGGAAAAATTTCATAACCATGCCACAGATATTTTTTATTTAAACTGAACGTGAATGAGGGTAAACATTTGTGAGCGCACTATATGTGAAGATCTAGCACACATTGAGTTTTCTGTAGCATTGCCTTCACTTGTTACATTTTTCTTTACTGTTTTCTTTTACAGATTATTTTTCTTCATCATTATCATCATCTTTAGCATCATCATCATCAACACCACTGATTTCATCACAAGCACTATTGATTGTCATCATCACCTTGGAGATCAGTGTGGCTGTGAGGTTTAACACTCTTACACTTTCACTGCTGATCGCAGTGTGTTGGGTTCATTTCACAAGCCAGTCAGTTTGGACTCAAATGTTGACTTCCTGTCCTTGACTTTGGGATGTAAATCACAAGTACCTCTGAAGTCAGAGTGGATTCACCTGAAGGCGAGGGATACTAGTAATAGAGAAAGCTATCCCTTGTGCCCAGATCAATCCGGTGCACTCACTACTTGTTGATAGTGTGTGGACTATGCTTGAGTTCAAAGCCAGAAAATGGAAACAAAATATCACCACTACGATCGCTGTTATAGTCATCATCATCATCATCTTTGTCATCACCATCATTGTCATCACCATCATCTTTGTCATCACCATCATCTTTGTCTTCATCATCATCTTTGTCATCATCATCATCTTTGTCATCATCATCATCTTTGTCATCACCATCATTGTTGTCATCATCATTGTCGTCACCATCATTGTCATCACCATCATTGTCATCACCATCATTGTCATCACCATCATTGTCATCATCATCATCGTCATCATCATCATTGTCATCACCATCATTGTCATCATCATCATTGTCATCACCATCATTGTCATCACCATCATTGTCATCACCATCATTGTCATCACAATCATTGTCATCACCATCATTGTCATCACAATCATTGTCATCACCATCATTGTCATCACCATCATTGTCGTCATCATCATTGTCATCATCATCATTGTCATCATCATCATTGTCATCATCATCATTGTCAACATCATCATTGTCAACATCATCAATGTCATCATCATCATCGTCATCACCATAATTGTCAGCATCATTGTCATCATCATTGTCATTATCATTGTCATTATCATCATTGTCATCACCATCATTGTCATCGTCATCATTGTCATCATCATCATTGTCATCACCATCATTGTCATCACCATCATTGTCATCACCATCATTGTCATCATCATCATTGTCATCACCATCATTGTCATCATCATTGTCATCGTCATCATTGTCATCATCATCATCATTGTCATAATTATCATTGTCATCATCATCATTGTCGTCATCATCATTGTCGTCATCATCATTGTCATCACCATCATTGTCATCACCATCATTGTCGTCATCATCATTGTCATCACCATCATTGTCATCACCATCATTGTCATCACCATCATTGTTGTCACCATCATTGTCGTCACCACATTGTCATTGCCATCATTGTCATCATCATCATTGTCATCATCATCATCATCACCATCATTGTCATCACCATCATTGTCGTCATCATCATTGTCATCATCATCATTGTCATCATCATCATTGTCATCATCATCATTGTTGTCATCATTATTGTCATCACCATCATTGTTGTCACCATCATTGTCGTCACCACATTGTCATTGCCATCATTGTCATCATCATCATTGTCATCATCATCATTGTCATCATCATCATCATTGTCATCACCATCATTGTCGTCATCATCATTGTCATCACCATCATTGTCATCACCATCATTGTTGTCATCATTATTGTCATCACCATCATTGTCATCACCATCATTGTCATCATCATCACTGTCATCACCATCATTGTCATCACCATCATTGTCATCACTATCATTGTCATCATCATCACTGTCATCACCATCATTGTCATCATCATCATCATTGTCATCATCATCATTGTCATCATCATCATTGTTGTCATCATCATTGTCATCACCATCATTGTCGTCATCATCATTGTCATCACCATCATTGTCATCACCATCATTGTCATCACCATCATTGTCATCACCATCATTGTCATCATCATCATTGTCATCATCATCGTTGTCATCACCATCATTGTCATCACCATCATTGTCGTCATCATCGTTGTCATCACCATCATCCTCTGTTCTGTAATACTCTCCTTATGACTTAGTCATGGAACAACCACTCTCTATCATGGCGTCTTCCATCAGGTATGCTCAGCTCATCTTAGCTTTGTTGCTCCATCTTCCTCTGATGCTCTCAGAGTTCTGCTTAGCCTCCTGACATTCATATTTTCTGAAGGTTTCCAGTTCAGGCTGTCACATGTCCTCTGGATCACTTTGGTAGTGAGATTAGATACCTAGACTTCTCAGATAGGAGGCTCTGTGTGTGTGTTGTGCTTCCAGTTTAGGACACAGGAAAACACATCATCATTACTTTTACATCACTATTGTTTGCAGTGTGAGATTTCTGTTTTCATTTAAGCTTTCTTGTTGTCTGTAACTTGTATGTTAAAGTTAGTTGTCATACTTTACATTCACGTGTCTTCAATTTCAGCTCTTTTTTACTTTCAGTAACATATAACATAAGTGCATGTAACATATAGTAACATATAACATACAGTAATATACCACATACAGTAATATACAACATGCAGTAACATATAACATGTGGTAACATACAACATATTGTAGCATACAACAACACAGCAACATACAACTTAGGGTAGCATACAACATACAGTAACATGCAACATACTATAACATATAACATACAGTAACATACAACATATAATAATATATAACACACTATAAAGTACAACATACTGTAACATACAGCACACTATAACACCCAGTCATACACTTATATACTAGGGAAAGTCAATAAGAAAGTCACAAATGGCTTTAGAACAATAACTAAATATGATAACAACTTAAAACCAGTTTATTTTTATACATGCATTGTCCCTTTATTTCTCAACATAATTTCCACCAAAATTGATGCACTTATCCCATCGTTTTATCAGTCCTCCCAAACCGGCTGCGTAGAACTGCGTGCTCTGTTTTCTAAACCATGTTTTCACTTCACATTCAACTTTGGGGTCATTCGTGAAACATCTCCCGCCAAGGTTGCTTTTCAGTGGACCAAAAAGGTGGACATCGCTAGGGGCTAATTCGGGGTTGTAAGGTGGATGTTCCAGAACTTCCCACCTTAGTTGGTTAATTTTCTCTTGAGTTAATCGAGCCGTATGTGGTCTGGCATTGTGATGAAGAAGCAACACTCCTCTAGTCAGCAGTTCTGGACGTTTTCTTCGAATTGCATCATGAAGCATCGATAGAACTTCACAGCACCCTATTGCAGATGCTACAGAGTCCAGAGTCTATCGTTACTCGCCTGTCACCTCTAATCATCTTCTCAACCCGTTGCATGGATGCTTCTGTTGCAATCTCAACAGGATGACCAGATCGGATTTCTTCAACAATTTTAGAGTGTCCTTGAGAAACATTTTCTACCCAGCTGTGCACCGCTTTAAGGGACAAACATTTGTCAGCATAAACAGGAAGCATTTCCTTATGAATGTCCTTTGCAGGCAGTCCTTTTGCCCACAAAAAAACACACAACAGCATGTTGCTCTTTGGTTGTACACTCCGTAAGTACAGTCGCCATTTTGTTTAGTGCTGCGCATGCACGTGAGAACCTAATGCCACCTGATGAACGGGAATATAAAGTTCGATGTTGCTGTCACCTAATGACACTTGTAGAAAACACCAACTACATTTACCTGCCATCCCACAGAACTGTGTGACTTACTTATTGACTCGCCCGCGTACAATAACATCAATATACTATAACACACAATCCTACAGTAACATACAATACACTCTAACCCACAATCATATAGCAACATACATCATATAGTATCACACAGTACACTATAACATACAACATACAGTAACCTACCATACACTATATGACACAATGATACAGTAACATACAACATTAGTAACACATGGCATACAGTAACACTGGCAAACAACATACAGTAACATACAACATTATTAACACATGGCATACAATAGCACTGGCAAATAACATACAGTAACATTGTAACGTGCGTGGTTTTACGCCAAGATTGGACGGATGTACGAATTAAGAAACAAATAGAACAATCAAGGTTATAGGGGTCAGATAAGAGGTAGGTGGATGTAGGGTCAGAAAGGTGGAGTAAGGAATCCCAAGACAATGGTTGGCCCCAAACACAGTGGATCTTTATAACATGGAGATGTCAGTCTGAGTCACCAGGGGGCAAAAAGGAACGTGCTGGAGAGAGAATAGACAAAGGAGTACCCCAGAAATCTAATGTCGGAGGAAGGTTGTAACTGGGTTCAAGGGTGAAATAGACTTTCACGGGTGGGCCTGGGTAGAGTGAATAAAGACAGTAGTCTGGGCAAATTGGGGACAGCTGGGTATGGGGCTAAGTATTAGAGACTTAGCCAGGCAATCAGCGACAGTTGAGTCTGAGGCTTAGTGAGGGAGACTTAGCCAGGAGAGTGGAGTGTTTGGGCTACGTTAAGGAAACTAGCCAGTTACTCGGTGTTTGGGATAAGGGGGGAAACTTAGCCAGGCATTCAATTGAGTTCGGACAGGGGAAAGAGTCCTGTGCGACTAGTTGTGTCACAAGACCGATCAAAGGCAGTATATAAGTATACCTGCAGAGTATTCATACAGACATACCTCTGAACATAACCATAGCCAATTCTATCTGTCAATAACATCGTGACAAACATACAACATTAGTAGCACATGACATGCAGTAACAATGGCAAACAACACATTGTAACATACAACATTTGTGACATTTTTGAAATCACAATCTTAGAACATTAGAAAACTTGTTGGACGTGTGCAATTATGTTACCATTAGTATTGGGACTCTTCTCTGGTTATTGAAGATGAAAATGGAGCACAAATAGATTGTCCAGAGTGCAGTGATGTCAGTTCTTGACACCAGTCAACTCTGCTTATCTCACCTGTTATTTGAACCTCTTTTTACTGTATGACATTATGGATCAACTGTGCTGGAATATCTGGGGACATATTTATTAGAGTATTTTCCTTCTTGGGCCCAGAGCACCGTAATCTTCAATGACTCATGGTCTGCTCTTCAGACACAGAAGTTATAAGCAATAAATTGCACTGTTTATTGCCTGGCGTATTTCACTGCATCTCGCCAGGTACACACTACAGAGTCATATATCATATGAAATGAATAAACAAATAATACTTTGGCTGGGCACTGTTCCGATTGACGGTCCCAAATAGTTCCGCAGTGAATACTAAATCTTAGGTGTAAAACAGGGCCTCATTGGGTGATGCTAAATTACGAAACGAAACACAGCAGAATGTTGGTTAATATATCACCTTTAGTAATAGTCTTGAAGGAATAAAAAAAACAACCAGTAACGCATTTTCGCAGTGTTGGTTCATTCATCATCATCATTATCATAATCATCATCATCATCAGGTGCAATGCCGATAAGCGTGGAAGATCATGGTTCGTGATCTCACACAATCATCAGTCTTTTATCAGGTCAGTGTTCTTGTCCCGATAATGATAGGCGACCAAATCATCAAGCTATTCCTGTCTTTGTCTTCCCCGTGCTCTTTCCCCATCGTCATGCTGCTCGTGGTCATAGAGTGGGCACCACTGGATTCTTGAACGGTTCGGCCCGCTGAACGGGCTGTAAATGCCCACGCACTTCTCTGCTGCTTTACAACAGATCCATCTGTATAGATGAGCACTTCGGGGCTATCTGAGTGTTCATAGATGAGCGCGTTGACTTCTGCATTGACAGCGGCAGGGGTCTGCTCTCTGCACCGTCTGTCGGGTGTGATAATGCAGGAGAAAGTGCACTTAAAAGCTGGAGGCACCGGCACCCATTCCTTGCCGGGGTTGATACTGGTAAGACTGCAGAGCTGTCTGACGACATCTTCCGCCCGACCCATCCATGATTTGCCTCTCTTTAGCCTGTCACCCTTTTCTCTGAATATAGCGTCATGCAGAGGGTGCTGCTCATCTGCACTTATTTTTAAGTATGCACGAGCTCTCCAGATCTTGATCCTGTGTTCCATTGTCGGGAAGTCAAGGAGGTATCTCATTGCTACACAGCTGGTGTCTTTCGTGCAGCCCAAGATGATGCGCATGGCTTCGTTTTGTACCTTTTCAAGTCTTCCAATCTGTGTAGGGCTGACAGTGAGTATGGCCAGGGCATACTGGATGGGTGAAAGCACCAGTCCTTGGAACAGACGTATTAGCAGTCTTTGCTCGATATTGGCAGTCGCGACATGATAAGTGTAAGTGCACAATTTACATTCTTTGGATGTGTGATAACGAGAAGACAATCTACATTCTTCATGTATGGACGTGTGATGATAAATCGATAATCTCCATTCTTTGGACGTGTGATAATGAGAAGACAATCTACATTCTTCATATTTGGGCATTTTTTTCCCCCCGCGTTTCCATCCTGTTTCAGGACATTGCGGTCAACATCAGCATCTTTCAGCTGTATGTTGATTCCTAGGCTAGATTACGCTCATCAGCACGCCACGACTTTTTGAGCGACCGGCTCCATCCTCTCATAAGTCACTGGCGCGACTCGAACCACTTCCAATTCTCGTGCGCTCACGTCAACCACGAGAGTATTCGGGGTTACGGAGAAAGCTGCTAAATCCTCGGCCAGGGAGACCGGTTCATATTTGGGCATGTGATGATAAATAGATAATCTCCATTCTTTGGACGTATGATAATGAGAAGACAATCTACATTCTTCATGTCTGGACAAGTAATGATAAATAGAGAATCCCCATTCTTAGGACGTGTGACGATACGCTGATAATTTACATTATTTGGACGTGTAATAATAAGTATGTCTCCGTGGCGAAGGAATTTGCGGACGCGGTTCGTAATCCCGTATACCCGTGTTCGAAACACAGCTCAACGCGATTTGACAGCAGATCGCATTGCGTTGGTTTTGCGTTGGTATCAGTGCCAGTCGTTCAGAAAGCAATGGCAAATTACTGAACGTGGACTTGCCAGGAGATCACAGCGATAGAAATGCTGATGTTGACTGCGATGTCCTGTAAAATAGGATGTGCAAATTATTTTTAAAAAAAATTATAAGTAGACAATTTACATTCTTTGCTTATGTGATGATAATAAGAACATCTTCATTCTTTGGTCATGTGACGATAAGTGCATAGTCTAATTCTTTGGATATTTGATGATAAGTGGATAATCTACACTATTTGAACATTTGATAATAAGTGGACAGTCTACATTCTGTGTACATTTGATGCTAAGTGGACAATCGACATTCTTTGGTTATGTGATGATAAGTAATCAATCCACATTATCTGGTCATGTGTTGATAAGTACACAGTCTACATTCTTTGGACACTTGTTGAAAAGTGGATCATCTACATTCTTAGGACATTTAATGATAAGTGGACAATCGAAATTCTTTGGACATTTGATGATAAGTGGACAATCGACATCCTTTGGCCATTTGATGATAAGTAGACAATCGACATCCTTTGGATATTTGATGATAAGTGGACAATCGACATTGTTTGGTTATGTGATGATAAGTAAACAATCTACATTCTCTGGTCATGCGATGATAAGTACACATTCTACAGTCTTTGGACATTTGATCATAAATGGATAAGCTACATTCTTTGAACATTTTATGATAAGTGGACAATCTACATTCTTTGGACATTTGATGATAAGTGGACAGTATACATTATTTAGACGTGTGTTTATAAGTGCCCAGCGGCCATGCGGGTGATCCTGGGGTGCACAAAGAACACACCAATTATATGCATGAGGAATATCCTGGTTGTACCAACAATGGCGGTCCTTCAAGCCAAATGGTACCTGAGAGTTGCTGGAGATAGGGATCAGGGGATCACCCCCTGTATGAAGCCACGAATATGGTCAATGGTCATAGACTAAGACGAGGTAGGTCCTGGATGGCACAGGCAGAAATATCTACACATAAGGTGTGTGATCTAGAGACCATCAATCGTTAAAAAGAGTGGGTTGAAGTACCGAAAGACATGACAGACTGGCACAATGTAATAGTAACACTGGGTGGTGAGTGCAGAGAATGGGCAGCGGGCCGCATAAAGTTTGAGATGCATCACCTGATCCAGAGTAAGACACATCAAGGTGACATAGTGATCTATGCCGATGGGACAATGGTGAGAAATAGACGGAGTGGTTGGGGTTTCATTGACAAGGCTAATGGGCGAGTCTTGAAAAAGAAGTCTGGCATATGAGACTACAACCTCCAGCATTAGAATTGGGCAGTAACAGCGGCACTCCGTTGGTTGGAGGGGGCCATTGCAGCGCACATTGTATTCATTACAGACTCAAGAAGTATGCTTAGTAAGGCGGAGAAAGAAATGTTTCGTGTGGAATTGCTCACCTCGCTTCAGAGGTCACGGATTGTGAGAATTTTAAGAATTTCTTTTTGCCCTGGCTATGCGGGAGTGCGGGGCAATGAACAGGCTGATAGGCTGGCAGGGAATGCACCTCTTGGTGGTAGATTACCTATGGACAAGGGAGATGTGGTCCTGCACCTGATTAAAGCAGCCGGCCATCTCCTTCAGGTCCACATCGCTCAAAGCCTTCATGTGGCCATACCTGACACCATCAGGCCCTGGTGCCGTGTCTTTTGCCTTTTGCAAAATATGTTTAACATCTTCAAACAGTATGATGTCTTCGTAAGGCATATTCTCTATTGTGCCAGATAATTCCACTCTAACTGCATCCCTGGTATCCGCATCACTATGATTGGTCTGCTCTAAAAATCTCTGGAGAAACGCCTCCCCTTTCTCCTTGTCTGTTGTCACGCGTACCCCATCCTCTTTATAAATTGTTCCCACTGTCATAGGCAGATCTTTTCTTTGCATTTGTCTGTACAGTTTCCAGAATTTATGCAGTGTTTTATCACCTCCAATCTCCTTCATAAAACATTCCCATTTTACTTTCTTGGCCTCTGCAGCACATCGCTTGAAATCCTCCACCTTGTCTTTCTTGTCATTTTCCGCTATGTCCACTTCTTCTCGTGAGCTTAGGGGTGTCTGTCGCAATTTCCTTAGCTGCTTCACTGCAGCTGTCTTTGCTTTCCACGCATTGTCTACTTCTGGGGTCCACCATGGGGGCTGCAAAAAAGGGAGTTTTAACAGTCCTGTTGCATGCCCCATGTCTGAGGCGTCCAAGAAGGCTGTCGCTCCACTCATACCGGAAGGTCTTGCGCGCTCTCCCAGCCTTGACTTTCCTGGACTTAGAGATCAGGACTGAGCATGGCATGTGATCACTCCCATGGTCATTCAAAACAGTCCACTTTACATCAAGGACTGATGACTGGGAGACAAGTGCCAAATCAATAGCAGTATCTGCATCGCCAGGCCTCATTGCCATTCTAGTCGGCCTACCATCATTTATGCAGACCACATCGGAGTCCACCATGGCATCCGCAAGTGCAATTCCTTGTCGATTTTCTCCACAACTGTCCCAATCTCTGTTTCTCGCATTGAAGTCTCCACATATGAGTAGCCTATCACCTGGTAAGTCCTCTAATTCCTTAAGCGTATGTGGGGGTATGTGGTGGGTGGGAGATGTGTGCAGGTGGGGTGGTTGTTGGTTTGGGGATGTGTATGGGTGTGGGATGTTTGGGTGGATGGGTGGGGAGTGTGTGTGTGTGGGTGAATGTGTGTGGGGTATGTGTGTGGGTTGGGGGATGGGTGCGTGATGGGTGTGGGTGATGGATTTGGGGATGTGTGTGTGGGTAGGGGATATGTCTGGCTGGGTGGGGGTGTGTGTGGCTAGATGGAGGATGTATGTGTGTGTAGTGAGGGTGATTGTAGTTGGGGGATGTGTGGATGGGTAGGAGATGTCTGGGGAGATGTGTGTGTGTGGGTGAGGGATGTGTCTTTGGGGTGTGTGTGGGTGTGGTGTTGTGTGTGAGGGGAGCTGGGTGTGGATAAAGGATGTATGTGTGGGTGGGTGGGGTGTGATTGGGTGTGCAGGTGGGTGAAGGATGTGTGTGAGGGTGGCGGATGTGTGTTTAGATGGGTGGTTGGGGTGTGTGAGTGTGGGTGGGTAGATAGGAGATGTATGTTTTGATGAGTGGGTGAGGGATGTGTGGGTGTTAGTGGTTGAGGGATAAGTACGTGTGTCTAGGGATGTGTGAGGGGATGAGTGTATGGGTTGGGGATGTGTGTGTGAGTTGTGTGTGCGTGGATGGGAGGTGTGTGTTTGTGAATGGGGGATGTGTTGGATGGTGGAAATGCGTGTGAGGGATGTGTGTATGGGCGGTGAGATTGTGCGTGGGTGGGGATGTGTGTGTTTATGGGTAGGGGTGTGTGGTTAAGGGATGATTGGCTGGGGGATGGGTGGGTGGAGGATGTGTGGTTGAGTAGAGGATGTGTGGGTGGGTGATTGTATATGAGTAAGGGTATGTGGTTAAGGGATGTTTGGTTGGGGGATGGGGGGGGGGGGGGGTAGAGGATGTGTGGGTGGGTAGAGGATGTGTGGGTGGGTAGAGGATATATGGGTGGGTGAGTGTGTGTAGGTTAGGAGATGGTGGGGGATGTTTGTAGGGGTGGGTTCGGGAACTGTGAGTGGGCTGGGGGAGATGGGAGATTATGTGGCTGGGTGCGGAATTTGTGTGTGAGTAGGTGCGGAATATGTGAGTTGACCGGGAGATGTGTGTGTGCGTGGGGAATTTGTGGCTGAGGAATGTGTGTTTGGCTGGGTGTGTGGGTGGAGGAGGATATGTGGGTGAGTTATTGTTGGTGGGTAATGGGACGGGTAGAGGATATGTGAGTGGGTGGGGAGATGTGTGTAGGTGGGTGGATGTGTGTGGGTGGGGGATGTGTGGGTTGGGGAATGTATGTGTGCTTGGGGTGTGTGGTGGGTGAGAGGTGTGTGTGGTGGGTGAGAGGTGTGTGTGGGTGGGGATATGTGTAGGTGTAGGGATGTGGTGGATGGGTAGGGGCATGTATGTGTGTGTGTGTGTGGGTTATGTGTGTGGTTGGGTGGTGGAGTTGGAGTGAATGGGAGATGTGTGGATGGGTGGTTGATGTGTCTCATAACATAATAATATGCATTGTTTATGTCTACAAAATTCATGTGACAATGTTTTGTTTGCACTTTTCCCTGCACATACATTCTTTCTACCAATCCATGTAGATTATTTCTCATCAACAAGATGTGTCGTGACGAGAGAGAGAGAGAGAGAGAGAGAGAGAGAGAGAGAGAGAGAGAGAGAGAGAGAGAGAGAGAGAGAGAGAGAGAGAGAGAGAGAGGGAGGGGAGGGGTGGCGCTTATCGTCGAACGGTCGTACAAATTTGCTCTTTTGCCCCCCCCCCCCCCCCCATACCACGACTTGGCTTTACGCTGCGGTTGCATTCTGGAAACGCCTGCCTCGCTAACTTGCGTCGGCTGGGAAGATCCCGATTGGGAGGTGCAGCTCACTCAGCCATCCGAGACAACGAACGCCTGGCGCGGGAAATGAATGGACGATAGAATTTTTATTTATTTATTTATTTTTTTTTGCAAATTACAGGACATCATAATTTTTCAACCGCTGTCGATGTACTAGGCAAGATTACGCTCAGTAGTTTGCCATTGTTTTCTGAGCGGCCAGCTCACATATCCCGCAAGTTACCAACGCGGCGAGAACCGCACCCGATTCTCGTGCAGGTTACGTTACTCACGAGAGTATACGGGATTACGGAGAAAGACGTTAACACTAGGCCAGGGAGACCAGCGATAGACATGTTATTATCTGAGTAATGAATGATAGACACTTTATTGTCCGACGAATGAATGAATGAATGAATGAATGAATGAATGAATGAATGATAGACACTTTTCTGATGAATGAATTTATGATGGATACTTTATTATCCGATGAATGAATGATAGACACTTTATTATCTGAGGAGTGAATGAATGATAGACACGTTATTATCTGAATAATGAGTGATAGACACTTTATTATCTGATGAATTAACGCTAGACACGTTATTATCTGATAGATGAATGAATGATAAACACGCTATTATCTGATAAATGAATGAATGATAGACACGTTATTATTTGATGAATGAATGAATGATAGACACTTTATTATCCGATTAATGAACTGATGATAGACACATTATTATCCAATGAATGAATGAATGAATGAATGAATGAATGAATGATAGACAGTTTAATATCTGAGGAATGAATTAATGATAGACTACTTTATAATCTGATGAATAAATGATACACATTTTATTATTTGAATAATGAATGATAGGCACGTTATTATTTGAATAAGGAATTATAGACACTTTACTATCTGATGGTTGAATGATAAAAACTTTATTATCTGAATAATGAATGATAAATACATTATTATCTGAATAATGAATGGTAGACACTTTATTATCTGATGAATGCGTTAGTTAACGATAGACTCGTTATTATCTGAATAATGAATGGTAGGCACGTTATTATCTGATGAATAAATGATATACACTTTATTATCCGATGAATGAGTGATAGATGTTTTATCATCTGATGAACGAATGATAAACAATTTATTATTTTATGAATGAATCAAAGACACTTTATAATCCGATGAAAGAATGATAGACACTTTATTATCTGAATAATGAATGAATGAATGAATGAATGAATGAATGATAGACACGTTACTATCTGAATGTTGTTGGATAGACATTTTATTATCTGATGAATGAATGGATGAATGATATACACTTCATTATCTGTGATGGGATTGCCCCTGTCGTCGCTTAAAAGTCGTTTAAAAGTCGACTTCATTGCACCGGATTTTTATACCACATGGCTGAGTCTCTTTCCGCAGCGCGGAAAGCGTCGCACAAAGTACGAACTCCGTAGCTCCAGCGACGACCCTCAGGAGTCTCCGAAAAAATGCACTCATGAACCGAAGGTTGCGGTTGACGGAATCGAACCCACAACTTTCGGAGCCCGAGGCAGATGGTTTGATCACTTCGCCACGGAGACTCCCCTGTGTTGTCATCTACAGCACAATCTTCACAGAAACCTGCCAATAGGTGGAGGAATCCAGAAAAGAAACCTCAACCGTCGAAGTTGAAAAATGTTGACCAAAATGGAACAAGGGTTGAGAGCGAACATCTACCCACTTCAATGGATGCTGTGCAAACGTTGAAAGAAGAAGAAGAAGAAGAAGAAGAAGAAGAAGAAGAAGAAGAAGAAGAAGACCTTAGCTTTAGCTACACTCAAAAAGCGACAACGTGACTTTAAATTACAGAATCCGCATACGTAATTGTCGTATTTGAGAATCGCCATCACTAAGTCGACAAACCTTTGTGGGCCAATAGTTTTAGTGTTTTTGTTACTCTTGCTAGCAAGGCTGTGGCGAATTCGCAATCCTACATACCACGTTTAATGCACAGCTGCAGCCGATTTTGTAGCAGACCACATTGCACTGGTTTCCATACACTCATATAAGCGTAGGCTGTTTAGTAAGCAATGTCAAACTAATGAACGCAAAATTGTTTAGCAAATTGCAACAGCCAAAAAGTGCTGAGGTTGTGGAGACGTCATGTAACGGACGTGCAATTAACAAATTATTTCAAAAGCAGTCGACGTGACCGAAAGGACGAGGGCGTTCTAACTTCGAGATCTTAAACTTTCGGCACGCTGATGGCAAGTTACGACTATCTTAGGACATCCTCGTCCGGTAGGGACAGTCATGAGCAACAGGCGACACCAGACCGTCATCCAGCTACTGATGGCGATGCTGGATAGATTGAGGCGGTGGCTTGGAGGAATATCATCAGCAGAGTTGATCCAGAAAATCAATTACCGAGATCTGTGGAGAGTCATGAACGCCTACGCCAGCTGGCATGGCATTTGATGATGATGATGATGATGATGATAATGATGGTGAGTTCATTCAATACACCGGTCAGTTGAGTTTAAACGTCGATTCTCGCTCAGAAAGCAATAGCTAACTACTGAACGTAAAAGAACATTCTGCTGTGTTTCGTATTTACCGGTACCCAATGAGGCCCTGTAAGGGAGACTGTTTACACCTAAGAGTTATCATTCACTGCGGAACTATTTGGGACCGTCAATCGGAACAGTGCCCTTTGGCTGAAATACTAAATATAAAATAAATGGTTTAAAAGGCCAGTGGATCGATTTGACTGCACTGGGGTTTCGTTAATTATGGCTCGGTATTTTTTCGCAGGGCGGCCTGCAGTAAGTATCGGACAACGTACAAATTTTGTAGGTCCAACAACGACCTCAAGGAGTATCTGAAAAAAATTGCACTAGTGAATCAAGTGACATAGGGTGTAATCGAACCCGCAACCTTCAGAACATGAGGGAGGTGGCATAACCATTTCACTGCAGAGACACCACTTCATGTAATATATAACTCTGTAGTGTGCACCCGACGAGATGCAGCAAAATATTTTATTTTTATTTTTTGTTGCGTATCCCTTACGGGACGTTGCAGTCAACACCAGCATTTTTCAGCTGCTGTTGATATACAAGGCAAGTGTTACGTTCAGTAGTTTGCCATTGATTTCTGAACGACCGGCTCCCATACCAGCACGTTATAACACAACGAGACACGGTCTGCTGTACAAATCGGTCGCAGCTGAGCTTCGAACGCCTGGTACCCGGCTCAAGAACCGCGTTCGCAAGCCTTTAGCCATGGAGAACGCAGACAATAGTTCGTGTGGATTCTGAGTTTAAATTAATTAAGGGAGTACATTGTTTTGAATTAAACATATCACGTGACAGAACCAGTGACATAATATATTAAACACATTCACAAGTATTGATCAACACTCATAGAAGTAGAGGATAGAAATAGATATCAGATGTGGCACCAGACACTAAAATCATGCATGTGCATCCTCCATGGTGATATGGAGTTTGTGTACTGTGCTAAGTTTCTCTGTGTGTAATGTGACTAATGTATGGGAGGAAACTAGGACAATTTTGGCTTTACCCGTGTGTAGTAAAGGTTTCGATTTCGATTGTACTATTACCCATAGCCCATTCAACCTGCGTAGAACCATCATTAGAGAAGGCTCATTCAACGGCCAAGTAAATATCCAAGATCTACAACAGGTAGCAGCGAACCGCCAAGCATGGAGAGACAGGACTTCTGCCCTATGCGCCGCCTTAGGCTCAAGAGGAAAGACTAACTAACTGACTAACTAATTCAACCTCAAAGAGAAGTTATATTAGGGTCCATTCCTGGCTCAGTATAATAATCCTGGGACTGAGTCAGCCACAGATAGAGGCTGATCACGGTTTCATCCACACAGGCTAGAAATGTGAAGGTGACTTCTTCTTCTTCAGCGTTCCGAGCTATTGAGGTTCTTTGCTGCAGATACAATCCGTCTCCATTCGTCTCTCTGGTTGACCTTCTCTTGCCAGTCGGATTCCAAGTGCTTGTAGTGAAGGTGACTTTTCAGTCACAAATAGAGGCTGATCACGGTTTCATTCACACAGGATAGTAATTTGAAGGTGATTGTTGTGCAAAGTGGGTAATGGGATACATTTCTTCTTATAGTTCATGCCGTGTGGCGTTGGTGATCATGTCTGTCCCCAGCCTTCTGTCTCTTGTGCTACCAATCATTTTTGATAGCGGCGTTCCTCCATGCCGTTGATGTCAGACTGTCCAGCATAACCTCTCTTGATCTCCCCATGCCTCTCTTCCCCTCCAACCCTTCTTTTCTCACGACACACTCCATCGTTCCTCTTCTCATAAATAGCCCAGAAAATGACTCCTCTTCTGATGCTAGTAACCATTTCTCTGTAGGAGTTAAATTCTTTCAATGTCTCTTCATGAATTCTTTCATTCGTTTTCTATCCGTCCACAATATTATCATCATTCTTCTATAAAACCACATCACCGTAGCTTCCACATTTCAAACAAGCTTCCACATTTCAAACAAATCCAAATAGGAAAGATTTGGTAGCAATATGGGTCAGGCAGGGTGAAAGAAAGAATTCGAAAGCAGTACAAGAAAGAATTCGAAAGCAGTACAAAGCACGAATTTACACGCCCCTGCCATACACCCCTTTTCTATTTTTTAACTTTGATCAACGAGTCTGAAAACACGGAGAAGGCGGTTTATCATCCTCCGCTGATTCGTTTATCGATTAACTGATCAAGAATGGCTGACTCAGATTTAAAAACAATGGCTGCTGTCTGAATGACGTAGAACTGCAGCGAATATAATTAGGATATTGTTGGCGGCAACTTTCCGCGACATGCAGGCAATTAACTGGAAGTTATAGTGGCAATTTTCGTGAACTTGTCACGTTTTGAAGACCAGGCTCATCATGTGATCAGCTTACTGAAAGGTTGTGAGGTTCTTTTTATAGATCCGTGAATGATGGGTGAAGCTGGAATAGACACATTAGAAACTAAGAACGAATGTAGAGATAACACCTACTGATGACTTTATAGAACATCAAAGAATGGAGTGATTCGGACATTTAGTTAGAATAAATCAAGATCAGTCGGCGGCTATAGCGTTCTACTGTGAGTTCTACATGAGAACATCGGATACAAAGCGAGAGGACGACCCAGGAAGAGTTGGCTAGATGGAGTAAAGAAGGCATTGAAGAAAATAAACATATCGTTAATACAAGCAGGAAGATAAGCGAAACACAGAAAATTCCACCTGCCTCCTCTCTGCCACGCTTCACGTCCACGGCAGTTGGACAAAAGTAGAATAATGATTGGCACCTTGCCGCCTTGATAGACGACAGTTAGTAAAATGGAGTTAAACCTCTCCATAGCACTCAGCCTGGGCTTAATTTAGAGATTATTTGTTGCCCATGCAGCATGATCCCTTACTCGGCTTGCCTAGTGTACTCCAGAGGAAAGGTAACACCAATACGTCTGGAACAAGACAAGTTGCAGAAGCTGCCGGATTAGCAAAGCAATGCCCTTACTGTCTGCTTGTCGGAGCTTCCATCCTAGACCAGTAGCTGACCAAGGCTTAGGGCATGGTCTGCCCTGCACAAACGAAGGACATTGCAGCGGCAAGAACAACAAACACGTCAAAAATAATAGGGAGCGAAAACAAACGACATAAAAAGGATTTTACAGGCGAGGGGATCGACGTCCTTGCACCGGGTTTATCCCATATAGCTGGGTCTTTTTCACCCGCAAAACGGCCTGCTGAAAGCGTCGCACAAAATGATAATTCCGTAGCTCCAGCGACGACCTCCCAGGAGCCTCTGATAAAATTGCACTCGGGAAACGAATAACTGAGCCCGGAATCGAACCCACAATGTTCGGAGTTCGAGGCAGATGGCTTAACTATTTCGCCAGTGAGACCATTTCTTGACAACCTTGTGTCGTGGCAAACGGCTTAACTATTTTGCCAGTGAGACTATTTCTTGACAACCCTGTGTCGTGGCAGACGGCTTAACTATTTCGCCAGTGAGACCATTTCTTGACAGTCTTGTGTCGTGGCACGGTAGGGAATCAGCACACAAATTGATACATGCCGTTGAAGATCGTAGGATATCAAGAAGCAGGATCACCCACACCAGTCGGCAAAGCACTTGATAATAATGATATATAGGAGTACAATAGTGCGCAGTACAGGACTCAAAAACATGAACAGAAGGCAGAGTGAATTAGCGGCGTTAAATTGCACACACAGCCTGATTCAGCTACCATACATATAGGTCGTGTACAATGAAGACATCATTACAGATAATAAATTGTGTTGAGTATATTGTCACGCAGATCTTCTTTATTGTTCCCAATACAATAAAGACACCCTGGATAATTGTTATATACCATTTCGTCAGATACAACCCACAAATACAGCACACCTTTATATCCTACCACCAGGGCAGCAAGGATGAATGGTTTTCTGTACAGCTTTGGTTATGTTTTTGTGAAGTTTGGCTACTTCATGTTCTTGTTATTATATTTCTGTTGTGTCAGCTTGTTTTCCCACCTTTTGTTCTTGTTGTGTTTGTGCACAACAATGAGAGCATAAGACAACAAGACTATAGTTACGTGTTTCTTCAGCAATATTGTCCAATAATGTTCGATTTTATCAGCCAGTCAGTGATGATATCATGATCCTTAAGTATTTGATTTATTTGGTTGTTTCGGGATTTGAGATTTAAATATTGAGCACAACCCACTACTGGCAACGCTTATCGTATTCTGGAATGAACCTAAGGCCTATCCACGTCAATGTGGAAGCACTAGACTCGAGCTTCGTTAAGTATTTGTAAATGTTTTGTTTGTTTCGGTTGCTAGCTTATTATTAAGATGATTGTTGTTCAGGTGTTGGCTTATTATGAAGTTCAATATTGTTTCAGGTGCTGGCTTATTATGAACATGTTAGTTATTCAACTTGCTAGTTTAGTATCACGTCTGCCACCTTAACTTCCCATATTTCCATGTACCCATTTCAAGTTTGTCAGGCCTGGGAACCTAAGTAGATGTTTAAACAATCCCAGCCCCGAGGAGGTTCGAACACATAATTACCAGGTCGACAGGCACGCGTAGCAGTGACTGCACCAACTCACTAACCAGTGAGATGAACGAATTTATTTATTTTTTTTTAAATTTTGTTTGGACATTCGCTGGCTGTGAACTCAAGCGTAGTCCATACACGTGCTAATACTTCCAGTGGACTGGAATGATGTTTGCCTGTGGATTTACTTTCCCCATTACCAGTGTCCCTTGCCATCAGGCGAACCCACTCCGACTTTAGAGGTACTTGTAATTTACTCCCCCAAGACAAGGACGAGAAGTCAAAATTTTAGTCCAACGGACCGGTGTAGGGGTTGAACCCGCACCAGCGCACCAACATTTAAGAACGGGCGCTCTTATCACTTCGGCCATGCCGACCGCAACGAAAAGCAACTATTTAAACAGCACTGTTATGCCTCCTACAAAATTACACGTGCCTTGCAGGACGTTGCGATCAAGCCGAGGTTAATTTCCTAGGCAATTTTACCTCCAGTAGTTTGCCATTGCTTTCAGAACAAGAAGTCAGCGTTGAAGTGTAGCTGACCCGCACGTTGTGGGGAAAGACCCAACTACTCCGCCATCAACCTCCTAACAACACTGAATACTTAATGCCTGGAGTTCAGCATGGCCGAATGGATAAGAACGCATGTTTTTAAACTTCCATTGTGCTGATGTCGAGGTAAGGGGTTCAACCCCTTCACCGGACAATTGGACTAAAATGTTGACCTCTCGTCCTTGAATAGGGGACGTAAATTACAAGTACCCCTGAAGTCGAAGTGGGTTCGCCTGATGGCGAGGGTCATTGTTAATAGGGAAAGCTAATTCGCACGCAAAGTTCAGTCCAGCACTACTAGAAGAGGTGTGTATGGACTACACTTGAGTTCGAACGAACGAACGAACGAACAAACTTTATATTCAAAGAGTAACAAATTGGGCATGCAAGCCCGTCTTTCATTCGGCCCTTCCAATCACTCATCTTTCGTTCAAAGCTAGCGAGCGCAAAAAAAAAAAAAAAAAAAGAAACTTGATGCCTTTTCACACGTTTGTGAACTGTTGCTGACCGGAAACACGCTTATCGAAGCCACAATCTGTCAATGTTTGATTGGATTCCTGAATCACCGTCTGCCACAAGGGTGTTAGTAATCCCTCACCACTTATCATACACAAACACAGCAAACAGCCAACGCTAATCTAATGTGACAATTGGTATTGATCGCACCAATAGACAGATTGTATCGGGACGAATAGTCATCAAGGAACGTTGATGATTTCCTGATGTGATTCCCAAACTGTGTGCTCATACACCCACGAGGGGCCAAGGAGTGCCAGGTATATCTGACAGGTTCAAACAAGGTTAAACATTTAGAGATAATTTCTGAAAATGAAGATCGCCGTAATAAGCCAGCAAGATAAATAACCAAGAACTTCACAACATTCCTGAAATGTCTAAGATCTTCATAATAATCCAGCAAATGAAACAACAACGATCTTCATAATAATCCAGCAAATGAAACAACGATCTTCATAATAATCCAGCAAATGAAACAACAACGATCTTCATAGTAATAAAAATAATGATTAGAGACGTAGACAGTCACATATTTTTTTTATTTTATTTTTTTTTTTTTGGGGGGGGGGGGGGGGCACGTTATGCGAAGAAATAACCTAGAGAATTTGGTGACAACTGGCGCGATTGAGGGAAAAAAGAACAAAAGGAAGACACAGAAGCGATAGCGACCAGGCCCTCACGTCCGGGGGATTTAACTTAGAGGCGTTCAGCCATATCCCTCAGCTGAGTACCTTGAATCAACTGTCTGGAACCGTATGAGCATGTACATCAGTCAATCGTAAGTGTCAGGATCTATAAAAGTGTGTACAATTGTCAAACTTCCCGCCTGACATTGTGCTCTCCAATAGATTCTCGTTAAAGGGTTTAAAGTGTACTCATTCCAGTATATATACATATATATATATATATATATATATATATATATATATATATATATATATATATATATATATATATATATATATATATATATATATATATATATATATATAGTCCTCTAAAAGTACTGGAGAGTTTTGGTCAGAGACCATAACTTTATGAAGGGATAATCCCAACTGCACCTCCCCGTGGTAGAGGATGGAAACACACTACGGTGTGGCTAACACAGCTCTGGGGACCGAGTATCCACCGGAATAAGTGGACAACTCTGCAGCTGAGCAGAGCAGGGCACTCACTTGTCCTTACAGTCGGAAATGGCTGTCAAAGGCAGAGGTAAAAAGACCACCATGTGGATGTGGAAGGCAAGGGGAAACCACCACATTATCTTCCCAAGACTTCATGGCAAAACATATATCAAAGTTAGTGAAGGACGTTAATGGCTGTCTTAGGGCATCCTCGTCCGGTAGGGACAGTCATGAGCCACAGGTGACACCAGACCGTCATCCAGCTACTGATGGCAAAATCTTAACTAAAATAAATAAATTTAGAGTAGGATCATGGAATGTTAGGACATTAAATGAGCTAGGAAAGTTGACCAATGTTCTAAGAGAGATGGATAGCATGAAAATGAATATACTAGGCGTTAGTGAGATGAGATGGAAGGGATCGGGCAAAATTATAGCTGACAATCACACAATAATTTATTCTGGAGGGGATACACATGAAAAAGGTGTAGGAATAATATTAGACGAAAAAACAGCCAAGTCAATTAATGGATACTGGTGTATTTCAGATAGAGTTATTATGGTAAAAATCAAAGGCAAACCAATAGACATAAATATTATACAAGTATATGCACCAACAGCAAGCAGTAGTGATGAAGAAATACAACACTTTTACGACGAAATAGAAATGGCGATGGCTCAAATTGGATCACAAGAAATAAAAATAATACTTGGTGATTTTAATGCAAAAGTAGGAAAGGGAAAAATGGAGGATGTAGTGGGGAATTATGGTTTAGGTACAAGAAATGAAAGAGGGGAAAAGCTAATAGAATGGGCAAATATCAATGATATGATAATTGGAAACACATGGTTTAAACACCATAAAAGACGACTGTACACATGGATAAGCCCTGATAAGAAAATACGCAACCAAATTGACTACATACTAATTAATAAAAGATTTAGAAATGCTTTAATTAATGTAAAGACAATGCCAGGTGCTGACTGTAATAGTGATCATGTACCACTATGTGGACAAATAAAAGTAAGATTAAAGAGAGGGGAAAAAATGGTTAAGAACATGAGACTTAATAAAGAGGTTCTGAAAATAGATAAAGAAATGCAAGAACAATACAGAGTGACTGTGAAAAATAGGTACAATGCAATAACTAAAATACAGAGTATAGATGAACAATGGGAAATGTTAAGGGACTCCATTCATCAAACTAGCAAAGAAGTATTACCGGAGAGAGGCAAAATAGCTAAGAAAAAATGGATGAATGAAGATATCTTAAAACTGATGGACAAAAGAAAACAGAGTAAAAATGACAAACAAGAATACGCTAAGATAAATAAAGAAATAAAAGATAAATGTGGGAAGGCTAAAGAAAGTTGGTTAAACGAGCAATGCAAAAAAATTGAATTAAATTCCATTAAAGATACAAAAAATATGCACAGACAAATCAGTGAGCTTACAGGAAGAAAAATAAGAATAAATACAGGGTGTTTGAAATCAAAAACAGGAAAGATAATATTAGAGGAAGATGCTATAATGAAGAGGTGGAATGAGTATATAAGAGAATTATATGAAGGAGAAAGGGAAGAATTAACAGAAGATAGTAACTTAGAAGGTCCACCTATTCTGAAAGAAGAAGTCGCTGACGCTATGAAACGTATGAAGAAAGGAAAAACAGCTGGGCCAGATGAAATCACAATAGAAGAATTAGAAGTATTGGGAGAATTTGGAGTAGATATATTAACCAAAATGTTGAATGATATTTACAGCAGTGGATATTTACCCAGTGATATGCTGAAATCTGTATTTATAGCTATACCAAAAAGACCAGGAGCAATTGATTGTGAAGATTTTCGTACAATTAACCTTATAAACCATATCACTAAGCTTCTACTCAGAATCATAATGAGAAGAACCAAAAAGAAAATAAAAATGGAAATTAGTGAAGAACAGTATGGATTTGTGGAAGGAAAGGGCACAAACAATGCAATTTATACATTACGGACACTAATAGAAAGATCAATAGAGAAACAGAGAGACATATATTTGTGCTTCATAGATTATACTAAGGCATTTGATAAAGTAAAACATGATGAACTGATTAAAATGTTGGAAGATATCAACACTGATGGAAAAGATTTAAGAATAATAAAGAATGTTTACTGGAACCAAGTAGCAGCAATTAAAATGGGAAATAAAGAGGGTAGTTACGAACAGATAAAGCTAGGAGTACGACAAGGGTGTGTCTTGTCACCAGATCTTTTCTCCCTGTATAGCGAAGTAATAATGAGAGAGATCAAAGAGATGCCAGGAATACTAGTTGGAGGTTATAATATAAATAATATACGCTATGCAGATGACACAGTATTGGTGGCGGATAATTCAACAGACCTACAACAATTATTAGACGTTGTAGTAATAGAGAGTGCAAGGAAAGGACTCTCCTTGAATATCAAGAAAACAGTAACAATGGTAATATCAAAGAAAATGGTGACACCAAAATGTGACATAGAAATAGAAGGGAAAATCCTTAACCAAGTTGATAATTTTAGATACCTAGGGGCACTTATAACATCAGATGGAAGATGTACAACAGAGATTAGGAGCAGAATAGGGCAGGCAAAAGCCGCATTTCAGAAAATGAAGAGTATCTTATGCAATAAGTCACTATCACTGAATGTAAGAAAGAGAGTGCTGAAATGCTATGTAGAACCAGTTTTGCTGTATGGCAGTGAATCTTGGAATGTAAATGAACACATTAAGAAGAAATTAGAAGCAACAGAGATGTGGTTCCTGAGACGAATGTTGCGAATTCCTTGGACTGCCAGAGTAACTAACGACGACTGCCTGAAACAGGCTAATGAAACTAGAACATTATATACAACAATAAGACAGAGACAAACATCTTTCTTCGGTCATGTGATGAGAAGAGAGGCATTGGAGAACATCGTAACAACTGGAAAGATCGAGGGGAAGAGAGGCAGAGGTAGACCAAGAGAAGTGATGCTGGATGGATTGAGACGGTGGCACGGAGGAATATCAGCAGCAGAGTTGATCCAGAAAACCAAAGACCGAGATCTGTGGAGAGCCATGAACGCCTACGCCAGCCGGCACGGCACTTGATGATGATGATGATGATGATGATGATGATGATGATGATA
>JACEFZ010016241.1:490000-526487 GCA_014155875.1 Cepaea nemoralis
AAATACCCGACGCTTGTGACGGAAACATGACCAGTCTGCGCCGAATGCCACCTAGCCCATGTGTGCTGTGCTGAATCAGTGGCTTGATTATACCCTGCTGTGCCTGTCTGTGGATGTGAGGATCCAGTGCCATCTATCCTTCATTGTTGTCAGGTCTACACAGTATAGTGGCGCTATTACATCACACCGGATCCGTGGCGGCGGTGTTATGGACGCATTTCGTAATCCTGCATACCCACGTTCGAAACACAGCTGTGTGTGTTGTTTTTTTTTAATAAAATGGTATGGGTGGCGGTCGTTCAGAAAACAGTGGCAAACTACTGAACGTAAACTTGCCCAGGAATCACGAACAGCCAGAAAAATGCTGGGGTTCACTGCTACGTGCTGTAAAGGACATGAAACTAAGTCCAAAGCTGGAAACTCCGTGGAGACAAATAAAATATAGGGTGTATTTTTAATGACTGTATAGTGTTTGAAAATATTGCCGGTCCAAGTTTTGTATTCACCCTCTGTAAAGTTCATGCAGCATAATAGGTAAATACAAAATGCGTACCGGCAATATTTTCAAACTCTGCAGTCATTAATTAAACATATACGCTGTATAATTGCTATGAAGGGGGATAATCAACAAGGTGCAGTTCGTTCCCCTTGTTTTCTTGTATTCATGTAATATAATTGAACGATAACTTTCAGACAGTGTCAGTCCGTGTCTGCTGTGGTGTCTTTGTAATTCTGACATTGCTGTTAGGAACATATAAAGAGAAATTGTCATAAGAGAGATCAAAGACAGACAAGCATACCAGAGAGAGAGAGAGAGAGAGAGAGAGAGAGAGAGAGAGAGAAGAGAGAGAGAGAGATTGAGAGGGTAAAGAGACAGAAAGTGAGAGAGAAAAAGTCAGTCAGTGAGAGAGATGAGAGAGGGTGCGTGAGAAAGAGAGAGAGAGAGAGAGAGAGAGAGAGAGAGAGAGAGAGAGATAGAGAGAGAGAGAGAGTACAGAACAAAAGTGAGAGAGAGAGAAGTGATTGCTAGGAGATGAGTGCTGAGATGGGAGAGAGAGAGAGAGAGAGAGAGAGAGAGAGAGAGAGAACTTGTTCTGTGTTGGTTTTCTCTCTCCTTCTATATATATTTTATAATCTGCCAATCAGTGGAGAGAGAAAAAAAAACGACGAGACAAATAGAAGCCAAAGTAGACAAATCCCAACCTGCTTAGCGATGGAGGAAGAGAACAAGAAGAGACAAGCTACACGCATTGGAATGAATAATTTGCTCTCCAGCGCCCGATGGCGCACTGGATAGTGTCATTCCGTGTGACTGTACAGTGTCTTTGATGTCGTCAATCCATTTTCTTGTTAGCGCAAATTACTCCTCCCCACGGCGCTTGACGGCAGAAGTGGAAGATGATGATGATGATGATGTGTGATGATGATGATGATGATGATTGGAATGAAGTTAAACATACCGTCAAAGTGCTTGCTGCACCGTAGTGCTGTACGAACTGTTGTGTCTAGATATTAAGGCATTTCAATCACGCACACACATACGCACACACATACGCAATACACAATACCAGTGCATTTCCGAGTTCACAAGACGAAGCTATGAATAGACATATCTTAACCTGTCAAGCGTGTCATAAGAGGCGACTAAGTAGGGTTCACACCGCATACCGGAGAAAACTTCCGCTCTAAAATCCAACCAACCGTAAGCGAGGCGTTCGAAACAGACGAGAGAGAGTACTCACTCGCCCAGATATATGTGCAGTGATGTTGTCGGGTTTGGATTTGGTAAAGGCTTACTTGCATCAAGCATAGGTATATGTATAAGTGCTAAACTCCCCTCTTACAATTCATACAAAGAGAATCTCTTCACAGTGCACGAACACGAATGAGGATCATTGTGTGTGTAAACCAGAATCGCATATTGGTTACTCGTTTTTTTTCCCTGTTGTATGAGGTACGATTAAATATCCCGTGTGGTTAAATTTGGAGTATATAATCTGAATATACGAAGACACAACATAGTATTGCACGATTATGCCTGCATATTTCGCTGCCTCTCGTCATGGTACATACTGCAGAATCCACAGCTTACAATTTACATGATTTACTCAGATACATCCTTCATAGTTGAAATCTACAATATTCGCACCGTAACTGTCAATTATTACCACGGGAATGTATACGCTGACTAACATGATCTTTCTGTTTGCACATTCTGGCTTGCGTATGCTTGGTCATGAATTGCTCTGCAACTTTACACGCGAGTATTTTGTGTGTTGAACAACACCGCAAGTCCGTGTCTCTGTCCACCACATGGCCGCTTTCGGAATGTGCCTACATTGAAGATGCCCGGTGAGCTTCCGGTGTGTCGCCCCACGAGGCTAGCATCTCTGTGTGTTTATCTTGTTGGACCATTGCGGTATGTGTATTCTGACACTCGTTTGTTAAGCTGTCTCTCCGTTCTACCAAGGTTTTAACAGCAATAGAAATAAAAAACAAAAGGCCTGGCATCTACACTGTGTATTGTATTACATTGTGTTTGTGGCGGACAGAGGAACAGGCTCTTGACTGCTGTGTAGGAATCGGTACGGTTTTATATCTATGACTGGAGTTGCAGCACAGACTGGTTCGCCTGCTGCTGTAGAGCCGTCTTGTAGACGTTGCATTACGCATCCCTTCGAAGTTAGCTGGATGACTACCTTGAGTTTCGGGATTGTAGTTACGTCTGGTTTTGGTTTGGACGTGTTGGCAGTGGCGCTTTATAAATCTGTGGAGTATTACCATTCAGGTTTAAGACATTCTCAGAGCTTCAAATTCCTCTGTCAGTGTGTACACTGGGTGCATATCTTCCTAGCACGGCATCGACGCCGTACTACGCCCCGTGTACTGGACAGTGTGTGAAGCTCTGATGATCTCTTTGACTATTACTCTGTACTGTTGTGGAGCAACGGGCGTATAGTGTGCTAGACGCTGTCGCCTGCAACTGTGGTCTTGTGTTCCATCCGCATCCGGGAGGTAGCAGGTCAGCATGGCTGAATGGATACGAGAGTCGTTCTTAAACATCCGGTATCCTGACTCGAGGACTGGTTCAGCCCGTACATCAGTCCGTTGGACTAGCCTGTTGACGTTCTCTTCCTGACTTAAGCCATGAATTACAGTAACTCAGACGCCGTGGAGTGGGTCGTCATTGATGCGAGGGACACTGTACCGGGACAGCTAGCCACACGTAGAATATGTCTAGGGCACTAGAAGTATTAGCACCTGTATGCACTACGTTTGAGTTACAAAGCGAGCGAGCTTACGAAAAAAAAAGGAAAAAAAAATCAAGACGGTTTCGAATGTTAAGAATTGACCTGATGTGTACAGGGGAGTTTCTCAAGGGTCACGAATAAATGTCGCTTGCCCAGGCATTCACCACTCTGTGTACAAGCTGGGGTTTTATTGGCCTTCAACTAGGACAATTACAGTGTATTGAAGACTTCTCACACTTTGTTAAGCGGGGATGCTGATCCCTCCACCACTGGTTTTGTTAGTGTTGTGCTTACATTGTTTATCCATTCTGTGATTCATGTTTAATACTATAATCATAGTTGTATTAATTCACCACGGTTTTCTTTTCTTTAATTTGTATTGTATTTTATCAACACTATCCTGTTCAACTCTTCTGTGTTGTAATTGTGATAAATAGTGTCTGACTGGCACCTTGCCGTCTTGATAGACGATAGCTTGTAAAATGGACTTATACCTCTTCATAACACAAAGCCAAGCTGTATTTAGAGACATTGTTTGCCCATGCAGCATGATCCCTCTCTCGGCCTGTCTAGTTTACTCCAGAGGGAAAGTAACACCAATAATGGAATAAGACGAGCTGAAGAAGCTACCCGATCAACAAGGCAGTGCTTTAACTGTCCGCCTGTCGGAGCTTTGATCATTGACCAGTTGCCTACCAAGGCTTAGGCCTGGTCTGCCCTATCATAACATTTAGTCTTTAGGTTGCATTTCCTTGCACTAGGTAGGCTTGTTCTCACTTTGCCCATCCTCTGTTATATCGTGTCTATTTTTATTTCTATATAATAACGTTTATCATCATCATGGGACGCAGAGGTAGTTTCCAAGGCACCAGGGCCGGGTTATATACTGGCCAAGACCTATTGACGCGTCCTCGTCGAGCGTCCTGGGCAACAGGTCCCTTCGGGGTCCTGGCTGAAGTCAATAGGATCGCCGATTCCTCCGAAGTCGGAGTGTGTCTGCCTGTACGGCGAGGAACCACCAGTATGCACACTAATACGCCAGACATGGGACAACGGATACTCACGCAAACCTCAGGTCCTGTATGACATCACACTGATGTTGGACAACAGGATGTCTTCATCCGACATACAGGACTTCGCGTTGGAGCTCAAGCCAACGAACACAAGCAAGCAAGCGTCGTCATCATCTTCCACTTTTGCCGTTAAACGGCGTGGGGAGGAATAGCTGACGCTCTAATTGACTCTCCAACTCTCACTGGTTGGCACTGTATATTGTCATTCCGAGTGATTTACAATGTCTTTGATGTCATCAATCCATTTTCTTCTCGGGGGTCCTCTTGTTTTCGTAGCAAATCTTCTTTGATGTAAGGCCAGTGCTGGTAATTGATGGTGTTGCATTCTAACGACATGGCCGAACCATTTGATCTCCTGCCGTTCTATAAATGTGGCACAAGGTGTTGACCCCACTGTCTGTCTAATAACATCATTTCTTACTTCGTCTCGGATAGTTAAGTTGGCAGATCTCCTCAACCATCTTACATTGCAGGTGTTTTGCGAAAGTGTGATTTGGATAATGTCCAAGTATGACAATAGTAGCACATGTTTGGTGGAAATATGCATTTGGTTGTCTTTTCCCGTACAAATATATATTTGGCTATTTCAGTATGGGTGATATTCGATATATTATTAGCGCGCTTGATTTTTGACATCTGATTTCGATTTCTCTGTCTAGTTTGCCGTCATATGTAATCATATCTCAGAGATATTTAAATGCTTTAACTTGTTTCGGAGGTACTATTTTTACCTGTGTATTTAGTGGACCAACTTATACTTTTGTTATGTCATATTGTTTGCATTATATAATGGTGTATTTCATATAATTGTGATATCCATCATCACTCATAGTAGTATATTTACATGTTTTCAATAAGTGACTTAAATTATTATTATTGTATTATTATTATTATTATTATTATTATTATTATTATTATTATTATTATTATACTTTTAAATGCTCGTTCCCTATATCATTTGTCATGCCGATAAGTGTGGGAGGTCATGGCTTTGCCATATCGGACAAACACCAGCATTTTGGAATATTGGTATATTTGTTTCTCGTACAACTCATTCGGTTTTTTTAAAATGTACGTCCTTGGTAGTCTTTGCATTCCTCTGTATTGTTTGTGTGTGATATATTGCTTACCTGTCCTTGAAGTTCACCAAAGCTATCAATGTTTACCGTGTTTTCCATTATCAGAGCCTGAATGCAGTGGGTCATATATTCTTATCTCTGTAACTGTTTACATCCGGGAACTTTATGTCAGCCCAAAGTCCAGTATGTATGTGTCCTTGAAGGTCGGCCTGTCTGTGTGTGTGTGTGTGCGCGTGTGCATGTGCGTGCATGTGTTACGGTATACGTAAGGTTACTTGCGTGTCCTTGGCAGGGCGTTACAGTCAACCCCATCATTTATTGACTGTTTGTGATTTACTTCACAATATTATTTCAGTAGTTTGCCATTAAAATGGTTCTTATATGTTACATAGAACTAATTTTAACATACGTCTACAAATCCTGGACAATTAGTAAACAGGCAAAAAAATTCCCTAGAAGCCTTGAAGATGTGTTTTTACAAAAGAATGCTGAACATTCATTGGACAGCCAAAATGAGCAGTCTGGTCATTCTGAGGGAGGCTGAGTCGTAATGACAACCTATCACAGACATCATAAAGAGCAGTCATCATGTTTTGTTTTTTTGGCCACATTATGAGAATAAGAAAACTGGAACAAGTGACAACCGGAAAGATTTGTGGAAAGAGAGGTAGAGGAAGACAGCGTGAGAAAATTCTTGATAGTCATGGCACGGAAGGGAGTCAATAAACGAATTGATCCATGGCGTCGGAGATCGCAATTTGTGGAGAAGCATGATCGCCCACTTCTGCCAGTAAGGCACTTGATGATGATAATGAGTTGTCGTGGAGTTCTGGACGGCGGACGTCTCATACCATGGACATCAACCCAAAGGGGTCTCCTTCCAAAACGTCCGTGGCTGATTTCGAACCCTGGACTCGGTATGTCTGGGCATTGAGCGTCTCACTACCCCCAAAGCCCTAGACTCCACACGGTATACGTAATAAACATAAATATGATACGTAATACACATAAATATGATACGCAATACACATAAATATGATACGTAATACACATACATATTATACGTAATGCACATTAATATGATACGAACGAACGAACGAACAGACTTTATTTTCAAAGGGTAACAAATTGGGCACGCAGGCCCGTCTTACATTCGGCCCTTCCAATCACTCATCTTTCTTTCATCAACAGTGCATAGGAAAAAAACATTGTCACATGAATTTTGTAAACATAAACAATGCATATTACTATGTTATGAGACACATCAACCACCCACCCACACATCTCCCATTCACTCCAACTCCACCACCCAACCACACACATAACCCACACACACATACATGCCCCTACCCATCCACCACATCCCTACACCTACACATCTCCCCACCCACACACACCTCTCACCCACCACACACCCCATCCACCCACACCCAAGCACACATACATTCCCCAACCCACACATCCCCCACCCACACACATCCACCCACCTACACACATCTCCCCACCCACTCACATATCCTCTACCCGTCCCATTACCCACCAACAATCACTCACCCACATATCCTCCTCCACCCGCACACCCAGCCAAACACACATTCCTCAGCCACAAATTCCCCACGCACACACACATCTCCCGGTCAACTCACATATTCCGCACCTACCCACACACAAATTCCGCACCCAGCCACATAATCTCCATCTCCCCCAGCCCACTCACAGATCCCGAGCCCACCCCTACAAACATCCTCCACCATCTCCTAACCTACACACACTCACCCACCCACACATCCTCTACCCAACCACACATCCTCCACCCTCCCATCCCCCAGCCACACATCCCTTAACCACACACCCCCACCCATATACACACACATCCCCACCCACGCACAATCTCCCCGCCCATACACACATCCCTCACATACACCCACCCACCAACACATCCTCCATTCACAAACACACACCTCCCATCCACACACACACACACACACACACACACACACAACCCACATCCCCAACCCATACACTCATCCCCTCACACATCCCTAGACACACGTACTTATCCCTCAACCACTAACACCCACACATCCCTCACCCACTCATCAAAACATACATCTCCTATCTACCCACCCACACTCACACACCCCAACCACCCATCTAAACACACATCCCCCACCCTCACACACATCCTTCACCCACCCGCACACCCAATCACACCCCACCCACCCACACATACATCCTTTATCCACACCCAGCTCCCCTCCCACGCAACACCACACCCACACATCCCAAAGACACATCCCTCACCCACACACACATCTCCCCACACATCTCCTACCCATCCACACATCCCCCAACTACAATCACCCTCACTACCCACACATACATCCTCCATCCCGCCACACACACCCCACCCAGCCAGACATATCCCCTACCCACACACACATCCCCATATCCATCACCACACCCATCACGCACCCCTCCCCCAACCCACACACATCCCCCACACACATTCACCCACACATCTCTCACCCACACACACACACACTCCCCACCCATCCATCCCAAACATCCCACACCCATACACATCCCTCACCCACACACACACATCCCCAAACCCACAACCACCCCACCTGCACACATCTCCCACCCACCACATATCCCCATACCCACATATATCCCCCACCCATTCCATAACCCACTATCAATAATCCATCAACATATCCTCCTCCACCCACAACCACCTAGCCAAACATGCATCCCCACCCACACACATCTCCCCGCCAACCATACATCCCGCACGTACCCACACACAAATCCCCCACCCACCCACACAATCCCACCCCGCCAACCCACACATCCTGAGCCCACCCACACACATCATGAATCCACCCACACACACATCCCCCCATCCCCCAACCTACTATTATGATCAAACTCCCACACTTTACACACACATACAGTGACGATTGTCGTGAGCATTGTCGCAAAATTGTAAAGAAAATGGAGAAAAATTGTACATATACATTTGTAACTTAAAAATTAGTGATGCAATTCAACTCTCTCTCTCTCTCTCTCTCTCTCTCTCTCTCTCTCTCTCTCTCTCTCTCTCTCTCTCTCATCTCTCTCTCTCTCTCTCTCTCTCTCTCTTCTTCTTCTTCTTACACACACTCACACACACACACACACACACATATATATATATATATATATATATATATATATATATATATATATATATATATATATATACACACACACAGGCACACACACTCACACTCCCTTACTCACTCACACTCACTAACTCTCTCACTCACTCTACAGTAGTGTGCATGCGATTATATTATACATGATAAAATCAAGTGGCATACATATGATACCTCGTAATATGAAAGATGAGAATACATAGAAAACATGATAAAATCAAGTTTCATACATACAACATGATAGTGTGAAAGATGAAAATACAAAATATGGAATGGCATGTTACAGAACATGCGTGCACTCAACTCTCTCTCTCTCGTAATACACATAGATATGATACGAAATACACATAATTACTGGCACAACGAGATAGGAACCTCTCGCATCCAAATGACAGCATGGAGCAGCATACTTCAAGAAATACGGATCTCAAATCCTGTCCTCTACCAATGTAAGTTCCAGCGGACCATCGGGGCGACGTGGTTATGCCAACTGTTATGTGCTCAGAAAGTCGTGGGTTTGTTTCCGACTTTGTGATTCGGTTATTAGTTGCAGTCTTTTTACTGAGACACCTAGAGTCGTCGCTGGAGCTGCGATGTTCGTGCGCTGAGCGACGCTGTCGGTAGGCGGTTAGCTACTCTATAAAGAGAGACTGGGTCATTTTAGATAAAGCCTCGTGCAATGAAGTCGATTATCTTGCTTTTTAACCCTTCTTTTAACCCTTGTAAGTGTTGAGCAGTGTCTGCGAAATGATTTCTCACGTGTTGCAGTGTATGGGTTAGTATTTTGATTGTTTCTACTGCTGTAGTGTGTACTGATATCGGATCGACGTCTCTTGTGTGCATCCAACAGTGTAGTTTTTGTAACGTTCCGTGCATAGTCGAAGGGTTGGTTTGGTTAGTGGGTTATTTGGTTGGATGGGTGGGTTGTGTGGTTGGGTGAATGGGTTGTTTGGTTGGGTGAATGGGTTGTGTGGTTGGGTGAGTGGGTTGTTTGGTTGGGTGGTGGGTTGTGTGGTTGGGCGAGTGAGTTATTTGATTGGGTGAGTGGGTTGTTTGGTTGGATGAGTGGATTGTTTGGTTAGGTGGGTGGGTTGTGTGGTTAGGTGAGTGGGCTGTTTGGTTGGGTGAGTGGGTTGTTTGGGTTGGGTAGGTGAGTTAGTTGTTTAATTGGGTGATTGGGTTGTTTGATTGGGTGAGTGGGTTGCTTGGTTGGGTGAGTGGATGATTTTGTTGGGTGAGTGGATTGTTTGGCTGGGTAATTGGATTGTTTGGTTGGGTGAGTGGGTTGTTTGGTTGGGTGAGTGGGTTGGGTGAGTGGGTTGTGTGGTTGAGTGAGTGGGTTGTTTGGTTGGGTTAGTGGGTTGTTTGGTTGGGTGAGTGGGTTGTTTGGTTGGATGAGTGGGTTGTGTGGTTGGGTGAGTGGGTTGTTTGGTTGGGTGAGTGGGTTGTTTGGTTGGATGAGTGGGTTGGGTGAGTGGGGTGTGTGGTTAGTTGAGTTGTTGATTGGATGGATGGGTAGTTGGTGGGTTGGGTGATGGCTTTAATGATTAGTGGGCTGGTTGGTTTGTGCGTTGGATGGTGCCTCGGTTTGGAGGGTGAGTGGGTGAGTAATGTTATTTGTTGGATGCTTGGCTGGTTGTTTAATTGGTAATGGGCCGATTAATGGATGTGTTGATCGGTTATTGGGTGGGTGGGTTGTGTAGTTATGGTTAGTGGGTGAATGGTTGATTGGCTGGTTGGTAAATTCTATGAAAATTAGAGTTAACTCTAATATATGTTGTATTAGCGATCAGGTCGTCTGATCCTTGACAACGAAATGAAGCCGGTGTAGAGAGACTGTGTCTCCCGACCTGGTGCTAAAGTATCATTGACACGGGGACTGTGTTCAGAGTTCTCATTCCCCTCTCCAAGCTTAGAGACCAGCAGGATGCACAAGGCCGGTACTGGATCTTCACATCCGCGGGCAGGCACATTAGGGTGTAATCAGGACATGATGCGGTGCAGCACGTACAGACTGACTGGCCGGGCTCAAGCCAAGGCTGGGGATGATTGCTGTACAGGAGTTAGGTATTTAATTACCAATAGACACCAGCCCAGTGCCCAGCGGGTAGCAGCTTAAGCCTTGTTAGTATGGGTATCTCACGAGGGGTGACTGTGAGGTGTGTGGGATGTGTGAGCAGGCTGAGATGGCGGTGGAGCATGTGTTACAGAAGTGTCGTTTAGAATGGCACTTGGAATACTCTTCTTGCCCTCGGCGAAGTCAAACAAATAAAGGTGTACATGGGCCGGGATTGAAGTCAGAGAAGAATTGGAAGAGGATGAGTAGGTCGAAGAAGAAGAGGAGGAGGAGGAAGAAGAAGAGGAAGTAAAAGAAGGAGATATGTGGAAGGTAGCAAGAAAGAAAGAGGAAGGGTGGAGGGAGGAAAAGGGAAGGAATAAGAAGAAAGAAGGAAGAGAGAAGAATGTAAAAGGAAGGAATGAATAAAAAAAAGGGATGAAAGAAAGACAGAGGAAGGAAGAAAGAAAGGTAGGAAAAAGTAATGCAGGAGGAAGAAGGGAGATATAAGAAGAAAGAAGCAGCAGCAGAAGAAGATGTAATGAAGACTTCCCATCAATAAGTTACTCAAACGCCATGATGAATGTGTATCAATTAGGGTATCACTTCAGAAATAAAATATAAAGTCCGTCATTATCAGTTTCAAACAGTATAAAATCTACAGCTCCCGATAACCCTCCCTCCCTTGCCGACCGTATATATCAAATACATTATCTTAATGAAACCAAGGGATACATTCTTCTCTCTACTCAATGTCGCCTTTCCAGCAGATGCCATTAGTCGTATTATGTCGCTACCCTTGGGACAGGACATCTGACGCAGCTGATGAAAACATGCAATCTAAAGGAGATCCCCCATTCTTCTCCCCACTTGTCTGTATTGAAAAGTCTACTTTTATATAGGTTCATTTGGTTTTCTTGTCGTGCGGTCTAGCGTAATACGAGCAACAAAATGTAGACTGCATTCTTCGAGCATTTTATTACCCGTATTGGAAAGCTTACTTTTGAATTAGTTTGTTCATGCGGCTTTCGTATCGTGCGTTTTTTTTTATTAAGTTCCCACCTATTTCATATAAATAATTCCGCTTTATTTGATAGTAACGAATGAGTAATTAAATAGTAGATGACTCATAGAACGCAAATATAAATAAAGGCGAATGTAATGGCTTTTAGAATATTCACCTATATGCATAGTCAACAGGTGCGTTTGATAATACCACTCACTCTAATTCCTGTTCTTCGTGAGAACATTGTATCAATTCATGCTTTTCCAATTCCAATTCTTGAGAAGAATGGCCCCGTTCAACGGTCGACTGTATCGATTTCGTTATAGCCGGTGCCCTTATATTGTATCTCGTTCTTCTTCATTCGTAAATGGAGATGCTTATATCTGCTGCGTTTCGTTTTAAATCTCACGCAAGAATGACCAGTATCTTCACTTCCTGTAAGTAAGTAAATAGGTCTTTTGTACACATTAATGCGGATTGGGTATATGGTCCTAGATACATTTTCATAGACCAATCGGCACTGGGTGTGTGACGTCATCTACGTATATTGCTCCTTTATTCTTATCGGTTGCTGCTCCTTCTTGGAGTTCAAGACTGCAGGCCGCTGCGCTGCATACCTACGACTAAGCAGTATAATTGCTTCAGATCAAGTTATTCATTCTTTTCAATTCATATGATATATATCTTTGCATTGTGCCCCTGATGAGATGCAGTGAAATATGCCAGGCAATAAATCGTGCAACATATTGTTTGTGTCTTTCGCGTTTAAATTCACTAAGTCCAACTTACCGGTTTAGGGGATGAACCCACTGCCGCGACATCAGCGCACGGGAAGTATAATAACGAACGCTCATAACCTTTAGGTCCCGATGACCTCTAGACTGCCTAACCTCTGAATACAATGGAAGAAGCACACAGCTCTGCAATCACTTGTGACAGGCATGGTTTTAAAACTGCATGCGTTGTGTGCCCATGTGTTTATAACTCCCCTGCCCCACTCCACTATTTCACCTTGCAGTTAATGTATTATATACGATCTCTCTCTTCTCTCTCTCTCTCTCTCTCTCTCTCTCTCTCTCTCTCTCTCTCTCTCTCTCTGTCTCTCTCTCTCTCTCTCTCTGTGGTGTGTGTGTGTTTCTCCGTGTCTCTCTGTCTGTTTGTCTCTGTCTAGCTCTCTATCTCTCTCTGTGTTTGTCTCGATCTTGTCTGTCTTTATCTGGCTGTCTCTGAATGGTTGTCTCTGTCTGTCTGTCTGTTTGTCTCTCTCTCTCTCTGTCTCTCTCTGTCTCTGTCTCTCTCTGTGTGTCTTTCTCTTGCCTGTGTCTGTCTGTCTCTTTCTGGCTGCCTGTCTCTGTCTGTCTGTCTCTGTCTCTGGCTCTCTCTCCACTGCTCTTTGTCTATGTCACTCTCTTCTCTGTCTGTCTCTCTCTGTCTCTCTCTGTCTCTCTCTGTCTCTCTCTCTCTCTCTCTCTCTCTCTCTCTCTATATATATATATATATATATATATATATATATATATTGTGTGTGTGTGTGTGTGTCTGTCTGTGTGTGTGTGTGTGGGGGGGGGGGGGGGTGGAGGGCGGTGGAATCGGTGTGTGTTCCTTCTGGTGTTGTTAATCTAACATCCCTAGTTCCACGACCTTGCCTACTGTGAAGGTCAACGAGAAATGGGTGCCCTATTACTTCACAGTTGAGATAACTAGTGACATTTCGGCACGGAGAATCTGTCATCTACACACAACAGGGGTCCCCAAACTCCCATCGCCTCAGCGACATCACTGTTGCCTGTTGAACAGCTGATATCTCAGCCTGTTCGTCCTGCATGGTGTCTGAAGATTGCTGCTTGCTGATCACTATCATTATCAAGCTGGTCAGTGTAGGTTTGAAGCTTCCTATCCAAGGAAAGATATACTGGCCCACTCATTCATTGGGAAAGATATACTGGCCCACTCATTCATTGGGAAAGATATACTGGCCCACTCAGCCATTGGGAAAGATATACTGGGCCACTCATTCATTGGGAAAGATATACTGGCCCACTCATTCATTGGGAAAGATATTTGTCCCACTCATTCATTGGAAAAGATATACTGGTCCATTCAGTCATTGGAAAAGATATACTGGCCTACTAATTCATTGGGAAAGATATACTGGCCCACTCATTCATTGGGAAAGATATACTGGCCCACTCAGCCATTTGGAAAGATATACTAGCCCACTCATTCATTGGGAAAGATATACTGACCCACTCTGTCATTGGGAAAGATATACTGGCCCTCTCATTCATTGGGAAAGATATACTGGCCCATTCATTCATTGGGAAAGATATTCTGGCCCACTTATTCATTGGGAAATATATACTTGCTCACTCATTCATTTGGAAAGATATACTGGCCCACTCAGTCATTGGGAAAGATATACTGGTCCCACTCACTCATTTGGAAAGATATACTGGTGCACTCATTCATTGGGAAAGATATAATGGTCCCACTCATTCATTGGGAAAGATATACTGGCCCAATTCATTCATTGGGAAAGATATAATGGCCCACTCAGTCAACGCTAAACTCCAAACTGGAACTAAAGAACATCTCCAAGAAATGGGCCTGTTTATCATGAGAACTCAGATGACAGTTTAATCATCAAAGAAGCAATCATAAGTACAAGATGATGAAGAAGAATCAGAAGGAGGAGAAGAAGAAGAGGGAAAAGAAGAAGAGAAAGAAGCAGCAGAAGAAGAAGATGGAGGAGAAGAAGATAGAAAAGAGGAGAATGAAGACGGAAAAGGCGAAAAATAAGAATAAGACGAAAAAGTAGAGCAATAAGAAAATAGGTCACTTGAAGAGGTCACCTAGTTATCTATTCATTCACTCATTCAATAAATAATTCACAAAAGTATCATTCATTTTTTTTACATAACATGATATATAACTCTGCAGTATGCATCTGACGAGATGCAGCGAAATATACCAGACAAGAAATAGTTCAATATTTTATTTGTAGCATCTGTTTAAATTCACGGCTGTCTGTTTCTGTGGTCATCTAACTATATTGCTATGTTTATTGTTTTCCAGAATGGGCAAAAAGATCAAATTTGGGCCGGAAATCTTTTACGGAAACAAACCAGAAGCGGTGCCCTACGTGGAGCTTTTGCCGTTGGATGATGAGATTGTGGCTAGCTACACGGGCCTGGCTCTGGCCTCGCCTTTGCTGAAGGTCACACAGTAAATGGTAAAGTCTTGACCAGCTTTTGTGCATTTTGTTTTGTCACTTAAATGACATTACTTGATGTTGCGTGGCACATTTCCTGCATCTCATCAGGTGCACACTGATGAATTATATATCATATGAAGTTAGCACATAGTAATTGATATTGTTTGAATGTAGGGGTTTTGTATCCCCATGGTAATCAGAAATTTAAGACAAAAGTAATTCTGTCTGCACAAAATTGGTTGGAATTGCCTAACTGCTCATGCCTCGGTATATTTATACCGACTATGTGTTTTAAGTATTTCAGGATAATTTATTCATTCACTTCATATGATATGAATCTCTGACAAGATGCAACAAAATATGTCAGGCAATAAATTATGCAACCTATTGTCTCTAGCTTTTGTGCTTAAATTTACTAAGAGAATAAATGTATCAAACTGCTCGATATTTTAAGTGCCACTTGGGTTGAAATTAATATAGTTTTTCTTGTTCTTACTATCCCAGAGTTGGTAAAGGATGCTTTTACAGGCCCAGACCCCTATTTTCATAGACCAATTGTAATAGTAACACTGGGTTGTGGGTGCAGAGAGTGGGCAGCGGGCCGCACTGAGTTTGAAGTGCAACAGCTGATCCAGAGTAACACACATCAAGGTGACATAGTCATCTACACCGATGGGTCAGTGTGAGAAACAGACGGAGTGGTTCGGGCTCTATTCAAGGGCTGATGGACGAGTCTTGAAAAAGGAGAGTCTGGCATATGAGACTACGACCTCCAGCATTAGACTGGAGTGGAAGCAGTAACAGCGGCATTCAATTGGTTAGAGGAGACTACTGCAACACACATTGTATTCATTACGGATTCAAAGAGTATGCTTAGTAAGGTGGAGAAATGTTTCCTGGGAATGGCTATCGTTTCTTGAGATGTCACAGATGCGAGAATTGTATGGATATTTTGCACATGGCTATGTGGGGGGGGGGGGGGGGGAATGAACAGGATGATAGGTTGGCAAGGTTGGCAGGGAATGCACCTCTGGTGGTACACTTGCCAATGGACAAGGGCGGAGGCTGGTCATGCGTTGTGGGGAACGGAGGGGGAACAGATTTGAGAACTGTCTATGAAAAGAATTGAGATTGCGGAGTAGGAGTTTCTGGAAGGAACATTTCAAAACTGAGAGGGAAGACCAGAAGAACTTAAATCAGATAGCGGTGGGAATGATTCAGTATATGACTTCGTTGGCTGTTGAACGAGGGGACGGAGCACATATGGGAATGTCCTGAGTGCAGTGGTGTTGGTTCTTAACTCAACTCATTGACAGACCAACTGGCACTGTGTGGGTGATGTGGTCAGACCGGCTGCCTTTACTTCCCAAACATTTCCTGGTACCTGTTTTAGGCTGAGTAGACTTGCAAGCCCAGGTCCGTTTTACAAACATTGTTCCATAAATGTGATGGGCAGTGTTATATTATTGATGTTTTTTTAATTTTCACGGAGATGGGCAAGGCAGTAGTCGTGATGTTTTCTACTATCACGAGACTGATAGTAATATAATCATGATTTTGCTTGCTATAAATGTGATGGACAATACCATAGAATTGATTTTTCTTATTGCCTACACAGACTGACAATGCTATATTCTTAATTTTATTTTTTCATGATAAAGATGAAGAGTGCTATTAAAAAAGCTAGCTACTTGTCCTTTACAGGGCATTACATCAACCCCAGCATTTACTGGCTTTTTGTGTTTGCGCTCGCTCGCTTTGAACTCAAGCGTAGTCCATACACACTATTTATAGTAATGATGGGCTAAATTTTGCGTGTGGATTAGCTTTCCCTATTAATAATGTCCCTCACCATCAGACGATCCCACTCCGACTTCAGAGGTACTGGTAATTTACGTCCCCAAAGTCAAGAATGACATGTCAACATTTTAGTCCAACTGTCCGGTGTAAGGCTTGAACCGTTTACCTTGGCATCAACACAAAGGATGTTTAGAACACGTGTTCTTACCCATTCGGCCATGCTGATCTGCAGCAATTTTATTTCAGTAGCTTGCCATTGCTTTCTAAACGGCTAATGTCTGATACCGTTGAAATCAGTGCAAAGTGGCCCACTTCCGAATCATTGCATTTGAGTTCAAACCCTCAATTTATGTTGGTGAATTTTGAAACACAGTTTCTCACCTCCTTAAGGCCCTGGCAATGTTAACTGTGCTATAACATTGAATGTTTCCTTACTATAACATTGATGTTTTCTTGCTATACGCAGTGATTTTTCTTGCTATAACATTGATGTTTCTTGCTATAAAGCCATTGATGTTTCTACTATAGCATTGATGTTTGTTACTATAGCATTCATGTTTTTTTTCTTCAACTTTAATAAACAGTACTATAGTCTTGATTTTTCTTCCTGAAGTTACTATTGTCTTTTAATTATGGTAGAACCTGCATTTATGTATAATACTGTCAATATGCCATGTTTTCCTCACAGAGTACTACACACACTTAGTGGCTGGTGTTCGAGACTGGAATCTGCGTGAGGAGAAGGCCTGTGGGGTCTCCATCTCACTGTATGAACAACATCCCATTAGCAGGAAAATTTCAGGTTTGTTGAGGAGCCCAAATGTCTTCCATTGGTTTTGTTTCGTGTATTTTATTTTTTTTCCCCCATTTTCTCTCTTTGAACTTATGCCTTGTCCGTACATGTGCTACAACTTCTAATAGCACTGGATTGATATTTGTGTGTAGATTAGCTTTCCCTATTACCAGTGTCCCTCGTCATCAGGCAAACCCACTCCGACTTCTTAGGTATTTGTAATTTATATATATTTTTATAAGTCAAGGATGAGAAGTCAATATCTTAGTCCAATTGACCGGATTAGGGGTTAAACCCACAATCACGTCATTAGTACACTGAATATTTAACACAAGCACTCTTATCCATTTGTGTATTGAATTTATGTAATTATCCAAGGAGATCTGTGGAAAGACATGTATGCTGTGCCAGTTGGCAGGACACATGATTTAATACTGATAGCCCAATAATGCTTCTAGCAATACAGCATCAACACTAATAGTCCAATAGTTCTTCCAGTAAAATATTATCAAACCTAATAGTGCAATAGTTCTTTTAGCAATACAGCATCAACACTAATAATATAATAGTTCTAGAAATACAACATCAAGAACATTAATAGTCCAATAGTTCTCCTAGCAATACAGCATCAACATTAATAGTCCAATAATTCTCCTAACAATACAGCATCAACATTAATAGTCCAGTAGTTCTAGTAAAATAGTATCAAAACTAATAGTACAATACTTCTCCTAGCAATACAGCATCAACATTAATAGTCCAATAATTCTCCTAACAATACAGCATCAACATTAATAGTCCAATAATTCTCCTAACAATACAGCATCAACATTAATAGTCCAATAATTCTCCTAACAATACAGCATCACCACAAATAGTCCAGTAGTTCTCCTAGCTCTTCTCGTACTCACCAGGACTTCATTTAGCTGAGGCCATGATATCATTTCTCATACTCTCCAACGACAAAAATAGTGTTGAAGTGCTACATAGAACCTGTACTTTTGTATGGATGGGAAACGTGGACAATGAGCAGTCAAGCTGAAAATATCTGATGGCTGTGGAAATGTGGTTTCTGAGGAAAATGCAAAGAATACCATGGACAGACAGAAAAGCCAATGACCAATTACTGCAGGATATAAATTAAAATCGTAAATTGATTAGAGAAATTAGACGTAGACAGTCAAAATGTTTTGGACATGTTATGAGAAGAAATGACTTGGAGAACTTGGTGTCAACTGGCAAAATCGGAGAGAAGAGATCAAGGGGAAGACCGAGAAGTAAGTACCTGGATGTCTTTGCCATGTGGCATGGTTGAGACAGGAACACAGAGCTGATCCATAGCTCTGGTGATCGAGTGAGATGGCAAAAACACGACCGCCCACGCTTATCGGCATGGCACATGATGGATGCAGAGCGACCCGCTCCCAAATCATCTGCAGCTAAAATTGAATCTGGTTTGTCAGGGTTGTGAAACTGATTTCACCTCATAACCGCAGATGCTGACATGTATGTATGATTGTATGTAATTTCATGTGAACCAGTTGTATGATTGTATGTAATTTAAGGTGAACCAGTTGCTGATAGCTTTGCCTTATGTGTTCGTCGCAACAATGCCATCTTGATGGTGGCGGATGGTGTAAACTGGGGCGAGAAGTCACGGCTGGCGGCCAGGTGTGCACTGTATGGCAGCATGAAGTACCTCAACTATACAATATTTGACCGGGGACACAAACCAGAAAACACACAGGTACCCAGAGAGCATTATGTTAAGACATGGCTGTGCCACAGTTTATTCTTTCTTTTATGCCTTTCCAACTGACAGACTGACTTTGTGTCTTCTTGTTTGCTTCCTTCAGTCAAGTATACAGTCTATCTTACTGCTTACTTCTGGCTGTTATCTTCCACATTTTTTCTGTTCATACAATTCACCTAAACGAACATCCCCTGAAACAAGTAAAGAGTTTTGAGTACCTAGGAAGTTTAATATTATAAAATGACAAATCAGAAGACGAGATCGAAAATAGATGCAGTAAGGCAAACCAACTCATTGGACAAATGACACCAATACTAAAGAATAAACATGTATCAATAGTTACTAAGAAAGCAGTTTACAACACAATCTTCCTACCAATTCTTTGCTACTTATGCCAAACCTGGACAATGACAGAAAAAGAGAAAAGAAACATTACAACAACAGAAATGAGATTCCTGAGAAGAATACTCAATGTATCAAGAAGAGATGAGATCAGAAATGAAGAAATCAGGACTAAAGTGGGGGTTATAGCAGCGCTAGATTTTATTAGAAGGCAGCAAGTCAAATGGTTTGGCCATGCAAGGTTACCAACTAACAGTATACCACAACAAGCAATGATGTACAGACCAGATGGAAGCAGAGGAAGAGGCCGACCATGTAAACGATGGACAGATGGAATAGCAGAGTCCATGGGAATATCGATACATGAAGCCCATAAATGGGCACTCTCCCACTGTTTATACTTCACTTCGACACCGCATGGTACAAGAGGAACCTGATGAGATGAGATTCGTGGCCACCTATTCCTCTGCTTACAAAATTGTGATGGTCCTAACATTTCACCTGTGTGCCTGATTTGTGACACTTTTAAAATAAAGGTGAGACATACTAAACACGGAGACAGTGTACATGCCTTACAATGAAAACCACAATGCTGAACATAAATCACCGGGGGAAATCTAAAAAGAATAAGAAAAAATCCAAAACATATATATGATAATAAAATGAAAATAAGTATACTTTGGTAACAAATGACTGTTTGATTATACAAATTTTCATCAGGAATGGAACAGCACAAACAGATCTAAAGAAAAACATGAAATTATACAATTTAATAATATTAAAATACAACTCCTTCATTGTTAGAAAGGCGGCACAAAAGTTGAGTTCCGTTCAGATGTGAAAAGTACCTCTTTTTCTTTGAAGATATAATTTGTTCACTCATTTTGCCTTTCTTTCTTCATTTACTAATTTCACTGTAACTTTATTTCTGCTTTTCTTTCTTTCTGTTTTTTTTTTTTTTAAATCTTTCCTTCTTTCCATGGTCAGTCATTTTCTTAATTCATGTCACCTCCATGCTTTCTGTTTTCTCTGTATTCTTTCACTTTCCCTTATAATTGCTGCCTGTCTTATATATCTTTATCTGTTTCTTTGCTTTCTTTAGGATACACACTTTAATTAGCATTGAGTAAGTAAGCCAGATGTTAATGCTTACAATGGTATGAGAGTGGCGAGACAAGGCTTCGATGCCAGTTCTTGACATTCTCTATGGGAGGGAAAGACTGGTCTTCTATTTCTCCGTACACCGAGACCCACAAACATGTGATGGTCCTAGCACTTCACATACCCACAGAAGGACCCTGCTGCATGACTTGTTTTTGTGTGTTTGTCTAAGTAAGCATGATATACTCATTCCCAGTGTGTTTGTCTAAGTAAGCATGATACACTCATTCCCATGGTGTTTGTCTAAGTAAGCATGATGCATTCATTCCTATGGTGTCTGTCTAAGTAAACATGATATACTCATTCCCAGTGTGTTTGTCTAAGTAAGCATGATACACTCATTCCCACGGTGTTGGTCTAAGCAATATTGTGTATTTATTGTGTATTTTATCCACTCTTATGAACTTGTAATGATTTCTCTTTTATATCACACCATACAGGACGTCGTGCTGCTTTTAAGAAAGGCATTGGACGAAGCTCACAGAGCCATCATGTCCAAGGAAGCCGGCCTGACCACTCTGTGCCTGTGTATGATCTGTGAGGTTGCAAATTCTGATCAACATGCCGTCTGCTGTGTAAACGTTGGCGACAGCTTAGCATTCATCTACTCCGCCAATAATGCCATTAGGGAAGTGACCATTGGCTCTCATGATGTGGGCAGCGAGCGTGACATCCGGGATGCAGGAGGAGCTCTAGGACCAGTGGATGGTATAAATCCAGAGCTACACAATTTGACTTGCTCCGTAACCTTTTGTCACAAAGGAGACATGGTATTCTTGACAACTGACGGCATCTCCGACAACTTTGATCCTGTTGTAACCAAAATAGCTCTCCCCATGAAAGCAAATGATTCCAATTTTAACACAAAGGAGTACCTCACATCAAATAGTAATCTAATTATTAAGCCTGTGTTCACTCCTAAGGAGAGGCACACATATGCTCTGAAGGAAATGGAGAAGGTTGTTCATGAATACGAGCTGAAAACAGAAGAAAGATGTTCAGCACAGGAATTCTGTGGTGCCTTGGTTCAGCATGTATTGAAACTAACAGACACAAAGAGGAAAATTGCTGAGAATCCAGCTATTTATGCAAAACATAAAACTACGAAACAAGAGCGCAAGAGACGAGACTCAGAAATTGTCGAGAAAATGTCCAAAGCCCCTGGTAAACTTGATCATGCTTCTGTAGTAGCTGTTGAAGTGGGTGCTTTTTCAAGACCGAGTGGGGACTCTCAAGTGAAACCATCAAATGACGTAGCACCCACATTACCAATAGAGGTGTCTCAGCCTAGGAATGTTCCAGATTCACCTCCTACATCTCCCCACCTGCTTCTTTGTGGATCCATGCCCCCTAGCTACCAAGTCAAGAAATCTGGCGCTAGAAAGTTCTTTGCCAAGTTGAAGAGCCTGCCCACGTCACCTACCTCACACAATCCTCCTCCACTACCATCATCTGCTTCCAGTGAACCCCTACGTTCCTTCTCACCCCCGCCTCTTCCATTATCGCCTTCTCCGCCGGCTTTACACTGTGCCCCATTTTTCGCATCAACATTTTCCTCAAATAATGCCAGCCACGAATCCCAGAAACTTCCCCCAGAATACCTCTTGTATTTCCCCCCTCCTAAATTCCCAAATCGGCGTTTTGCCAAGGCAGCAGACATACACACCCCTACCTCTCCCACCATCGTTGAGTCACCTCTAGAGCTGGGCATCATCAGGTTCCCTCAGTCTCAACACAGCCAGCCTCGCCCCAGGTAATGTTTGCTTGTTTATAGAGTATATACATCTGTCAAGGTTATATTTGCTTGTTTATAGAGTATATGCACATCTGTCTGGGTAATGTTTGCTTGTTTATAGAGTGTAAACATCTGTCTGGGTAATGTTAGCTTGTTTATAGAGTGTATACATCTGTCTTGGTTATATTTGCTTGTTTATAGAGTATATACATCTGTCTAAGTTATATTTGCTTGTTTATAGAGTATATACACATCTGTCTAGTTAATGTTTGCATATTTATAGAGTATACACATCTGTCTAGGTAATGTTTGCTTGTTTATAGAGTATATGCATCTGTCTAGGTAATTTTTGGTTACTTATAGTGTATATAATTATCTAGGTAATGTGTTCTTGTTTATGAAGTTTATAACTGTCTAGGTCAGTGGTTCTCAACCGGTGGGGAATTCCCCCCCAGGGGGGAATTTCATGGTTTCCAGGGGGGGAATGAAGACCATTTCAAGATCGTGTTAATACAAGAACCGATTACTTGACATAGTTTTTCCCTTCATACTTTACAGTTATGTATGTCTCATCATTCTAAAATTCATTTTATAAAGTAAGTAGACCCACAAATCATGTTTTATGTGGATGTCTAGACTTGTTTTTAGTATATGCTATTACATTTGCCTTCCACTTTTACGTATTCTGTGTAGGGGTGAGGGGATTTTTAGATAGGAAATATGAAAGGGGGGGGGGGGGGGGGGGATGACGTTCTGAAAATACGGTGAAGGGGGGAACGGGCCAAATTTTTGATAGGAAGGGGGGGGGGGGGGGGGGGGAATGGCGTTCTGAAAATATGGTGAAGGGGGGAATGGGGCAAAAAAGGTTGAGAACCACTGGACTCTAGGTAATGTGTACTTTATGGAGTATATACATCTGTCTAGGTAATGTGTACTTTATGGAGTATATACATCTGTCTAGGTAATGTGTACTTTATGGAGTATATACATCTGTCTAGGTAATGTGTACTTTATGGTGTATATACATCTGTCTAGGTAATGTGTACTTATTTATGGAGTATAAAAATCTGTCTATGTAATGTTTGCTTATTTATAGAATATATACATCTGTCTGGATAAAATTTGCTTTTTTATCGAGTATGTACATCTGTCTAGGTAATATTTGCTTCTTTATAGAGTATATGCATCTGTCTTGCTAATGTTTTATTATTTATACAGATACGTACATTTGTCTAAGCAATATTTGCATATTTATACAGATACAGACATCTGTCTAGGTAATATTTGCATATTTATGCAATATATACATTTGTCTAGGTTCTGCTACCTCAGTGCCCCATCCATATATATAAAATTATCCTATATTTTGATACCAATCTCCATCTTATTCACTTTAAGAAATTAGCCTTATTGTACATAATTGCACTTTAGAAATGAAGAGCATCTTAGACAATAAACCCTTGTTATTGGAGGATTAGAACTTGTGTTCTTGCATGTTAATTAGAACCAGTTTTAATCTATTTGCTGTGATTCTCCTTGATACCTAGCGTGAACTGCAGGTTCAGAACAATGGCGACCGGATGTCACTGAATTTACTGATTTGCCTTTTCGGTTCACGAGTGCAATTTTCAGGAGACTCCCGGGATTCGTTGCTGGAGCTACGGAGTTCATGCTTTGTGTGGTGCTTTCGGCAGGTCACCCTGCGGAAAGAGACTGAGCTATATGGGATAAAACCCAGATCAATGAAGTCGTTCTAGTGACTATCGATTCCATTGACGATGAACTGTATTTTTCGTGGAGGACTTTTGTGTTGGCATTCTGGCAGCGGCATTATACAGTGTACCAGTGTACCCGTGCAGGCTGTTGGTTTGCTGAGGCTCATGTCTGTTCCACTTCTCACATTGGGCTGTGATGAGCATTGTATGTGAAATTCACTGGCACAAGAACGGAGCATAATGGGGATGACCCATTTCCGTGAAGTTGGAACCGCAACTAACTAATTAACTAACTAACATCTCCTTGACAATTTGTAACAAATAAACTGTATGGACCTCTGACTGAACTAAAACAGACAGCAACATTTATACAAGAGAAACCTTGCAGATATAGACAATAAATTTCAAGCAAACGAAAGAAGAAGAAAAGCAAAACAAAACAAAATAATTCCTTGAGGCTTCAGAGATATGGTTGTACAAAAATATGCTGAAAAATCCTTAAACAGCCAAAATGTCTAATCTGTATGTTTTGAAAGTGGCTAAAACACAAAGATAACTGATCACAAACATCAGAAAGAGGCAGTTAACATTTTTTGGCCACATTATGAGAAGAGAAAACCTGCAACTTGTGACAGCTGGAAAGATTTGTATAAAGAGAGAGAAGATTTTTGACAGCCATTTATTATGATATGGAAAGGCGTCAGCGCATGAATTCATACATGCAGTTGGAGATCACAGGCCCATCACTCATACATGTATTAATTCATTTATTTATGTATTTATTATGTCTTTATTAATTAATTCATTCATGAATAAATTTATTCCTTAATTTATATTTTATCTGACTAATTTATTTAATCATTAGATTCATCTTTCTTAGTAACTCATTATTGTATTTATTTGTTCATTCATTTACTCAGTTATGTATGTAATTATTGTTTGTTTTGATCTCTCCAACAGGTGCTAGCTAGAATTAACTGGTTCTTGAGGACTGTAAGATGTAGGACAACTGTCTGCATCTGTGGGCAACCATTCTAACAGCAATACTTCAACCTGCAAGAATTTAAGTGCATTTACTGTTATGTTCTTTGCAGATGCTAGCTGCAATGTTTGATTGATTGGTTGATTGGTTAATTGATTGAATTAGTGGATCTTCTTCATTTTGTGAAGCTATCAATTAATGTTTCACGTTCCTCCTTCAGATCATACTAGGAGAAACTCTTCTCAGTGCGCAAACTCTGTTGTGCTATTATGGATCATGATACACACACCAGAATCCAGCCATATGTGAAATATTTTGTTGTGAATACTTTTTCTAATTTTGAAATGTGACCAAGGTTGTAGTCGTATTACTTACTGCTTTTAATTGTCAAATGGCTAGAGGTTTTAACATACATATAGGACCTTTCATTTTGTACCCTTATCTGCAAATACTATGGGTCTGATCCATTAATGGGGGCATCTCAGATGTAATTCTGAAAATTGTTCAATTTGTGCCCATCATTTTACACATGAGAGCATGTAGCTTTAAGCCACTCTAACCTCCTTACTCCATTGAGAGAGCTGACATGTGTCTTTCAATCTTTAGACAACCCATTTAGAGGGCTGACATGGGTTGCTTCTTTTTTTTGACAACCCATTGAGAGGGCTAATGTGGGTCCACTACTTTTTACAACTCATTGAGAGAGGCAGCATGTTTCTGTATGCATTTTAACAACCCGTTTAGAGGACCAATATGTTTCTCTATGCATTTTACATAAATAAACACACATAGTATTATTTGGCGCTCACAGAAGGATATGAAGGAAGTACAGGCTAGAAGACGCACTAGACAACATAAAATTTGAAAGCTAGTTACCGACCAGGATCGAACCTGTCGCTTCCAAATGACGACGGCGCCTCACTGCAGGAACAAGTGTACTTCGACGCACGACCAACTAGACACTCCAAAAAAAAGTGTCTTCATTGGTCGTGTGTATCATACACACGAACCTAACAACTATGGAATACGGACAGAATTTGTATCAAATCATTGAGATAGCACCAAGTCTCATAATTTATATTAAACATATACATTATATGCATTTTAACAAACCATTGAGTGATCAACTTGCTTTTCTCTATTTATTTAGACAATCCATTGGTTGGGCCAGTATGTTTCTCTATGTATTCTGTCAACTCATTGAGAGAACCAGCATGTTTTGCTCCAAGTACTTAGGCAACTCATGGGAGAGCCAACATATGTGTTTATATATATATATATATATTTTGGCAACCCACTTAATTTAACTGTTTCTTGCAACCTTCAATTTATGTGCATAGTCTCCATTGAGCATGCAATTTCTGTGCAGTTTCCCATAAATGTACATTATTGCAACCTTCAATTATTCATGTGCATAGTCTCCCTTGATAGTATTGCAACCTTCAACAATTTCTGTGCATAGTCTCCCTTGATAGTATTGCAACCTTCAACAATTTATGTGCAGTCTCCCTTGATCATACAATTTCTTTGCATCCATCCATCCATCATGTGCCATGCCGGTAAGTGTGGGCGGTCATGTTCTGCCATCTCACTCGATCACCAGAGTCGTGGATCAGCTCCGTGTTTCTGTCTCGACCATGCCACAAGGCCAAGCCATCCAGGTACTTGCTTCTAGGTCTTCCCCTTTGTCTGTTCCCCTCGATCTTACCAGTTGTCACCAAATTCTCCAATCCATTTCTTCTCATAACATGCCCAAAAAATTTTGACTGTCTACGTCTAATTTCTCTAATCAGTTTACGATCTTCATTTGTTTCTTGAAGGACTTGTTCATTGGTCTTTCTGGCTGTCCATGGTATTCTTTGCATTTTCCTCTGAAACCACATCTCTACAGCCATCAGATGTTTTTCAGCCTGACTGCTCATTGTCCACGCTTCACATCCATACAAAAGTACAGGTTCAATGTAGCATCTCAACACTCTTTTTCTCGTTTCAATTGACATCTTTTCTTTTGCCCTGTGGATTGCACACTGAGGCACAGTTTCCCATAAATGTACAATATTGCAGCATCAACAATTTATGTGCATAGTTTCCCGTGATAGTGTTGCAACCTTCAACAATTTTTGTGCATAGTCTCAGACCCTTGATAGTATTGCAACTTTCATTAAATTTTGTGCATAGCCTCCCTTGATCATACAAAATTGCAAACTTCAAGAATTTATGTGCATAATCTCCCTTGATCATAGATTATTGCAACCTTCAAGATTGTATGTGCATAGTCTCCCTTGATAATAGATTATTTCATCCTTCAAGAATTTCTGTGCATAGTTTCCATTGATAATATATTATTTCATCCTTCAAGAATTGATATGCATAGTCCTCCCTTGATCATAGATTATTTCATCCTTCAATAATTTATGTGCATAATCTCCCTAGACCATACAGTATTGCAACCTCAAGAATGTATGTGCATAGTCTCCCTTTATAATAGATTATTGTATCCTTCAAGAATTTCTATGTATAGTCTTCCCTAATCATACAATGAAATATATAGATGAAGATGTGAATACAGTTACATCAACCTGGACACATTTATACATAATAGAGGCTATTCCTGCAGCAAGCCTTCATAAGGAAACAAATACAACAACAGACAAAGACAAAATTGACACTGAAATAACGACAACCAGCATAATAATATGTCTATACTTAAACTGTGTCTTCATGTAGCTGAAATAACGACACAACCAGCATAATAATATGTCTATACTTAAACTGTGTCTTCATGTAGCTAGTATTGAGCCCTTTCTTTTGTTGCTGTTGTATCTGTGGGTAATGTTCTTGTTTTGAAATATAGCCAGGGCAGCAGATAATGAAGGATGATTATGACAAATCCTTGCTTATAATCATTTGCTTGTGAAGAGGATAATTATCCACTTTTGGTTTCTCGTATATTTGATTGCATTTTTACAGCTTTCATCATCTTCATCATCATCATTCATCATGTGTCATGCCAATAAGTGTGGGCGGTCGTGGTTTGTCATCTCACATGTTTACAAGAGTCTAAAATCAGGTCTGTGTTTTTCTTGATTTCTGATTATGCTTTGTGATCAAGCCAGTCAGGCATTTATCTCTCTGTCATTTCCTTGTTCTTTTGCCATCAAGTTTACCTCTTGTCACTGAGTTTTCAAGTTTATTTCTTCTCATAACATGCCTGAAAAACCTGGACTCTCTATGTCTGATTTCTCTTAACAATTTATGCTTTTCTTTTGGTTCTTGAATGACAGCTTGATTCCCTTTTTTCTGTCCATTCAGGGTTTTCTTCTTTCACCCTTTCTCTCCCCTAGAACCTCAAACAAAAAACTCTAAGCCATCTTTCACTATCTTTTGCAGATCCGCCCATATCCTCCCTATATTATTCATTTCTGTTTCTGCTCCTCTTCTGTATGTGTTTTTTGGGTATTCCTCTATTTCTTTTGCCCTGTGAATTGCACACTAAGGCCTTACTTGTTCTACTTTACTCAGGCTTTCTCAGTGTCATGTCCTATCCAGCGCCAGCATGTTTTCATACAGCGGCACTGATTTAATGTTAGAATGAATATTCTCAGTTTGCTGCTGAGTTTTATTTCTTTCCACAAATGTACTAATGCTGTAAAAGCTACTTTTGCCTTTTGTATTATTATTCTAATATCTTTATCTTTTCCCCCCACCTTGGTCTACATTTCACCTAGATAGGTGTATGATTCCATCTTTTCAAGTAAGGTTTTATCAAGGAACATTTGGTTATCATTTGCTTGGTTTATTTTCATTATCTTTGTATTTTTCTTATGTATGTTTAACACTTATTGTTGTGACCTCCCACCCAATGTGTTTAGTTTATCCTGCATCGGATTTTGTGTGTGAGGCAGGGGGCAGTGTCAGCAGTAAAATTCAGACCTTGGAGCTGCTATGTCAAGGTCCATTGAATTCCCAGATTAGCAGTGCAAGTTGTTGTCTCTTCAGGATTCATTGTAGCATAGGCCTTGGATGATCTTACCAACGTTAGCCAGACTGGTGTCTCTCTCTCTCTCTCTCTGACGATACCCCACAGGGAGGTGAAGAAGTCATGATTAGTACAGTAGTTACCTCTAGCACAGGGAGACGAAGTCATAGTCTATGTAATACTTGCACCTAGCACAGGGAGATGAAGAAGTCATAGTCTATGTAATACTTGCACCTAGCACAGGGAGATGAAGATAAGCCAATGTCTATACAATACTTGCACCTAGCACAGGGAGATGAAGATAAGCCAATTTCTATACAATACTTGCACCTAGCAGTGGGAGATGAAGTGAAGTCATAGTCTATATCATGTGTGCACCTAGCATGGGGAGATGAAGAGAAGTCAATGTCTATATCATGCGTGCACCTAGCACGGGGAGATGAACACATAATTAATTCAGTACTTACTCTTACCCTAGGGAGATGAAGAAAAGTCATTGTCTATACAGTGCTTGCACCTAGTACAGGGAGATGATTGTGTAATTAATACTTGCCCCTTGCACATCAATGCCCATGCATTCCCATGAGATACTTAATTGTTTATTGTACACGTCTTTTTTGTGTGTGCTGTGATGTGTACATTTTCAATGCCTTATTGTTTCTTTGTGTAATGTAAATGTTTAAAATTCTTAATCCCCATTCTGACATTTTGGAGAGTATGATTTCTAAAAATCAGAATCTCCAATTTTGAAAAGTAAATGTGAGACCTGGACACTTACTAAACAAGCTGAACAGTGTTTAAATGCCTTTGAATATAAATGTTATAGATGAATTCTAAGAATAACTTGGATAAAGAAAAGAACAAATGCATCCATACTACAAGAGCTGAATATTGAAGAAGGTTGGCTACTAAAGACAATAAAACAAAGAAAAGTGAAATAATTTGGTTGAAACGTCACAAAAGTTTGGAGAGAACAATAATGGAAGGGAAGAGAGGAAGAGGAAGGCCAAAGAGAAGATGGGTGCAGGATGTGGTGGATGATCTCCAGATGGGTGTATTGGGCACAGGACATCTTGCTTATGATTAAGAGGTTTTCCTGAAGATTATTATGGGAGCGAGGTTCTGCAAAGGACATGCTACTGAATGAATGAATGAATGAATTTTTAATTTAAATTGTCATTGTTGGAAAAAAAAAGTATCTCATTGTCATTTGCTTTTCAAACAGTAATGTTTAGATCTTAATCTTCATTTTATACTATACTTTTCACATTCTTTAAAATATAAATTACAAATCTTCATTGGGTAAAGTAATTTGTAAGTATTATTTTTCAGTTTTTGAGAATAATATTGAAATATTAATGTCATTGTTTCATGTGAAATTTTCTTTGATTTTTTTCATGTGGTTTTCCCCACCTTCCAATTTTTGTGATAAATAGGGTTCAAAACACTTTTGTGTGTTTACTTAATGTTGTCCATTTTTAACCATTCTTGTGCATTTTCATATTGAATGTCAGATGGAAAAGCAATTTCATTGTTTTGCTCTTTTCAAATAAAAGATTTGAAAATAGCTTATTAAGTTTTGTGTAAAATGCATGAATAAGGTATGCTAAAATTCTGCAGAGAAATGACAAATCATAATAATGTGCCATGTTTATCTCTGTGGTGGTCATAGTTTGCCATGTCAAATGATCACCAGAGTCCTGGATCAGTTTTATATTATTCTCCTGATTATGTGGCTAAGCCACCCAAATATTCATCTCTTTATAATCCCCTTGTGATATTGATCTCATTACTCAGTGAGTACCGACTGGTCAGTCAAAATATCAAACTGGTCTATAAAAATATCAGATTGGTCTATAAAAATTATGTCAAGCACCGAATGCCCAGTGCTGATTGATCTATAAAAATATGTGTTAACCACCAAATGCCCAATGCTGATTGGTCAAATGCCTAATGCTGATTTGTCTATAGAAAATATATCAAGCACCAAATTCCCAATGCTGATTATAATAATAATGTTTCAGCCAATTGTTGATTTCTTGGCAAGATTATGCTCAGTAGTTTGCCATTGCTTTCTGAGCGGCCGGCTCATTTAATGTGCAAAAAGTGTCTCAAATGTGCCTAAAAGTGTCCTTTAATTTTACAAACTATTGTTTTTGGGGTGTTTCTTTGCTTTGAACTCAAGCGTAGTCCATACACATGCTACGACTTCTAGTGCACTGGACTGATGTTTGTGTGTGTATTAGCTTTCCCTATTACCAGTGTGCCTCGCCAACAGGCTCTGACTTCTGAGATACTTGCAATTTACATCCCCAAGTCAAGGACGAGAAGTCAATATTTTAGTCCAGCTGACCGGAGTAGGGGTTGAACCCGCTACCATGGCATCAGTACACTGGAAGTTTAAGAGCTAGTGCTCCTATCCATTGGGCCAAGCTGACCTCCCATGTAAAGGCTTTACAAGATGTACAGAAGTCTTGTATGGTGTTCTATGAAACAAGCACTGAGGCCAAATCGCATGAAGTGAGGAACAGGCTATCCCTTTGTACACAACACAATCTAAACTTTCTCTCATGCCTGGGACCGCAACTACTGGGCCCCATTTGGCAAAATGGTGACACAATTTGTTTATGCAAATAGCAGAGAAAGTGAGATATTAATTCCACACTAACTACTATATCTGTTTTTGTTGCTGCTTCCCCCTAGTGCATAGTCATCATCTCATCTCGTTCCTCTTGTACCTTATGGTGTCGAGGCGAATCATAAACAGTGGAATAGTGCTCATTTATGGGCTTCAGATATAAAGATTTCCATGGATTATGTTATTCTCTCTGTCCATCGTTTACATGGTCGGCCTCTTCTGGTTCAGACAGGGCAGAGACAGGGCCAGTTTGTCGAAAGACTTACAGGTGGCGGTAAACAGGGTGGCAGAGTGGTGCAGGGATGCAGGGGCCATTATAAACCCAAACAAGACATTGGTTGTGTGGTACTACTTGGATAACTGGATCGTCAAGGCAGATGTCCCAGGTATTATGTTGAACGGATGTCCTCTTAGTCGAGAGAGTAAATTGAAGTACTTGAGTATCACCTTTGACAGGTGTTTGTCTTTTAAGTATCATGTGGAGGCTTTGGTAGTGAAGGCTGGTAGGGGACTTAATGCATTGAGGGCTATGGCAGCAACCGGGGTAGATCAGAGGATGCTGTACAGGCTCTTTCAGCAGTTAATAATTTCTGTCATTGAGTATGGTTTGTGGCTGCTGATAGTATCAAAGAGCCAGCTTGAAAGGTTGGAGCGATACAGAATGCTGCCATGCGGTTAATCCTGGGGTGCATAAAGGATACACCAATTATATGCATGAGGCATATCCTGGCACTACCAACAATGATGGATAGGCATAGGGTCCTTCAGGCCAAATGGTACCTGAGAGTTGCCACAGACAGGGATCACCCGCTGCATGCAGTAATGGATATGGTTAAGGGTCATAGACTAAGACGAGGCAGGTCCTGGATGGCACAGGCAGAACTTTCTATAAGTCAGGTGTGTGATCTAGAGACCATCAATCGTGAAAGAGAGTGGGTGGAAGTTCTGGAAGACATGACGGACTGGCACAATGTAATAATAACACTGGGTCGTGAGTGCAGAGAATGGGCAGCGGGCCGCACTGAGTTTGAAGTGCAACAGCTGATCCAGAGCAACACACATCAAGGTGACATAGTCATCTACACCGATGGGTCAGTGGTGAGAAACAGACGTAGTGGCTGGGGCTTTATTGCAAAGGCTAATGGGCGAGTCTTGAAAAGGAGAGTCTGGCACATGAGACTACAGCATGAGAATGGAGGTGCAGGCAGTAACAGCGGCATTCCGGTGGCTAGAGGAGACTACTGCAACACACGATGTATTCATTACGGATTCAATGAGTATGCTTAGTAAGGTGGAGAAAGAAATGTTTCGTGTGGAAGGTCACAGATCGTGAGAATTGTATGGATATTTTGCCCTGGCCATGCGGGTGTACAAGGGAATGAACAGGTTGATAGGCTAGCAGAGAAGGCACCTCTTGGTGGAATTTTGCCTATGAACAGGGGGGAGGTGGTCGTGCGCTTGTGGGACCAGGTGGAGAAGGCCGAGGAACAGATTGAGAACCCATATGTGGAAAGAATGAGATTGAGGGGGATCGGCAGGGGTTCTGGAAGAATCTCAAAACTGAGAGGGAAAACCAGGAGAACTTTTAATCAGATAGCGGTGGGAATGATTAGTAGTGTGACTCTTCGCTGGCTGTTGAATGAGGGTACGGAGCACGTATGGGAATGTCCAGAGTTCAGTGATGTCGGTTCTTAACTCAACTCAACTGGTTGCAGTGTAAATATTACCTCCCTTTCACCATGTTTGTTTATTTATTTCATTCTGAGTTGCTTACCTTGATATTGTGATTGTTATTTGTTGCTCCCACCCTCTTTGGGATATACTTTTCACTTCTACTGAAATATGCCTTTCGTGATCAGGATGATGGTATATACATTCACTCACGCTCAGATGGTGGCCTCTATAATGCTCAGAGATTGAAGGCCAAGACCAAAATTAGCAGGGTACTAATCAGAGAGTTGCTTTTTGCGGATGATGCTGCAATTACGACCCACTCTGAGGAAGAATTACAACATCTACTATCTGCATTCTCCAATGCTTGTTCTGAATTTGGTTTAACAATTAACAAAAAAAAGACTCAGATTATGTCACAAGGTGCACATGGTGTACCATCAATCTTTATTGACGACGCCGAACTGGAGATAGTAGACCATTTTACATATCTAGGATCGGAGGTAAATAATAGCAAATTATCCCTCAATCAGGAAATCAACATCAGGATTGGCAAGGCAGCAACAACAATGAACATGTTAGCAAAAAGAGTCTGGGAGAACAGGAAGCTTACTGCCAAAACAAAAGTCCTTGTCTATCAAGCCTGTGTCCTTAGTACTCTTCTTTATGGCAGTGAAACCTGGACAACTTACTCACACCAAGAGAAACGTTTAAACAGCTTTCATATGCGGTGTCTGCGAAGAATACTTGGTATTAAGTGGCAAGACAAAATCACAAATACTGAAGTATTGGAAAGATCAGGTTGTGTGACGGTGTATTCCATGCTCAGTCTTCGTAGACTTAGATGGATAGGACACGTTAGGAGGATGGATGATGATAGAATACCAAAGGACATCTTTTTTGGTGAATTACAGACGGGTAGGAGATCTCAGGGTCGGCCTCTACTACGATACAAAGATGTGTGTAAGCGGGACATGATTGATACAGGCATTGATAATGCACATTGGGAGCACGTCGCCGCTGAACGTGTTGCATGGAGGGCAACTATCAGAAACGGAATAAAGACAAAGGAGAAAATGATTGCAGATAAAGCACACACAGAGCGTGAGAGACGTAAGATGATGCAAAATGGTGGAAGTGACCATGTTTTCACATGCACCTACTGTGGGCAAACATTTGCAGCAAGAATTGGCCTTACCAGCCACACTCGCCACCGCCATGGATCGTAGTTATTAAGCCTTTTTAAAGCACAATGTACCAAATTATCGTCTGTCAAGACGGAAAGGTGCCAATGTAATGTAATGTATTTGTTGCTATGGGTTTATGCCTCTTATGAATACGGTTATCCTCCAGCCGCACAGACTCACGTTCTATTTGGCGGGTTATTTTCCCCGCTGTTTGTTTAACTGATTCAGTGCTAAACAAAAAGTCAGTTTGGACCAAACATGGTACACGATCAAATGTACAAGTATTATAACGGGAATTTCCGTTCACTGGGTTTTAAAGTTGTGGAAGATGTTACAAAACAAAAGTTGCATTTTCTTTACAACCCCAGTCAACCCCAGCATTGTTTGGCTGTTCGTGATTCCTGAGTAAGTTTATGTTCAGTAGTTTGCTGTTGCTTTCTGAATGACCGACACCCTTATCATTTCATTAAAAAAAACCAGCACAGCTGTTTCGAATGCGGGATTACAAACTGCGCCCTTAACCTCTTCGCCACGGAGCCGATGAAACCAAACAAATAACATGGCCCTAGTATGGCGATATACCGTTCTTCTGTCCAAATGGGAGGTCACGTAAGCAATATATTATCCCTGTGCACTGAATTAGATAAGTAATCTCTTTTTCACAAAGTTCAAGATTGTTCCTTACATTTCATCTCCATTAGTTACAGTCTTATTCTTCTCCCCCCTCCTCCTCCTCCCTCTTCTCCTCCTCTCTCCCTCCTCCTTCTCTTCTTCTTCGTTGCACACCTTCAGTTATCAATATGAATGAACGAAAGAAAGCGGCAGTCAACTTAAGGGTGTTAACATCGCCATAGAGTGTGCCCTCAAATGGAGCGTGTTTAGGCCAAAATACTTTCCCCTGTTCTGCATATAGACACTCCTGCAACAAATATTTAGCTGCCATTTCCAAGTCCAGTTACAGTCATCAGTATCTTCTATCTTTAGTTCATTAAACATGTGTTACTTCAATCTGTTGTGACCTGTGCAAAGCCTGAAGATTTATACTTATTCTCTTCTGTGGTGTTTGATAATATACACCATCTTTCTAGTGGCCTGGATGCTCTAATCTCACTTCAATTATTGTTTCGTATAAATCATTTTGCCTCATCTTTTTTTTTCCCCTTCATTTTTTGCTTTCCCTGGCTTTTAACTCAGACGTAGTCCACACACGGGCGACTACTTCTAGTAGCACTGGACTGATTTTGTGTGTGGATTAGTTTTCCTTATTACTAGTGTCCCTCGCCATCAGGCGAACCCACTTCCACTTGAGAGGAACTTGTAATTTAAGTCCCCAAGTTAAGGACGAACGAACGAACGAACGAACGAACGAACAAACTTTATTTTCAAAGGGTTAAGAATTGGGCACGCAGGCCCGTCTAACATTCTGCCCTTCTGTCACTCTCTTTCATACATTATTTCATTCACACATCATTCAAGGCTAACAAAGAACAGCAACAATATAAAAGATATGCATTATAAAGGCATGGGCAAAATGCGAACATCAAAACTACACGATACAGTAATATTAGATAATGGTCTGACACTTGTTATTAGCCATGTGGAATATACTGGCCTACAAAAAGAGGATTGGCTGTTATACTAGGGTTTTGTTATTATTATTATTATTATCTCTATTATTAAGGGGGAAGGTAATCCGTATTGAGATAGTGTTCGAATAATTTGCGATTATATGAATAGGGATTGGTGATGTCTTTGATTTCTTGTGGAAGATTGTTCCACAGCTGAGCTGCAGAGTACGTTAAGCTTGTTTTGTATAAGTCAATCCTAGGATTTTTCGGAATGTGTAGTA
>JACEFZ010016242.1:0-68376 GCA_014155875.1 Cepaea nemoralis
CAAAATTCAAAACCGAGAGCTTTGAAAAATTTGCAACAAAAAATTTGGCTTAAAATGTTTCACAAAGTTGCCTAAAGGAAGTGATCCTCCTAAGAAGGGACACCTTTTAATAAGGGAAGCTGTTATATCGGAGCGCAGGTTCTGAAGGTCATAAGCATGGCCAGTGTGTCGTTCCTACCGCCTACCAACAACGGATCCTTAACATAGAACATTATTTCCTTTAGTAGACATATGGGTGTCAGGGCAACGATGCAGAATATTTCCTGCCATTAATATTGGCCAGGAATATCTTTACTTAGTAGACGGTATGTTAAGTCTTGTCCCGAGTTTCAGCGATGTGCATCGTTGCCCTGACACCCATATGCCTAAAAACGAAAAAGGTGTCCATTACCCTGGGTGAGATGCCGGTGATGAATTCACCGTTTGAGAGGGTCGCCAATGATATTGTCGAATCTCTTCCTCAAACTTGGATGCGGAACCGGTATATTTAACCATAGTGGACATCTCTTACGACCATCGATTCTGAAAATTTGGCCGAGGTTCTAGTGGAAGTATTAATTAGATTTGGATTTCCCAATCAAATCCTAACGGATAATGGGTCTATGTTCAGAGGGAAGTTGATTGGAAAGGTCTTCCGGATCTTTCACATTATACAAATTGATATTGTTCCTTTTCATCCACACACGAAAGGGCAATATGAGCTTTTTGATAAACTATGTGCATATATTGAGGAAGCTAGCCCATGCAACACCCGACAGATGGAATGAATACATCCTGGCGGCTTTGTTCTATATAGGGACGTTGCCCATGGTTTCACAGGTCTGCCTCCAGCAACGCTGATGTTTTAGAAAGGGCCGTTAGAAGCATTGTTGAGATGTTAGGCGTATGAGAAATCCACCAAAAACAGCGATATTCTCGTCATGTGGACGAGTTGAGGAACTAGGAAAGGAGGTAGGAAAAGGTATGCCTATTACTGTAATAAGAAGGCAAGAGGTCGATCACACATATCTAGCATGGAGACTCCGCATGTGTCTGTCATAACATAATTTAGTCGGTTCATAGGTTATAGCAGCGTTCAGAAGAATTGTGCAGTTGGAAACCTGGACCGTGAAAAGTGACTCGCATGTGATCACTTTTCACACAGCGTGAAAACGCTCGGACTCGCTTTGCGGCAATCACGGAGAGGATTTTTAAAAGTCACTCTGCGTTGGACCGTGGTCAAGAGCGGACCAGGTCACGGTTCGAGGATAGCAATGGCCTTAGATGGTGCCACCTAGAATTCTAGATTTGTGAAGATATAGATGTTTCTCCCCCGATGTGTCTCCACCTTGTTGTGGTGGGGGAGCTTGCGTGTCCCATTGACCCCATCTGCTTGCCGATGGATGAAAACTACATATCGGACAGCTTATGGGATAGGTGCCAGACTAAGAGAGACACAACCTGCCACTCTGCAGGTAGACTGAAGATAGCAGTCAAAAGATTAAATCAGGTACACGAAGGCAGAAGACCTTGGTCCGGACAATACTCTAAGGCTCTCTGTCGAGGGCTGTGGCTGAAAGCCTCTAAGCCACAAACCCTCGGATCTGAGAGCCGGGCCGATACCCACCTACCGAAAAATAGAGGTGAGATACTGAGCAAGCTACATGCTCAGGTCTGATACATGTTCGAAGGCTCTCAGCTGGGGGATATGAGGGATTCCCGGATGAGAGGGCCTGGCCGTTTCTCGTTCACTGCTGCACGAAGGTAAGGTGCTGAGCCGGCAGCACATGTAGCCTACCTCGTGAGCGAGTACAAAAAGTCAGAAAAGTGCTCAGTCGAATGAAATGGTTACGAAAACTGTCTGTATCTAACTCATAGAGAGTGTAGACAAAAGTGGAAAAACGTCTCAATAACACGAAATGGAACGCACGGCGAGCGAACCTATTGCGTGGTCCGAAGTCAAAAGCAAAAGCTTACCGAGTGGATGTCGCCCGCAGTCTGACCGTTCCTGGTGTGTGCTTGAGCGACCAGTGGCAAGCGAGATGCCCAACACATGGAAGTGAGGAACTAAAGCAGCCATGAGCAGGACGTGGCAACTCCTCGGGTGAGCCCAGTCTCAGAGCAATATGTGCCGGCTCTGCAATTATGGAAGCCTCCTTGGATAGCGAGGGAATGCCCTTGGTCTGCCCCTGCCTTCCCTTGAGGGTTGACCATGATGTCGTTGACCGTTCTATCTTGACCAGCTGAGATGTGGGCGGCATCACAACAATAAGTCTAACGTGCCTCGAAACCCGAGGAAGGCTAACCTCATTAAAAAATGCCCGCCGAAGCCGGAAGTGCCGTCCTACGGGTGGCAAAATAAAAATTGGCACTACGCATTTACGTCCGAGTGAAACGTCTCGTCCGAATGTCTCTCGTGCTAGGAACAGCTCTGACTACCTAGTTTCCGAATGCCGCTCTTGTTTGGAACAGCTCTGACTAGGTAGTTTTCCGAATGTCCGTCGTGCCTGGAACAGCTCTGAAGGGCACAAAGACAAGCACATGTCCGAACCGAAAACTCGCTGAGTGGATACCGTCTGCAGACTGGCCTGGTTTGTGCGGGAACGGCCCGTGGTGAAGGAAAGCCCAATATATTGAAGTGAGGATTTAAAGCAGCCATGAGCAGGACGTGACGATTCCCTCGGTGAGCCCAGCAACAGGGCGCTATGTGTCGGCCCTGCAACTATGGAAGCAACCTTGGATGGCGGAAAATGCTATGGACTGTCCCTGCCTTCCTTTGAGGGATGACCGTTGTCTTCGACCGTTCCAACTTGGCAAGCTGGGTTGTAGATGGTACCACAAAAGTGAGAGGAATGCTACCTGGTCAAAAAAGCACGCTATAGTCGGATGTGTCGGCCTACGGGTTTCGGCCCAAGGGCGCATAGCAGACACACCACAATCACATCTGAAAAAACACTCCGGATGAACGCAAAGAAGAAGAAGAAGATGTTTTATATGTGTGCTGTTAGAGTATTTGATAACTGTGAACATCTGCTGATTTGGAATTTAGTCAGTATAATAGAAGTTGAAACTGATTCAGCGTTATGTCAAGTTTGTTATGTGATCCTTTGTATGACAGCGGAGAGAGTGAACGTTGAATATTAATAAGTAATCTGCTAAGGCTCTCAGCGATTTCCATGTAAAGTCACAATAGAGTCAACGATGTGAGGACACATGTCCAACTACAAAGAGCTGTGTTTGGCAAAGTGAATAAGCCGAGAAATAACCACAACGACGACATATTATAACAGGAATCCCCTAGAATCAACTAGTAGAGTAATAAGGCAGATACAAAGAATAATCGCAAACTCCACCAATAATCATACCTATAAGTCGTGCTGTGACAGTGTCCTTAGCTAATTACTGAGAGAGACCTGTCTGGGGTAAGATGTTTGTAGCGTAGCAATACGTCTGTTCTCAGTAATAAACTCGAAGCTTTTCGATACATGCTGTAATCGCACTCCGTTGGGATGAATTATGCGAACACTTGGAGATGCTGGGGTAGTTGTAATTGTATCCCAGTGTGAAGATGCGTGTAAGTACTTACCAGCTCTAGAGCATTTGTGATTGTTTTCCGGTACGACAATCTCTGTGAGGACCTTTGGATGTCCCGATTCAGTGACCACGTCCAGCTGACACTTGTAAACTCCATACAGACAGTCGATATCATGACGTAACTGTAGAGTGAGGTTTGCCTGCAGTCCAGAGATAATGCCGGTACAACTCATAGCACTGCTTTTTGTTGTGTCGACGTACAGGTTTCGATGAAATGCCGACACAGAAGCCAGTTTTAGCTCCGAGTTGACCAATGTGATGTCATATATGGTCATGCCCACACATGTAAAAACGTCTTGGTCAGATTTACTGAGGTTAGCTACACACTGAAGATGTCCACAGAAGTAGCTGTCAGGATGTCTTTCCATCACAAAGTGGACACCTGGAACAAGCGGTTTGTGTTGTGAAAACTGTATGACTCTAGATATCTAATTCCAATATGTATTCTCATTTTACTGGTGTATTGTCTGCACGTTTATATGGTGTTAAGGTCGTGTCGGCGGCGAAGACGTCATGCCGTCTGCCTTGTGCCACGAAGTTCGTAGGTTCTTGTTCAGACTGCGTCATTAGGTTCACAAGTGTATTTATTTTGTAGATTATTGGTAACTGTGCTGGAGCCACGGAGTTCATGCTCTGGCCAACGCTTTCGGCAGATCGCTTTTTTCATACTACGGAGAAGACCGATGATATACAAGATTACAAGAGTTGTAACGGCTGCAGCAGAATATAACATTAGAAAATAAAGCCAGTTAGGTTTGAAACCATTTAATTTTTTCTGATCGCAATGTAATTCACGATGTATGAGTCACATCATTAAAACCATGATACTCTAAAGGCTTAATTAGGCTTAAAATTGAAAGCCAGTTAATCGACTCTTTGGGATGCATCAACCCAGCGGGAATTAATACTGTTGTAGATATCCTACCCTCTACACGTCCTAGCTAACTACCCTCTATATATCCATATTCAACTGTTTTAACACTTTCGGCTCCACATTTTCTTATTTGGCACTTTACACAACTGAACTTCTGCGCTGCCATCCTAGCAACGAGGTATGTGTAATGTCTTTTCGCCTAGCAAAGTGTAGTATCATACATTTTCTGTTTAAGTTTTCATTTTAATCAATTTACTAATTTCATCATTTTCTTTAGATCTGTTTGTATTGTTCATTGAGAAGATTATTATAATCGAAACGTCGATTCATTGTGTCGTGATATGATTTCATTTAAATATACAAACATGTATTCCCCCCCCCCCTTTTTTTTCTCTCACCTTTCCTCCACTGTGATTTACGTTTGCCTTATTGGAGTTCATTGTAAAGTACGATGGCAAGGCAATAAATAAGTCACACAGTTGTGTGTAATGGCAGGTAAATGTAGTTGGTGTTTTCTACAGGTGCCATTAGGTGACAGCAACATCGAACTTTATAATTCCGTTCGTCAGGTGGCGCTAAGTGTCTCATGCGCATGCGCAGCACATAAACTAAATGGCGACTGTACTTACGGAGTGTACAACCAAACAGCAAAGTGTTGTTGTGCGTTTTTTTTTTTTTTTTGGTGGGCAAAAGGACTGGCTGCAAAAGACATTCATACGGAAGTGCTTACTGTTTATGCTGACTACCAGCTAGAATCGAAGCGTGCTTCAATGCAATGGAAACATCCTTCTTCGCCTTGTGTCCAAAAATTAAAGGTTACGTCATCAGCAGGGACGGTTATGCTGACAGTGTTCTGGGATTGTCAAGGAGTGCATTTAACCAATTTCAAAAAGATACGTGACAATGTGAATTCTGAATCGTATTGTGAAGTTCTATCGATGCTTCATGATGCAATTCAAAGAAAACGTCCAGGACTGCTGACTAGAGAAGTGTTGCTTCTTCATGACAATGCCAGACTACATACGGCTCGATTACCTCAGGAGAAAATTAACTAAGGTGGGAAGTTCTGTAACAACCACCTTACAGTCGCGACTTAGCCCCTAGCGATTTCCACCTTTTTGTTCACTGAAAACTCACCTTGGCGGGAGACATTTTGTGAATGACGCCGAAGTTGAATGTGAAGTGAAAACGTGGTTCAGAAAACAGAGCACGCAATTCTATACAGCCGGTTTGGGAGAACTGATAAAACTATGGGATACGTGCTTCAATGTTGGTGGAAATTATGTTGGGAAAAAAAGGGACAATGCATGTATTAAAAAACAAAAACTGGTTTCAAGTTGTTATTATATTTAGTTATTGTTCTACAGCCATATGTGACTTACGTATTGACTTCCCATCGTATGTACACTGTGTCGGTGTTTATTATATCTCACTTTTTCGCAGGCGTTACACGTATCTAACAGTTTTTATTGTCATCAGATGATATCAAATTAAGTGCAGTAAAATCAGTCATCTTCTCTTTAACGTTAGAAACTTATATAATTATCCTATACTTTAACGGTTCATATAGCATAGGGTTGGAGTAGTTCAAGTTGTATATGCATACATCTGATCAATCCTAGTATGCTTAGACAGTGCTGGATCTAACTCATTTAAGTCACGTGTTTATATAGCTTTATATAGCCGGCTCTGTGGCGAAGGTGTTGCGAATGCAAATCGCAATCTCGAATACCGCGTACGAAACACAGCTACGGGCGATCTCGAAGCTGGCAGACTTGCGTTGGTTTCTATATAAATTATGAGTGCCGGTCGTTTAGAAAACAATGGCAAATTACTGAACGTAAACTTGTAAGAACCACAAAGAGCAAAGAATGCTGGGGTTTATTGTGACGTCCTGTACGGATATGCAAGTAACTTTATATATATATATATATATATATATATATATATATATATATATATATATATATATATATATATATATATATATATATAGTTGCATGTCCTTTACAGGACGTAGCAGTGAACCCCAGCATTTTCGCTGTTCGTGATTGCTGGGCAAATTTTACGTTCAGTAGTTTGCCATTGCTTTCTGAACGACCGGTAACTATACCTGTTTCGAAAAAAACCAGCACCGCTGTGTTTCGAACCCAGGTATACGGGCTCACAAACCGCGTTCGCAAGCCCTTAGCCACGGAGACCGTTGCATATATATATCTTGTCAGCCAATTCTATGCGCGCATGTGTGGATGTGGATGTCTATCAGCCAGTTATGTCTGTGTATATATTGGTATCTTATTAAGCACTTTACTTTTGTATGTGCATGTGTGGGTGTCTTGTCAGGCAATGACGTGTGTGCATGTGTGGATTTTCTTATCAGCCAATCCTATGTGTGCAAGTGTTGGTGTTTCTTAACAGCCAACACTATGTGTGCATGTGTGGGTTCTTCTTATCAGCCTATTGTATATGTGCATGCTTGTGTGTCTTATCAATAAATTCTGAATGTGTATGTGTGGGTGTCTTATCAAGCAATTATGTGTGTACGTGTGTGGGTGTCTTGTGATGCATATGTTGTGATGATATGTGTGCATGTGTGGATTCTTTGTCAGGCAAATATGTGTGTGCATGTATTAGTTTGCTATGCTTAATGCACTATAAGTGTCTATATGTTATCCTTTCATTAATTTCCACATTTGATATAGTTATCTTTATGTTTTAATTTCATTAATCTCCACCTTTGTCACAGTTGTCTGTATGTTATAATTTAATTAATCTTCACTTTCGTTATAGTTGTCTTTATATTCTTATTTCACGAATCTCCAATTGTGTTATATTGGTCTTTATGTTCTCCTGTCATTTATCTCTAAGTTTGTTACAGTTCCCTATATGTTATACTTTCATTAATCTCCACATTTAAACAGTTGTCTTTATGTTCTACTTTCATCAGTCCTCACGTTCTTAATAGCTGTCTCCTCGTTCTACTTTCATTAATCTGCACTTTTGTTATAGCTGTCTTTATGTTCTACTTTCATTAATCTCCACTTCTGTTACAGTTTTCTTTATGTTCTACTTTCATCATTCCTCACGTTCTTAATGGCTGTCTCCTCGTTCTACTTTCATTAACTTGCACTTCTGTTATAGTTGTCTTTATGTTCTACTTTAATTAATCTCCAGGTTTGTTACAGTTGTCTTTATGTTCTAATTGCATCGATCTCAATTTTTGTTACAGTTCTATTCATGTTCTACTGTAATCAATCTCCACGTTTATTATAGTTGTCTTTATGTTCTACTTTAATCAATCTCCACTTTTGTTGTAATTGTCTTTATGTTCTACTTGCATTAATCTTCACTGCTGATACAGCTGACTTTATGTTCTAATGTCATTACTCTTCACTTTTGTTATCGTTGATTTTATATTCTACATTCATTGCTCTCCACATGTGTTATAGTTGTCTGTATGTTCACCCTTTATTAATTTCCACTGGAAGTCATTGTTAGTTGCTCTCGACGTTCAAGTTGTTATAGTTGTCTTTATGTTCTACTTTCGTTAATCTCCACTTTTGTTATATTTGTGTTCTTTATGTTCAAACTTTATTAATCTCCCATGGAAGTGATTGTTAGTTGCTCTCGACGTTTGTCAGATGTATAGATTGATGGCCCAATCCCATAGAGAGAAAGAATGCTAAATTCCTTTTTCCCAATGTGATCCTGCCCGTTTAATTATGTTAACCTTTAATGGCTCAGTTGCTTGAGTCCATAAATAGAATATCAGAGAACCAAGGAATGCCTCTAGGAAAATAATTACAAGTATTTATTTTATAATTATGCCCATTATACCCAAAATCACCTTTTGGTGGTTCCTTGCCTCTCCTCTCTCAGTTAGTCTAATTTTATCTAGGGTAGTTTTGATTAAACTAATTGACTATGACAAGTTAAAAAGAAAATACACTCATGAAAGGAAATGACTTCCCTTTTGTTTCATTATTTATTAACTATACATATATTGAGTAAAGAACAACAATACATCAAATACATACATGAAAAATATCAGAAATAAATTATATCAAGATTTTTACACATATATTCAACTGTGACCCCTTTTCCACTAATATGATCAAGACTATGGGTAATTTTGTAGCTAATTATCCTACAGATCCACTGTGGTGGTAAATCTGCAACAGAACAACTGGTCTGCAATTCCTTGTCTTGAATTGTGGGATATGGGTTCCTGCTCCAAGCAGTAGCTGTAATTTACGTTTATCTTGTAAGCTGCAGAGTGCTGTCTTCCAGGCTGGTAGAACAATATAATTTTTGTTGGCTCAAGTTCTATAATTTTAATAGACTAATAACTATGAATGCCGGGCTCTCTGACCGAGGGGTTAGCAGCTTTCTTCGTAGCCCCGAATACTCTCGTGGTTGACGTGAGCGCACGAGAATGGAAGCGGTTCGAGTCGCGCCAGTGACTTATGAGAGTATGGAGTCGGTCGCTAAGAAAGCAATGGCAAACTACCGAGCGTAATCTTGCCAAGAAATCAACATACAGCTGAAATATGCTGATGTTGATAGTGATGTTCTGTAAAGGATATGTAATAAAAAAAAAATAACTATGAATACATGTCCTTTTGCATAGGAACTCTTGCAGGTGAATAGCTGTCTTTTGCAAAGGAAACTCTTACAGGTGAATAGCTGTCTGCACTACTCGATCAAGGGCATCATTCGAAAAGGTGCTCACTCAACAAGGTACTGCATTCACAAGTGCTGCATTCACAAGGTCTTGCATTCAACAAGGTGATGCATTCAAACTATTCAGGTCTGGATCTAGTGGTACTAAGCCACTATCTAAATGTTCAGCAATCAACATACATCTAATCATGCCATTAGAAATGTAATGCTCCTAAGTAACCAACAAGTTAAATGTCATAACTGTCATTTACTGTCAATATAGTAACTTGCGGTGTATGGCAGAAGGGTCTTTGAGCCTGAGGAATAAAGTCGCCGCGAACTGTGCAGGTTAGGATTTTCTTTTTGCCCCCGACAGAAAAAAATCCGACACCTTACCGAGGGATCGAACCCGGGCCTCCCGAATGAGAGTCCGGCGTTCTGGCCTCTCGGCCAGCCGCTCCTCCAAACCAACAAGTTAAATCAATAAAATGAATATTGTTCTTAGAGAAATTAAACATAGGAGAAAGATAGGCTTGGTGTTCTCAAGTAGTTATCACCAACATAATTGTTTGCTCTCCATCCAATCTCCCACTATTAGGTGTTCAAGGTTTAAACTAGCAGATGTGCAGCTTCATCTTCGCCTATGCTTGTCCTCAGATCTCGCGGTAAAGTAATACCTTGATTGATTTGGAATTTGATAATTATGTTGACCATTCTCTTCTGTACCTAATTTTGTTCTCTACATCTTTTTCCATTAAAAAGAAAAAGGTTCTCATACATTAAGGGTGTTAAAAATTATTCCCCTTTGCAAGCGTATTTGCTTATAAACAGTATATGTACATCATGGTATCCATTTTGGTATAGTATTCAGGTGAATTCTTTTCTAATCAAAAGTTTCAAGGCTAGTATATTCCTTCCTCTTCACCGTGACTAAACTAAGATTATGCTTCAGTTATCATCATCATCATCATCATCATCATCATCATCATCATCATCATCATCATCATCATCATCATCATCATCATCATCATCGTCATCATCATCATTATCTTTATATCATTATCATCATCATTATATCATTATCATCATCATCATCATCATCATTATATCATTATCAGCATCATCATCATTATAATCATCATCATCATCATTATATCAGTATCATCCTCATTATTATTACATTCATCAGGACACTAGCCCATATGTTGTAACACGAGTGATCTGTCAGGAACCCAATATCCTGCATATTAGGAGTTAGTGGAGGACAGCTCACGACAGGCGATCAGGACAGGCAGCCGGGTGTCACCGAGTGCAGGTCAACTACTAACCAGTTAAACCCCTGTGGTCATCGTGTCACGTCACGCAGCACGGGCGACATGAACTGTGAGAAGTAAAGGACTGACCGAACATACCTGTGTCAGGCAGAGGGGTTAAGGATTTCGAGACGGACGGACAGAGAGGGTTATGCTTGTGTTTCATGGTCGTTGTGAGAGGGCTGTAATAAGGGAAGGAGTGACTGACTGGTAGATTGATATGTCCTTGAGCTGAGGCAGTGAGAGAGTTATTTTATATTATTCTATTATAAGATGTATGATGCATGTATATACTGCTGTGATAATGTACGAGTTGCGCATGATTATGAGCGCAGCTATCTACGAGAGTACCTAATGTACATAGGTTACGTGAATAAACGGGTTTACTTCACGTTGCCGCGTGTAATCATTGAATGTGAATGATTGTTTCGTCCCTGTTCTGGAGAGCGAGCCAAATGTTAATAGAAATGAGACCATGACAGGGAACGAACGTGAGTTGCTCGTCCGATTTTGAACCACATGTGTAATAGAGGGAACACACGTGGGTTGCTCGTCCGGTTTTGGACCGCATGTGTAATAGAGGGAACGAACGTGGGTTTCTCGTCCGGTTTTGGACCGTATGTGTAATAGAGGGAACGAACGTGGGTTGCTCGTCCGGTTCTGAACCACATGTGTAATAGGGAACGAACGTGGAGATCTCGTCCGGTTTTTGAACCATACATTAAAACATGGACTTCTCTGCTAGTACGTAGGTAATTCTGAGTTGAACGCTGAAAGAGAGTGACCAAAAGCAGCCCAGCTCAGAAAGTCTATATCGCAGGAGAACCTGAAATTACTACGATCTATATTAGTTTATTAACCGACGACAAAGACAGTAAAAATTCACATCCATACTTGACTGCATACAAACCTATACACAATTAACCGACTTCGCATACACCACAGAGTCGAACATCTACTAACATTTTTTTTCCCAGCAAACAGATTTGTCTCCGGTTTTACAGACAAGGTTTATTTTTCTTCCAATCCATAAAGTACCGACCTGCCTCGGGTGCAAGATTTCAGGCCCTACCTGTAGCTTTTTTTCACATTGTACACATGAGATATGTACTACATTTGATTGCGTATTATATTGATTGAATTTGATCATTTACTGTAATTATTTTGAGCTAGTGTTAACGCAATTTTCAAACTGTCATGGCTGCTCTACAAGACTTCATAGAGTTAGGCCTAAAATTAGGTTTAACAGGAGAGGATTTATCTAAATGGAGTGAGACGAAATATACAGAGCAGGTTCAATTAGAAGAGAAAGCTAGAGAAAGGGAGGAAAGCGCAGCAGAGAGAGAGAGAATTGAAGACATCTGAACTCGATATGAAGAAAGCGGAGCTTGATGCAAAATATAAACAGGCTGAGCTTGATGCCAAAAATAAACAGGCTGAGCTTGATGCTAAAAATAAACAGGCTGAAATAAAAATAAAGATAGCTGAATTAGAAATTAAAGCACAAATTAAGAGAGAAGAAATAGAAATGCAGTTCAAATTGAAACAACTAGAAATCGAAGCTGAAACTAGAAAATCAGAAACTAAAGAAAAAGAAAACCAATAAAAGAAATACCAAGGTATTGTCAAATTTCACAACTGGGGACTGCATATCAGCATGGATCCAGAATTTTGAGTCCATAATGGAGCATTACCAGATACCAGTTTCAGACTGGAATATCATATATATCAAAAGTCTCTCTGGAGAACCTCTAAAAGTCTCTAAAACTATTCCTAACGAGTTAAGGAAAGATTACCATCACATCAAAACCAAAATCATGGCTCATTTTTTGTTAGATGAAGCAGGGTACAGAGAACAATTTTCTAAATTATCCCCAAAATCATCACAAACGTTCTCAGATTATACCTCCCTAGTTCAGGACATTATTAGTAAATAACTATCTGTAACAGTAAGGGAGGAGTATTGGGGTATTATTAGAATCTAGCGGGAAACAGATACAGCACGATTGAGCATCGAGAGTGAAAGGGTGAGAGATGCTCAATCGTGACGTATTAGGTTGGCAAGGGGAGTTAAGATCCGGCCTTTAACTTGTGAGGGAGGAGAACATCGAAGCTTTGTCATCTTATACAAATAAACGTTATGTCAACAAGAAACCAACATGCCTTCGTGTTATTATACACTGGTATATGATGCGAAATGCTGCCACTTGACCAGGATGCTGAGTTGGACCGGCCACCACGCGAAGTACTAAGGAAACCTTCAAAGAATGCATAACCCAGAAGGTATTTAACGTTTTCTCAAATCAGCTTTGTCAAGGTCGGGAGACGCTTGTTGTTGTTCCAGTGAAAGGATCAGGTCAATAATCAGCAAAGAAAGAGGCTCGAAGGCTGTAATAACCCTGAGCAAATAATTTCTCAATCATGTAAAAGTCTGAACATTTTGTCGGTCGGAACAAGAATTCAAGAGTTCCGTTGAAGATACATTCAGTCTGAACATTTTTTGTCGGTCGGAACAAGAATTCAAGAGTTCCGTTGAAGATAAATTCAGTCTGAACATTTTTGTCGGTCGGAACAAGAATTTAAGAGTTCCGGTGAAGGTAAATTCAGTCTGAACATTTTGTTGGTCGGAACAGTCAAACTATCACTAGGCCGTTGGCTGATCCTGATCCCTTTGGGCTTTGTTACTTCTGAGTCCCTCTCAAGACGTCGATGATGTACCCCACCCGGGGTGAAAGCAAAGACTAACAAGCTGGTCGGGACCCAACCAGGGGTTGAAGATAATCCAGGCATCCCTAGAGAAGTGACGTGACTACCTGAACTCTGCGACTGATTTTCAGCTGAAACGGGCTCCTGGTGATCGAATGAAATCTAACGCCGAGTGGAGGAAGCTACGGGCTTGAGTCAGGAAACAAAAAGAAACTAATTCTGCTTTTCTAATAAGTGAGTGTATCCTTTAAATTAAGAAGTTAAAATTGTGTGATACTTAAACCCAGAAAATAACTATGGTTTTCTATAAAAAGTAGGTAAATTCTTTAAATTAAGAAGTTAAAATTGTGTGATACTTAAACCCAGAAAATAACTGTGGTTGTCTATAATAAGTGAGTGTATTCTTTAAATTAAGAAATTGAAATTGTGTGGTTCTTTGCTTGCTTTGTTTCAGTATTTTTCAGCATGGCGGAACAGGACACCTTGGCACAGGTTTTGACAGGCGTGGGAACAGCAGTAGGCCGACTTAATATGGTGATTAAACAACAAGGGATGGCAACAGAAATTGTGAAATTTAGTGGACAGGCCAGAGACTTTAAAAGATGGGTCACTTCCATAGAAAAATATGCCTATTTAATCTCAGCAACAGATGAAGAAAAAATGAGACTAGCTTATCAGACGGCAACGGAACCGGTTTCGGATCATATAAGAAGAAAGTTAGAGGCTAGAGTAGATGAGACGTGGGAACAGTTCAAAGAGGACCTAGCAAGGAAATATGCAGAAATAACGGATCCACAACATGCATTTTCGGTATTGAGGCAGGCTAAACAAAATAACGGAGAGACGGTACAATTGTTTAGCGATAGATTGATTAACTTGGCTGAAGAAGCATTCTTAGGACAGAATGTACGAGGGGAGGAGGTGGAAAGGATGTTAGTAGGGATTTTTGTAGATGGCATAAAGTCCGATGGTTTGAAACTTAAGTTGATGAGGGACAACCCTGAGAGGTTATCACAAGCGGTAGATATCGCGGTACAAGAGGAAAATTTGAGACGTAGGTTTAGATTAAGAACAGGACGAGAAGTGGGAAGTAGTCGAGACGACAGAGTTGAGGAACCCATGGAAATAGGACAAACAAGATTCGGATGGAATAGGAGAGGCGGTATACAAACGTTACAAGGTAGAAATAGGAGCGATTATGTTGAAAGAAGAAATGTGAGATACCCTACAAGTGAGACAGTGGGAAACACAAATAACACAAATATTGTCTGTTGGGTTTGTGGTCAACGGGGACATGTTTCTCGTTTTTGTAATAACAGGCGTGTCCAGTCGAATACACAGGGTAGACATGATAATAATAGGGTGAGTAGGCATGTTGTTGATGGACACAGGAATTTTACAGGTACAAGAACACAGGAAAATCGGCGCCCTACCTATTAGACAGGACCTATGATAGGAGGGTAAATAATAGGGTCCCAAGGGTTAGAGAATATGTTAATAACAGGTATAATAGGTCGAACAGAGAATATTTTCAACTAGATGAAGTCAAGAAATTTATAGAAGATAAAACAGATTATAGCTCGTGTATATTAGAAATAGGGAAGTATAGAGTTCGTACGTTAATAGATTCGGGAGCTCAAGTTAGTGTAGTAAAAGAAAGTTTTTTATACAAAATAGTAAGAAATTGTAGAGTATTTAAGTGTAGTAATAATTTACACTCTGTTACTGGACAGAATTTACAAGTAATTGGACAAACAATGATAAATTTTAAGTTAGGAGGGATCAACATAAGACACCTTTTTCATGTAGTGAGGGGTTTAAATAGAAATATGTTAATAGGAAGAGATTTTTTGATAAAAAATGGAATAAGACTTTTTTATGATTTACATAAGTTAAAATTCAGAGACGTCTATATAGATATGGAAGAGGACATGCATATATCAGCACTAGTTAGAGTTAAAATGACAACGACGTTAAAACCACAGTCGGTTAATTTGATACAAGCGAAGCTGAAGAGAAACCCATATTATGTGGAAGGAAACACAGTCAGAATCACTGAGTTACAAGAGGAAATAATTGATGAGCCTGGTTTGGAGGTTCCAGATGGAGTAATGGAGTTGGACAAACACTTAACCTTTCCAGTAATGGTTATCAACAACACAGGTAGAGAAATCAAATTATACAGAGGATGTGTGATAGCCAAATTAGATCATAACATTAGTGACATATTGGCAACGGATAGAGCAGAAGTGTCGGGAACAAGTTATTTGGAAACTTCTAGTGAAAGGGGAAATGACAGACGCGGACACAGAAGAAGAGGGAACGTCAGAATGGATGAATTGATCCATCCATCTAGAAGAAATAAAGCCCAAATATGTTCACTAGATAAAATAACAAGGGAACAAGAATTGTTGTCACAGTTAAAAGCTCTGCCAGAAAATAAGGAAGTATTAGAACAATTTATAAAGCAAAATCAGGATGTGTTTGCGGTTAATGATTTAGAATTGGGAAAGACGCGAACAGTTACAATGGAAATAGACACGGGAGATCATCCACCAATAAGTTTAAAACCATATAGAACTCCATTAAGAAATAGAGAAATCGTGGAAAAGGCAATAGAGGAGATGCTGAAAGCAGGAATAATAAAAAGGTCGAAGTCAGAATGGTCATCTCCGGTGGTAATTGTGGCCAAGCCTGATGGTTCGAGTCGCTTCTGCTGTGACTACAGGGCGTTGAACAAAATCACCAAGAATGTAGCGTACCCACTGCCGGTAATTGATGATATTTTGGGGCTGCTTAATGGCTCTACATATTTCACAACGCTCGACGCAAGGTCAGGATTTTGGTGTATTCCAATGTCGAAGGACGCGCAAAAGAAGAGTGCCTTTTGTACCCATATGGGCTCGTACGAATTCTTACGAATGCCTTTTGGCGTCAAAACGGCGCCCTCTCACTATATGCTCTTAATAAATGAAGTTCTAGAAGGTATGCAAAAGTTCGCTCTTGCCTATATTGATGATATATTGATTTATACAAAGGGAGACGTGGAGGATCATTTGAAACATATTAGACTAGTGTTTGACAGGTTAAGAAAGCATGATGTGAAGTTGAAGCTTAGTAAGTGCCAATTTTTAAAGACAGAAACAAAATATTTGGGATATATTATAAATAGAGAAGGTATTAAACCAGACCAGGACAAAATAAAGATTATTAAAGAGTTACCTGCTCCAACTAACGTTAAGGAAGTACGTGCTTTTATAGGAACATGTGCGTATTATAGGCGATTTATTCCAGCATTTTCAAGGATAGCTGAACCTATTACAAACTTAACAGGCAAGTACGCTAGGTTTAAGTGGGATGATGAATGTCAAAAAGCGTTTGAGTATTTAAAAAACAGTTTAACACTGGTACCACTGTTGACGCATCCAGACTTAAACAAACAGTTAATACTGTACACAGATGCTTCGGACAATGCAGTAGGAGCATGTTTGGTGCAACCATATGAAGGAAAAGAGTCTGGAATACCAGGCGTTAAAAATGAAAGGCCTATCTACTTCTTGTCGCATAAACTTAGTAAATCACAAAGGAAATGGACGACTATTGAGAAGGAGGCTTACGCGATTCATTACGCTCTTCAAAAACTTAATTACTACTTACATAACGCAAATTTTGTTATTAGAACTGACCACATGCCTTTAAAGTCTTTTCTAGAAGCTCCAGTGCAGAACAGGAAAATACAGACGTGGGCATTGAATCTACAGGGGTACAACGCCGTAATTGAGTACATACCAGGTAGGATAAATACATGCGCCGATTTATTGTCTAGAATTCCATATTCACAGTCATCAGAAGATACAGAAGAGGAAGCAGCTGAACCAGAGATAGACGACCGAAATTGGCAAGTAAATATTCTAGATTCTGCTATAATAAATAGGGAAGAATTTGATAGTCTACCATCGGATCAAGAGTCTGAACATAGGGAAGAAGACCTACAGTTAGCACAATTCAATATGAAAGAAGAGCAAGAGTTGGACCCAAGAGTAATACAAATAAAAGAAAAGTTACGAGAAACAGAAGATAACAAATATAAAAAGAATTATTTGGTTTTACAAGAGGATGGACAGTTATATTATATGTGTGAAAGGAACGAACAGCTAAGGAAATATATTCCAAGACATTTGGAAAATGAACTTTTAAAAGCATATCACGATGAAAATGGACATCTCGGTAGAGACAAACTGGTGAAAGCACTTACAAGTAAATATTATTGGCCAAACTTGTTTAAATCTGCATGCAAATATGTAGATACGTGTGAAAAGTGCAGATTAAGGAACATGAAAACAATAAAGTCTCCCTTACAAGACACAGATATTCCTCAGTTCCCAATGCAAAAGATTAGTTTAGATATATCGGGTCCACACCCCAGGACATTGTCAGGAAATGTGTATTTAATTCATATAGTAGACGTCTACAGTCTTTGGCCGGAGGTTTATGCAATTCCAGATAAAAGCGCGGATACTGTCATTAATATTTTTTTACAAGAGTTCGTACCAAGGTTTAGTTGCCCACAAAGTATACTTACAGATAATGGTAGAGAATTTGTAAATAAAAAATTCGAAAAGTTATTAAAAGATTTAAACATAAGACATATAAAGACCTCATTTTATAGACCTTCTTCAAATGCGAAAAACGAGCGTCAACATCGGACGTTATACGACATTATGGCAAAGATTATTGATGAACATGAAAAAGATTGGGATCTATTTTTGGGACCTGCTCTTAGCGCTATTCGTACAAATCAAAATGAGAGCACGGGTTTTTCGCCATTTTATTTAATACATGGGAGAGAACCAATATTACCTATAGATAATTTATTAAAACCTAGACGGAAATATATGGGTGAAGAATTTCAAGAGACCATAATACAAGAAATGCATAAAGCACATGTGAGGTTAAGGAATAATATAATTAAAGCTAGGGAAAGACAGAAAAAGTACAAAAATGTAAATACAAAATTACAGGAGTTTAAGGTAGGTGATAGAGTTTATTACAAGAAGCATAGAAGAAACTCTAAGTTTGATGCTCGTTGGATTCCAGGTTATTACGTTTTGGAAAAACTAGGTAATGTATCGTATATTATAAAGAACCAGGTCACAGCACATATAGCAAGGGCACACGTTGAACACTTAAGAAGAGATGAAGATGAGATAGAAAATAATAATTATAATAATAATTATTATTCGGATGCGAATTTTTTGGATGAACAGGTTGTTAGAGGAGCTACAGTAACCCCAGATCTTAGAGGAGCTACAGTAACCCCAGATCTTAGAAAAGAACCAGAACAAAATCAGTTGCTAGCAAATCCAAGTTACGAAGATACTCAAGAACAGACAATTCCGAAAACAATGGAAGAAGAAAAGGTGAATGAAACTCATTATGATAGTATGGAAGAAGAAATGGGTGCTCCATTTAAAAATACTAGACAAGCAACGAAAAGAAGATTGGACAATCAAAGAGATAAAGAAGTGAAAAGACAGAGGAGAATTAGAGATTGTTCAACAAGCGGAGAAGATATACCTCTACTGGAAAGATCCTTAAGAAAGAGTGATCGACAAATTAGGTGGGATGTTGAACGGAAGAGATTAGCGGCAGCTAAAGAGAGACATACAGACGAAGAAGAAGAAATGGATGAAAAGTCAGAGTCAAGTAGTAGTATGGAGGAAACTAGTAGGTTGTACGAAGAAGAGGATATTGATGTAGAGTTAGCACTTATTCAGAGAAACTTGGAGTTGTTGAGGAAGTGGAAACGTAAGAGATAGATAAATTGAAAGTACTGCAGATAGCAAGTTATAACAGGATTTAGAACTGTAAGTGATGCTTGAAGAGGTATACGAAACGGTGGAAAGGGAAAATGTGGTCTTGAGGTATTGGTACAATGGGTGAATGTACTTTTTATTGCTGCTAGAAATGCCGTGTTTAACGATAAGGATTAAAAAGTTATTAGTGATGATTGCTCCAAAGGAAATAATAGACAGACCAGATTTACATTGAGTCAATATTGGTTGGATTAGTGGCCACATTACAAATAGAAAAAAAAAAAAGGGATTCAACATGTAGTTTACAGTGCTTACTTAAGAGGATATTTTGGATGTTATGTTATGAGGGGAGATGGTATAGTAAATGTTGATTACTGATTACTGATTTGTTTATGTGGATAGAACAGAAGTGATTCTAGTTGGTCTGTAGTTAACAGATATACAGATGGAATGTTTAGTCTTCTCGGTCATAAAAATAATTAGTATGAGAGACCAATGTTGGGGGGCCACTATACGTAGTAATATTAAGAGAGTTATAATTGTTTTGAGTCATGAGTCATATATGATATGATGGCTATTGTTTGGTTGTTTTATGGAGCCTAAGTTGTAATGCCTCATTTTGTTTTCTTGATTTGATCTTGAAAAATGATTGTTAATGTTTGATTAATTGATTTAGAATAGGGTGATTGTGTTCCTAGCATTTGAGTTGATAAAGACTATTGGTCCGTAAAAGTGTCCAATAGTGATAGGTAGAATAGAATATTTTATTCTGATTTGATAACATGCATGTTATGTCATTTTAAAAATGTGTTTTTTTCTTCTAGATTAATTTGGAGGATGTGTTCATTTTATTTCGATTACATAAAGGGTTTGGTATATTGAGTTACACGGTTATAAAGTTAGTTAAGTAAGTTTAAGTTTCAAATGAATGAGGTTTTGCTAAAGGTTTTTCGTTCAGAAAAGAGTTGATAAAAACTAATTTGTCCACTGATATAAGGTAGGGGGAAACTTAAGAGTAAATAGTTAAGGAATGCTACGCATTCATTGACTAGTGGGAAACCATAGTTGGTGAACGTGTGTGCACGAATGGATAGACGTATCCAGGGCTTGCACACACGTCACTGTGTTTATAAAATAGCAGGATGGGATGTATGGGGGCAAGATATAGGTGCTGTGAAATACCAGCTTTAATTATATTAAAGGTGTTCATAAAATATGAACATGGGCTCATGGTAAAAGGTGAGATAACGAAAAAGGAACAGAATTGTGGTTGGCAATGTCAATGTGAAATATATAAGGTTTATGAAAACTTATGCTCATAAGGTGTTTTAAAAAATTGTTTTACAAAATTTTTTTATTGGCAAGGGAGGTAAAGGGTGAGTGTCTTAAATGTACATTTACTGTATGTCCATGTGGTCAGGTCGTGTATTCATTCTTTATGTTTCTTACTAGGTGCGCACCACTTCTTTACTTTTTCTAACTACATTGTTTTTGTACGTCCTGGGGTTTGAAAGAATGAGAAATTGTATAAGGTCAAAGATTTCGATAAAGAATTTATGAGCTGTTCTTATAATATGTATATTTGATACAGGAAACTAGATGAGCCAAGAAAGAACCAGAATAGTAAAGAATGAGAAATTTTATAAGGTCAAAGATTTCGATAAATAATTTATGAGATGTTCTTATAATATGTATATTTGATACAGGAAACAAGAAAGAACCAGAAATGAAGAATTATGTAGTAGATAACTATATAATGTTGGGGAAATAAAAAGGAAAGAAGGACTGTTTGGATTAACAGGGTTATCATACGTGGTATTATATAAATAAAAGTCGAAGAAGAAGTATATGGGGGGGGGGGGGGGGTTATTAGCAGACCATATCACTAGGAGAAGAGTTAAAACTTTATTTACTCAAACTTGATTTTAGGGAAGATTAGAAGACAAAGAGGGAATAGAGTATGGGGATTAGGAGTAAAGAGTTTTCCTTATAAAGGAAAATTCTTTATTCAACATGGGGAGGTGTAACAGTAAGGGAGGAGTATTGGGGTATTATTAGAATCTAGCGGGAAACAGATACAGCACGATTGAGCATCGAGAGTGAAAGGGTGAGAGATGCTCAATCGTGACGTATTGGGTTGGCAAGGGGAGTTAAGATCCGGCCTTTAACTTGTGAGGGAGGAGAACATCGAAGCTTTGTCATCTTACAGAAATAAAAGTTATATCAACAAGAAACCAACATGCCTTCGTGTTATTATACACTGGTATATGATATCAGCTAAAGTAAACAGTGATTTTGAACGTCTAAAAGACCTCATTTTGAGAGATAAGATCATCTCATCACTACCATTACCCTTTTCACGTGTTGTTTGTTTTGAAAGAGTGTGTGTGTGAAACAGTACAATAGATAGAAGAACGTGGATCGGCTTATTTTAAGGCCAATAAAGATTGCTTTGTTAATATTTTGAAAGATTCAGAATCAGACCGAAACCAACTATGTACAATAAATCTAAAACCTTTGGTAAATTCAGAAACTACCAATGTAAACACTGCAGTTACAATCACAATGAAAACGAGACATGTGATAAAAATCCGGCATATCATACTTAGCTACAAAACTTCATAGAGAAACAAGGAAGTGAACGAAAGAACTGTAAAAGATTAACCAAATGCTTCCTTTGCAAGGCTTATGGACACTGGCGCCATTCTTGCAAAGCCAAACAAATGGTGAAAGAAGCAAATGCAGCAGTGTTTGAAAGTTGATCTTTTGAAGAAGAACAAGAAGAAGAACCACAACCAGCAAACGCAATCCAAAATATTGATGTTTTTCATATAGATAAGTGTACCACATGCAATCGTTTTCATAATGAAGGAATTCTGGCCTGTGGTCACAACGTGCAAATAACAAAGCAAACACAGTGTGCCATTCGGAAGGTAAACTTGATATCCATCATGGTTATGTCAACGGTAAACTAGCTTGTGTTTTGAGGGATAGTGGATGTACCCTCATTGGTTTAAGAAAAGAGTTTCTAAAGCCCTCAGATTATATAGGAAAGTTTGTCACCTGTAAACCATTTTCAGGAAACATTGAGAATTATCCAATCGCACGCGCACATATCAAAACACCTATTCTAACAGGCGTAGTAAATTGTACCGCATTAGAACATCCATTTTGAGATTTGATCATTGGAAATCTTCCTCAAGTGACAGACATTACACAATAGCAAATTACAACTTGGTATAAGCAGTTCTTACCAACAAATACAGCTGCCAGAGCATCGAAAAAGAAACAGTCTGAGACTAATACTCTACAACAAGCAACAGTATTATAGATCTCCCCAACATATGGGAAGAGAATGTCACTGAACCACAAAAGGTTAACATATCTGGTCATCATTTTGTCAAATCCAATGAACAGACACTAAAACACAAAACCGGTGAAATACATTCAACACCACAAACCAAACAGCAACCAAAGCCATGTAATGCACATCAATACACTACAATATGTTTAACAGCATTCCTTTGTTGCTTAACGATACTATCAGTATCCAGTCTCATTGCCTGTACACCATGTTACTGCAAATGTATGCCTAACAATAATCAATGTCCAGATTCATATTTACAACTATGTAACAAAAATAAAGCACCCAATCTCCACGACAGAACGATGAATTCATTACTGAACGAAAACAACAACAAACAGACGTAATGCATAGAGACATCACCAATATAAACACTAAACCACTCACATTGACCCCAGAACAAAATAAAACAACACCAGGAAGGACATCAATCAATCACACGGAGACTGACTCAACACAGAGTAACACAAACGTGTAACACGACAGCACACTTGTCAATGAGTGTCGCTGCCTGTCACGGGGAGGTGATACAGCTACTCATGTTAAGATGTGGATATGTCCATTCAAGGCGCTGGGTCGTTGAATGTCCTAAGGGATGACGATGACCTTGAGAATCTCTAGGATTAAACGCCAAGGCCTGTGGGTCGGCATACTGCATCCAAACCTTCACATCAACACTAAAAGACGTGCACACAGGAACAAGCCATGAGCACGATGAATGATGAACTTTATTCTCACCAGGTATTCATGTTACTCATGGATACAAGCAGACTGTCCAGCCGGCAGCACTACGGAACTTTACACCATACACTGGACGAGATCAGCTCCCACCACAAACCTCCTTCTCATGCAGCCTGGTGTCCGTGTTGCGTCTCGAACCTTCTTTTGTGTGTGTGTGTGCGTGTGTGTGTGTGTGTGTGTGTGTGTGTGTGTGTGTGTGTGTGTGTGTGTGTGGAGACTGGTGCTAACGGCCACCGGCCGTCAAACCATGACGAACGCCCAGCATGGTCGTTCGGTGTCTGAGCTTAAGTGGCCATACCAGGATGGATCAGCTCTTGTGATAGATGTCCGGCAATTGATAAATGTTGTGGCTGATCTAGAACGTATCTGTCAGAGCGAGCTAGTGTTGTCGATCGATGAAGGTGTAGAGCGTTCTAATGCATTGTCTAAGCTGATGTCCGTGTAGAGCTGAGATGCGACTGTTCTGTGTGTAGGCTGACGGTGAAGTGTGTCTAAGAGACAAACGCGTTGTTAATCAACGCGACTTGCTGACGTAGAACTTGTGCCTTTGTAGTGCTACATCGTGCTTTGTTTATCTACTATGTCTGTTTTTGTTCACTGATGTGTGTGCTCTATGACAGCTGCCCCCCCCCCTCCCCTCTCACCAAAAAAAATGTTTGTAAATCATTTACCCTATCTGAGTATCATCAGACTTGTACACGAATGATGGAGGCGACGTAAATTACTCTAAGTCTTAATCGACCCACGAATCCATCGCCGTTGGGATACAGAATGTGTCAATGAGACAGCATAGAACGTGTAAATATCAGACACAGGATTAAAACTCAAGTCCCGCTCGCCGCCAGCTCATATATTTTAATGGCTGTTATTCGCGTTTACACCAACGACCACTTGTAAATAAAACCCAAGGTTCAGACACCGCCAGCACATACATATAAATGGCAGTTAATCGCGTATCCACGCTGTCCTCATGTAAAAAACCTATAGGCCTCTGAAACCCCGAGTATCTACAGCAAATAAAAATACAATCCTGTGTTGAACACCCAACGTCCTTCTGGCTACCATGTGCAACTGGCCTCCATTGACGCCTGAAACGTAGTATGTCGACTTTACTATAGTCCACATTTCTTTCCATCATTCGCCACATTGAGCAAACTAGTCGTTGGTGGCTAACAAATATCAATTTAATTTTCTATTTACGGTACTGTATTAAAGTATCTATGTGTTCTGTACCGTATTATATCTATGTACTAGGTATATTTTGCAATGAGTACATTCTAATGTATTATTGATGTTCGTGTGAACTATTTTTAATCGAATGTGTATAGTTTTTGTTAATTCCCCTTCCATGCTTTCTTTTCATTTACACGACGCAAGACAACACATATGTGTGATTACATATAAGTTAAGCAGGAATGACATACATAATTACCATTAGCAATTTAACGTATTCATATTCTAATACTATAGGAATATTAAACACCTATATAATAACGTCACTACTTAAATTTAGGAATGAAATTGATACGCTAATAATCCAATTAATCAATATTCCAAACTACAATAAGAATAATAACACATATAATTTAACTATTGCTAACTAACTAAGTACAATATTGTCTGTTACTTATATAATAATATCGAGGAAGCGGTTCCATACTTGACCGAAATAAATGTTTAACATTTGAAGACAGCGTTGAAATCACATCGTCCGTCTTAGAAACTAAATAGTGCAAATATCAGTCCACGATAATAACATTACAAGAATCATTACATCCGGAACATGTAAAACGTTTATCAACCGGAAAAATAAGTATTTATTGCAGCTTGCCAACTCATTCTAATCTGAAATAGTAATATAAATAAGTGACTAACGCTATATAAATACAATATTATTATGTATGTGGTATATCAGCAATGTGTTACAGTCAGCATACAGCAATAATTAAAATAACACATTATTTTATTCTGACTCCATCCATGATGGACAAAATTCATGTAAAGTAATACTATAATCGACTTAATAGGTCTGCAAGGTTGTTATCCTTGCCAGGAATGTGTGACACAGTAAAGTCATAGTCTTGAAGAAGCAATTCCCACCTGTGAATTCTGGCATTCTTTGGTGAGCCATCTTTAAATATGTTCAGAGGCTTGTTATCTGAAATGGCTAAGAATTCTTTTTCCCAAAAAGTATTTCGAGAATTTATTCACATTTTCGACCAAAGACAGTGCTTCACGTTTGTGACAAATTAGATTGTTGACAGAGGACCTAGTTAGTAGTGTTCTCTGGAGATATATCTTGAATAATAAATAGACAAGATAAAGGATATGATTTTGCACGTTTTTGTCTAGAGGTCTCTCAAATGAGAAAGATAATCATTCCCGCCTAGCCCTTTTAGAGAACCCTTTTTCCTTTGGCTCTGAACCCCCACTGTGAGACTACAAAGTATCTACACAGAAATTTATAAACGAAGAAAAATGTTCCCTCAAGGCCAAAAGAAGGTCTGGACTATTCGCCCCTGTACAATTGAGGATCAATTTCACTCATTATAATGTTGCCAGTGTGCTATTCGTCCGTCACATTAGATCTTCCCTTATTTATTTGTTTGTGTCAGTGTGACCTATATCGGTTGTCCAATTAGACTTTAGGACTTTAGGATTCAATATTAGTAGACAAACTCAACAATAACTGTACATAACATCTGTTGAACAAGACATCTACATGACAGGTTCTCGACAAAAGTGGGACATACATTCACATGGAAATGTTTACACCAACCATTGCACAAGACACACATCATAAGAGATACTTGACAACATCTATACAGGACTTTTCACAATATCTGTAACCAACCACAGTAACTTAAGACATTCACCAGAGACAATACTTGAGAGCAAAGTACAAGACATTCTCCTGAGACATGTACTTAAAACACTGGTTCATTAATACTCTTTATTGAGCTGCTGGTGGGTCGAGTGAAGACCAATGGTTCATCCTTTTGCCATGTCAACACTTCAACAAGTACATGCATAATGTACAAATATGCCAAACATGTATGCAGATAAAAACATGGTACAACAACTCCTAATTACTCCATCAACTGATAAATAAACTCTCCTCCTCCTCTCCAATCTCTAACTATACCACTGATTCACTGTATCTATCATCACTTCCTGTCTCTTGGGAATTTTATAACATCCTATTATGGGAAACTTAAGGAAGGAACTACTGTTCTGGATCAGTTACATCCTGTTATCATCAGCAATTGATGTTGGGAAAGCTCCAGGTAGCAGACTTCCTATAATAAGTTCCATGGCAGATTATTTCCTCTTGAGAACAGAACTTTGGATGATGATATAGTACTGAATCTCACTGTTGACCAGACTGCCTGTGAAAGCTGACACTGGGGTACTTCAATGGTTGAGGATAGCACTCTCCTGACATTGGGAGATGTATACTCGGTACATGTAGATCATGACGTGCTGAAGAGACCCAGAGATATGAACAAAGTCCAATATATTGCAGCACCTCACTTAGCTAGTCTAACCTCACCTACTCTTCAAGTCTCATTCAATATCACTGTGTGAGCACCATGTTGTGTATTATCCAAGATAAGTCTTAGATAAACAATCCACTGCTATAGTCATTTCACCAGTTTTCTTGAATGAGGTTAACAACCAGAGACTTGATTTTAGTTTATCAGATGACACATCTAATCAATGATCACTGTCCTGATCACTATAATAACCATTATAATCACATTAATGGATACTTCAGAACTGTTTGTCTCCCCATTTTCATTCAGCGGTTAGAGAGCTGAGATAAAAGCCTCCAAGAAATTCCTACCTTTTGGATTATAGGAGAATAAGTGTTCCATTGGGGCACAGGTTTACTTTCCATGAGCCTGACCGAGACAAACTGTAGACAGGGGTCTTCTTTATTAAAGGGCATGGTTTACTGTGCACCAAGACAGGTTCACCAATGTCGACCATTCCTGCTTCCTGTTTAAAACAGTTACTTTCAGTTGGCTGGGGCCAAGGTATGTCATGAAGATAAAGGCTGGCAATTCAGCCTGTGTTCATCTGTGATTATCCCTGGATTATACTTATAGGGAGTTAGTTCTGGGTCTGGGACTCTTGGTTAGTAGTCCCAGATGATATATGAAGGCCTCTCCACCATCCTTTGTTCTCTGTTGATATACAAAATGGCACAACATCTCTTTACATTTGTTACAAGAAAATGTTATCAAACATCAACATACACAGATGGAGATGGGGAGGTTAAGGGATGGTGTTGACCAAACACACCTCTCCTGGTTTGATGATGAAGTGTATTCCACTTGATGGACTGTGGGTGATATGTTTTCTTTATTCACCCCTATCTGTGGTAATCACAAGCCTATATGCTGAGACAGGGGTAGCCTACTCAATTACAAGCATTTTAAGGCAAGCAGCATGAGCAAGCATTGTGACATAGCAACATGAGACAGGCATTGTGAATCAGCACATGAACAGGCATGGTGAGGCAGAATGGAAAATAGGCATTTACAACTGCAATATGCAATATGTATTAAACTAATGGCATTTATCCCATTAGCAGACCAAACATCAATTACAATGGTTGTCACGTTGGCGCATGAATGTCCTATTCCATACACACTCACACAGCAATGCCAGACTTCACCCCTTTCAGACCAGACTTGGCTCACAACTACATCATCATCATCATGTGTTCTTTCCCCACTGAGTAATGTCCATATCTACTACAGTAGGTAAAAGAAGCCAAATTGCATAAGCAATTGCTCTCATATGCACCAAAGCACATATGGGAAAAACATGTTGTGTCCCTGTAAATTTGCATGAGCCATACATTATATTCAGCCAACTAAGACACAGGTTCACACACCTATTGTCCTTTTAGGAAGTAGTTTATATGAACCAACCAACAGTAGAGGTATCAGTGTAATACTTCAGAGAGAAATTGTATTAATTCTCTTGAGCGTAATCTAGCCACCAGGCATCACATGAACTTTGCAATTCTGGCGTGCCATACACGTCCTGCCTACATATGGATATGAAGCATCTGTCTTTCTACCACTGTGAGAGGCTACTTATCAAATCACCAGCTCACTCACTCCAACATTCTCAGCATTTACAAAGGAACTTGTACATGTTTACATCACACATTCCGATCCAGACTGCCAAATGTTAACTCGCAAGAGCAGTGTACAGTTGAGTTAAGAATGAGTCATGCTAGGCATTTAGAATGCACAAAGGGTTTGCGAATTTGCATTGAGTGTAATTTACAATCATCAAGCATACGCAACCAGTCACAACAGGGGAATGATATGCACTTGGAGTACACAGCGTGGAAGACCTGACAGGTTGAAGAAGCAGTGTTCAGAATACTTGCACACAGAAGTTCTGTTTTCACTTTCACATTTTCTTCATAAAATACTCTTATATTCTTCTCTTTCGTTCACTAGGCATAACCACACATTAAAGTATGTTTCAACGTGGAACCTGTTATCCAGAGAACAATATTTTACGGAATCTATAAGGGCATTTTTGGGTCCCCACATCACAAATAGCGACTGCTCCTGGTGGAATCCCGGCTCAAACTGATAGATTTTCAAATTTGGCCTAGTGAATAGCGTGGGCTGCCACGTATTAGCCAATGAAAAGGCGAGCGTATACCGCTGCCATACCCCACCGCGTTCCAGAACATTCGATTCTTTTTATAACCTTACTATCTGGATGGTCTCCGTTCAAAACTAAAAGTATTATTATGGATGTGTTGTACTGGGAATTTGGATGCCTGATCCATTATGTCACAAAGTTCTGTAATCGCATAACTCTTTTGAGTCTCATTAAATTTTTTACTAGAATATAAAACCGGATAAAGCAAACCGTTATACAGTTGTAGTAGAATACAAGAGATAGAATGTGAACTGGCACCAGTTTGAACGACAAAATCTTTCGACATATCGGGAATTCTGAGAATCGGCATATAACTGACAATCGAATTTATTTCTAGATAGGCGATTTTAGTCCCACTAGGTTTAACTGTCAGACCAAATGTTCTAATACGACCAAAGATCTGTCTCAGAATTTGCATATGATGAGCAGTATCAGAATATGTTAATTTACTACAATTCGACATATGGAGCAAACCAAAGATAAACATCTGTTTAATCCCTAACATCTTACTGACAACTAGTGTGCCCCAGAAATAAATTGTGAGCCCTTGTCACATAGGATACATAAAACGGAAAACCTATCCGACAAAACAGCAAAAGGAAAGCTTCGACAATGATCGATGAAGTGATTCTCTTGAGAGCTACAGCTTTTGGCCAACGAGTATACGTGTCGACTGCAGTAAGTATATACCTGTTACCCCTATCTGTTACAGTATTCAAGGGTCCGACAATATCGACAGCAATCTTCTCAAACGGGCGTGATGATACACCCTTTTGCGACATCTTTTGACATACACTACATGATTGAACGTACTTGCGTATGTCTTTGGCACAACCCGGCCAGTAAAAATTCGATAAAATTCTGGCGGATGTTCTTGTAACGCGCATATGTCCTGAAAACGGAATATCGTGCGCTGTCTATAATATTTTCTGTCGGAATTGAGTAGGCGCAACTGTTTGTTCTATTTGGGTACAATTTTTCTAATATAACCGTGTTAAAATGTTGTTATGCATTGTGAAGGACAGTTTATCAAATTTTGGGATTTTTGGTGTAAGATTCACTTGGGTGAAGCAGTGCTCTAATGATGCATCAGCTGATTGTAATGCACCAAAATCTTCAGGTTTCTGTATCAGTTGAGGCAATGCTTGTGAGTTAGACAATGTGTTGTCCTGAAGTACCTGATTCTATTTATGAGATTGTAAACGAGTAACAGCATTTGCTAGCAGATGTTTTGCTTCCCACTGTGTTATATCTTCTAGAGAAACATCATGTACATTTGGAATATTCCCCAGGAGGACATCCTCACATGGGTCAGGCAGAACAGCTACTTTGATTCTACCAGAAAAGTATGGGCAGTTAATATCAACCCACGTGATTCGAAACTTTTCTCTTCTCCCCCAAAAGTTCTACAAATAACGTGTTCCCCAGTGTAATCGGAATCTCTAATTCAGTCTTTTGTGAATGCCGACTATACTTGCTCCGGAATCACGCACCAAGCTACATTGTATTCCATTCGCAATAGCTTTTTGCACCACCAATGTCCCATTCGTGATCTGGACTGCGTTCGTCTCTTGTACAGGGACTTGGTGTCCGCATGTTAAACTTTCATCTCTATGGAAGTCCTGAGACGTAACACAAGCTGGTCTACTGGAGAGTACTCAACGTCGGCTGTATTTGCTTGTGTGACGTCATCAGAGTCACTACCACTGCTAGGCGTTAGCATCCCCATGTTCGCTTCTTTATAAATACGCCTTAAAGGACATGACATAAAACTGTGACCAAATGCCCTACATTTGAAGCATTGCATCTGCTTCTGATAGGTATTAAATCTGTCTCTATTTTTAATAGCTAATTTCTTTATGTAATTATCGAAATCCGGATGTTTGTCACACATATGCAAAGACACGTGTTTGTTTTTGCAGTAAGTGCACGTCGTCCAGATACATTTCCTTCCCTGTGGGGTTTAAGGTTGATGTTTATGTTGGTGTTTATCCCGCACTTGAGATAAGTGACTGACAGACTGTTGTGCTCTATGGCCATGTGCCCTAGATTTATGGGGGGAAAATTTTCGCAACCACTTATTTCCACCAGAGGGGATGAGCAATGGGCAAATATGTCGTTGTGAGCGTTGAAACATGATTCGCCTTTTTCTTCAATTTGCTGAATCAATGAACACTTGTTCTCGATAAGAAATGTGGACATAGATGAAGGAAAAGCAGAAGTAAGTTTGTCCCTAACCATCAGATCACGTAACTTACTAAAGTCGTTATTAATGTTAGCAGAAAGTAACCATTTGTCAAAGATCGTCTGTATTAAAGAGGAAAAATCACGGAACGTCTGTCCCGATTAAGGTGCAAGAGATTTGAAAGATGAACGTAAATCAAATTCGTCAAGAGCAGAATGTGACAGTAATCTGTTGCGAATGTATGAGTAGTTATTACGCAATTCCTTGGAATTAATTCAATAACCTGCAGAGGTTCTCCACTCAAGTGTCTATGAATCAAGACCGGTCACTCAGAATCTGGTACGCTGTAGTGGCGCATTATCACCTCGAAATTAGTAATCCATGCCGATTCCGGGTCATTATTAGAGAAGTTCTTAACAATACCACTGTACTCCTTAATAGCATCTGTGGACTGTGCCTCTAATCTATGCCTGGCAATCCCTTCGTCCTTTGCCTTCTCAAATTGTTTCATCTTAAAGTTATTCTCCAATTCCATTTCTTTCAGCAATTGTTCAGTTGCTAACTTCTCATGACTGAAAGCTCATTCTTTTTCTCTCACCTGAGTTTCCATCAAAGATGTTTCTTTCTCGGCAGCCAATTGAGCTGCTATTCTGTCATTTTCTGCAGCTATCCTTTCTTTTTCAAATAATCTCTTTTTCACCGGTTCAGCAATTTTGTCTTTCTCCAGATGTCTAGCCGCGGCTCTTTCGTCTCTCTCGTGAGCGCAAAATGCGGAAAACTGTGCTTCAGACCTGGCTAAAAGATCTGGTCCTGTCAACCCTGCATCATTACTAATAGCACCAAAATCCTGTAAAGACGACATGTTGCTTACCACTCACTATACCTATTAAAATCGTAGGCAATAGACAGAGAACATTACAGCAAATAAGCAATGCAAATCAGCAGAGCATAAAGACAACGTTATGACAAATAAAGCGATAGTACCAAGTGTAAGTCTGATACCAAGAATGTACCAACAAAAGAAACTATGCACACAGCAGAATTAGTAACAGACAGCGAGAAATAGCACAGTGGCGTATGTAGCACGAATGACTTCACCTGAGAAATGAGTGAAAGAAGAAATAATATAATGTGTTAATATTACAATATCCCGACTATAACAACAGAACTTGGACAACCACAAACAAAGGCTTAGCTTATTTTTGGCGATCCTCCTCGCAGCAGTTGATCGAATGCGGTGTTCAATGTTCCGAAGTGAAGACTGTCCGGATACTGCTAACAATCGTCATACAATGACGAAAATTCAATTCTGACAATGTCACGAGATGTCCTTCCACGTAGACGAATGCAGAGAACGTCGATTTCAACCGTGTACTTGATATTTGCGTTGATTTTGAGTACACGAGGCATCTGTCGGTGACAAAAACGTGGCTCAGTAAAATGAGCGGGTATCGTACCGAAATGTGGCGGCAGGCAGCACAGCGTGGCTCTCTGGGCAGAGCGGGTGCTGTATCCAGGTGCGGCGACCGGCGGTAGACTCGACTGTCCAAGTGGCATGGTGACAGGCCGCAACTGTGGCTCTCTAAGTAGAGCGGCGAATGTCGATAAATGTGGCTCTCTAAGCAGAGCGGCGACTGGCGATAACTGTGGCTCTCTAAGCAGAGCGGCGACTGGCGAAAAAAACAAAGCTCCGTGGGCAGAGCTGTTTTCTTAATAAAAGGTGTCGACAACAATACTCCATGGGCAGAGCAAATTCATTCGTAAAAAGTGTGGCGATATGACGCTGCTTGGTCAGAACAAGTTCCTTCGTGAGGGTGCTTGATCCTCAACAAACTTGAATGTGTCATGGAGATATATAATGTTGACGTGTATATATAAGCGATCCGTAAACTATGTACTCACCACTAGTACCTCAGTTCAAGGACGACACGACAGTTGGATCTGTCGACTTGACAACTTGACAACAGTCCAAGCGATTTCTCTTGTTTTAACGAGCTGACTGTCAAAGACTCAGGGAAGACCACCCTGAATGAGTGGTCTACCTCAAGTAGATTAGAGGTAACCCAGTGCCCCTACATGAGGGCAGGGTAGGTGTAGGGAGTAGATAGGAAGGGGAACTATCAAATAGTTCTCTCATGAGACACGGAGGTGTCAACCAGAGAGTAAGCACTCTGGTCACGGCATAATCACGCCAACGTGATAGACACGAAGAACTAGAGTAAAACTCAAGCGAGGCCACTACTCTAAGCGTGTTGAATGATGCAGCACGCAAAAGCCGAAGTGCGCACAAGGTCCCTCCGCGTACTGTGTAATGAGCACGCGGAGAAGGGTCAGACAGGGGACAGACTTCGTAGGGAACACATCGCTTAGCGTCGATGCGTATTTTCGTTAGCCGAGTAGATAGATTTAGCAGTAGGGTTAGGAACGACTAGTGATAGGCAAGTCTGTGTATTCATGTGTGATTTATTAGCGACCGTTTTGTGCATTGATGTAATGTAAAGAGCCAGTGGCAATAAAATGTGTAATTAATTCCTCTCGTACGACTGACAATCTTTTTGTGTGGTGCGAGAGAAGTTTATCCCGTAATGCCTGAAGCATCGCTTGATGACAGGCTAGGATAAAAGTGGTGTCAGAAGTGGGATCTGAACCCACGCCCACAACAGTGGTACTTTAAACTGAATAACAGCTAATTAAAGACTAAGATAAAATAGTTTAGATAGGAACAGTACCATTTAGTTCATTTCATTTCACTTGATTTCATTCCATCTTGATGAACACTTTAACAACCTCATCATTTAGGATTAAAATTAGTTTATACCTTATAGGATAAAAGGATTATACAGATGAACATACATCATTTACACCATGTAGAGTAAAAATATCAATCATATTTTTTCATTTAAAACATTAAAACATTAGTTATAATTGTGTTACATTTCACATTACCCATTTCAGAAAGGTACATAACTCATCTCACATCATTTTCAAGTTTTTTTTTTAGTTAGGTAGATTACTTCCCTTAAATTAAATTGATGTGTACAACAAATTAGAATATATATAGTTATAGAAGCAGTATTAGTATTTCAGTAGAATATAGTGTTTAACTCTTTCACTACCAAACAAAAACTGGGCTGTGACCAAACAGAAATTTATGGCAGAAAATTGGAATTAGGGGTGTGTTACAATAATGATTTTAAAATGGTTAAGGTGGTAGAAGATCTATTGTATTACATATCAAATTAAAGAGGATTGCACAAGGAACATGTCAGTGTTAATAATTAATTGATAGGTTACAAATATTATGACAATAATGAGAGGTTTAATAATAACAACTGAAATTAAAGAGGTAAAAATTATTTTAAAAAACTGCACTTATAAGGTGTTTTCTACACTCCTATACTGCTAATCATGTTTAATTTACTGAATAATCAAACAAACACCACTTGTCTTCAAGAATATAAACAGTATTGCTCATTAAAGTAACCCAAAAAGAAGTTTTGGTGCATTTTCTGAACCATGTATTTTTCACACAAAATGACAAAAAATAATGGCTGAAATCTTGAAGGTGGGGTCTGTCACAGTAAAGTTATGAAAATGGTTAAAATTGTAGCAGAAATGTTGTATTATATATCAAAATAAAGGGGATTGCACAAGGAATATGTTGGTAGGAGAATTTTTGCTTTAGGTTGTAAATAAAATAAAAATAATAATATAATTTGTAAAATAATTGGACAAAAGTAGGTAAAAATAATGTAAACATTGCACTTAGAATGTGTTTTCTACACTCCTATACTGCTAATAATGTTTAATTTACTGAATAATCAAACAAACACCACTTGTCTTCAAGAATATAAACAGTATTGCTCATTTAAATCATCCAAAAGGAAGTTTTGGTGCATATTCTGAACCATGTCTTTTTCACAAAAATGAAAAAAAACTAATGGCCGAAATCTGGAAGTTGGTGTATGTCGCAATAATGTTATGAAAATGGTTAAAATTGTAGCAGAAATGTTGTATTATATATCAAAATAAAGGGGATTGCACAAGGAATATGTTGGTAGGAGAATGTTTGCTGTATGTTGTAAATAAAATAAAAATAATAATATAACTTCTAAAATAATTTGTTAAAAAGAGGTAAAAATAATGTAAAAATTGTACTTACCAAGGGGGCGTTGTTATCCAATATCCTGATCACTGCTAATCCTGTTGAATTTACTGCACAAACAACACTTTTCTAAACTATAAATACAATTGCTCCGAATCAATCATCCGAAAAGAAGTTTTGCCGCAGATTCTGAATCATGTATTTTTCTTTTTTCAGACAAAAATTAGGAAAACACTTGGCAGATTTACATTTAATTGTCATGTCTGTTTGTTTTTATTTACTATATGTGGCAGTCTATTTGTGATAGGCTGCAAAGCAAACTTTGGCGCACAAGTCTGGTCTATTAGTGCAGCCGGAGCAAACAAAAGATGATATGTGTCGTTTAGTTCGAGTGCTGCAAAAAACACAGTCTCTATTGACACCGACAAATTCTATTAAATGCTTGGCTCATGTAAATCTTTCGGCATAATTTCCTGCAACAGACTGAAATTCTTCGGCAGGCAGAGTGTCAAACTTTCAGGATTACTCTGAGCTACTTCGCGATGAGCACTTTCCTTTACTTGAAATCCTTCTATGACAATTTTTATCCTCCTATCTCTGTTTGCCATATGGAATGTAGGATGTGAGCATTGATCTGTGCAATTTCAAAGATCTAGTAGTAGATCTTCTTCCACCACTTAATGGTTTTCCTATCATGGATATTATAATATCCAACCATTTGGTCCATTCTGTCGCAGCCATTCATCGCCGTGTTATTTTCATGGAGACCATCTTCGGCTTGCTTTGCGGTTTTCGCAATCCGCTCTCAACAGTTCTAACTACAGACTTGGTAGAGACAACAATGCATGGTTTTTTTTAGCTTTATTTAGCCCTTCCACCAAATAATCATTTCATCAATGGACACATTTTCAAATGGGTGAAATGCTTCCTGGATATTCTTCAGAATCATGTAAACAAGAGGATCAATTTTTATTTTTTTAATTTTTGGCCTCAGGTTCACATACGTGAAATATGGTGTGATAAATAAATTCTAATTGATTACTGGGAAACGTAGTGGCAGTGCCATACCAAGGAGTATATAAATGTGCACTTGTACACCGGTAGTCTTTGATACATGGTCTTGGATCAAGTCCCATAGCAATAATGACAGACGTAAACTCCAGCCATTCGGGCTTCGTTGTCAGACACTCAGCTGTTGACGAACATTCACTGGTTTTTCTTTATCACCACGTGCTAAAACTTTAGGCACAACTAAAACTTCTTTCTAAATATTCACTGATATCGGAATCACTATTGTTTAAAACAATTATAAACAATAATCTAGTTTGATCTCAAGTCATACTACGTGGACGCAAACTGGTGGGCGTTTCCATTGTGAAAAACCCAAACAAACAAATTAACACTACCTTAAAACTGAAAATTCACAAGAATCCAATATTAGAAAACGTTTGACCGCACCAAGATGGCGTAGAAATCTTTTCGCTGTACGACTTTTTAGTTTACTGTAACTTAAAATTCCGAAACGGAGCAGAAATATATGAAATAAACCACTGATCATTTTGTGGGACGAAAAGGGCGGACTGCCATCTCAGGAAATCCATCGTGTCCCAAGATGGGATCACGGTAGCGAAAGAGTTAATAATATCAGGGTACAAACTATCAACCCTATTTCATCCATGTAAATATTGTGTAAATACATGACTCGTGCAGCAAGTTACGCACAGTCATTAAGCTCAACTCTTGTCAAACTGAGCCAAACTTGTACAGTGTCACTTCAATGTTTTTAAATAATTGGAAGGATAAAAGATGTGTGACAGAAGTGTGAAAGTGAGAGAAAATGGAAAATATACAATGGAGAGTGAAGGCAACCAGCGGATTTTTTCTACCGCTCAACGCGACTTTTTATTATTTGTCTGCGTCAGGCGTTTGCTTTCGGTGTTGAAATGTACTGTCTCGAATGTATTGGGTGTAGTTTAGTGTAGACCTTAGAGAAAGTATTTTAAGTCTCATAAGACGGAAACGTAGTCACGAATTAGTGTTATACACTTGTTTGTGGCCACATTTAACCGAATTATGGCACTTGAAAACTAACTTACATACATATTATAGACAGACACACATGTTAGAAGTTAAAGTATATTAATAGGTACATCAAAAGACACAAACAACCAGGAAAACACACATGTAAAGTACATACATTTTTGAGAACAAAGGGAGATAACTCCGGGTCAGGGGACACAATGGACAACGAAACACTAACTTAACAGTGAAAGATAACTTTACACGCGGAAGCGAGATAGGTAAAGCCTGTCGCACACAGCTTGTGCAAAGGGTTGTTTAATATTATATGGGGGACATGAAGCAATTCATGTGTTGACCCTAAGAAAGTCAACTTTGTATGGGTAGTGAGTTAATTTGCTATTTGAGGGCAGGTCTTATAAGACAATGGTCCGGTTCAGACAAACCTCTAATTAATATAATATTGCGATTGAGAAGAGGGCTCACACCAACCAGACAAGTTTGTGGCGATCACCAGTAGCCAAGTAAAGTGATACTACATTGTGACAATAGTCAGTAGAGGTCTATTGAGTTACCCAGAACCAAGTTATCAGTAGTCTTTGACAAAAATTAGATACACTAATTTTTAGAAACCTCATGCGTCACAACCATGAGTCAAAGTTTGTAACGCAACACAGGAGGGGAGGGTGTGTGTCAAAGACTCAGGGAAGACCACCCTGAATGAGTGGTCTACCTCAAGTAGATTAGAGGTAACCCAGTGCCCCTACATGAGGGCAGGGTAGGTGTAGGGAGTAGATAGGAAGGGGAACTATCAAATAGTTCTCTCATGAGACACGGAGGTGTCAACCAGAGAGTAAGCACGCTGGTCACGGCATAATCACGCCAACGTGATAGACACGAAGAACTAGAGTAAAACTCAAGCGAGGCCACTACTCTAAGCGTGTTGAATGATGCAGCACGCAAAAGCCGAAGTGCGCACAAGGTCCCTCCGCGTACTGTGTAATGAGCACGCGGAGAAGAGTCAGACAGGGGACAGACTTCGTAGGGAACACATCGCTTAGCGTCGATGCGTATTTTCGTTAGCCGAGTAGATAGATTTAGCAGTAGGGTTAGGGACGACTAGTGATAGGCAATTCTGTGTATTCATGTGTGATTTATTAGCGACCGTTTTGTGCATTGATGTAATGTAAAGAGCCAGTGGCAATAAAATGTGTAATTAATTCCTCTCGTACGACTGACAATCTTTTTGTGTGGTGCGAGAGAAGTTTATCCCGTAATGCCTGAAGCATCGCTTGATGACACTGACAATGTCCATGAGTGTCGCTGCCTGTCACGGGGAGGTGATACAGCTACTCATGTTAAGATGTGGATTTGCCCATTCAAGGAGCTGAATCGTTGATTGTCCTAGGGGATGACGTGACCTTGAGAATCTCTAGGATTAAACGCCAAGGCCTGTGGGTCGGCATAATGCATGCAAACCTTCACATCAACACCAAAAGACGTGCACACAGGAACAAGCCATGAGCACGATGAATGATGAACTTTATTCTCACCAGAGATTCATGTTACTCACGGATACAAGCAGACTGTCCAGCCGGCAGCACTCCGGCACTTTACACCATTCACTGGACGAGATCAGCTCCCGCCACAAACCTCCTTCTCATGCGGCCCTGGTGTCCGTGTTGTGTCTCGTACCGTTTAGTGTGTGTGTGTGTGTGTGTGTGTGTGTGTGTGTGTGTGGGTGTGGGTGTGTGGGTGTGTCTGTGTGGAGACTGATGCTAACGGCCACCGGCCGTCAGGCCATGACGATAGCCCAGCATGGTCGTTCGGTGTGTGATCTTTAGTGGCCATACCAGGATGGATCAGCACCTGCGATTGATGTCCGGCAATTGATAAATGATCTTGAACGTATCTGTGAGAGCGAGCTAGTGTTGTCGATCGATGAAGGTGTAGAACGTTTTAATGCATTGTCTAAGATGATGTCCGTGTAGAGCTGAGATGCGACTGTTCTGTGTGTAGGCTGACGGTGATGTGTGCCTAAGAGACAATCGCGTTGTTAACCAACGCGACTTTCTGACGTAGCACTTGTGCCTTTGTAGTGCTACATCGTGCTTTGTTTATCTACTATGTCCATTTTTGTTCACTGATGTGTGTGCACATCAGTTAACTCTCTACACGCCTGTCATATGCTCTATGACAACACTGACCCAAAAGGGAGATAACCATTCTACACTACAGTGCATAATCACACTACACACACAGTCAACGCCAGACTTTAACAACGTCAATAGACACAGGACAGAAACATCACCACCAGAGCAAAGCACAACAAATAGTGTCATGCAATCAACGACTACAGATGACTTAAAACATTTAATATCACCTACTATACCATTGAATTTCCATCAATGGATATATGTTACTATGATACCAACCAAAACACAATCATCTCATCTGATATACATAGACGACATCTGTATGCACAGCAACAGTATGATACAACACATAGTGACATTACGACAAACATTTGAACATATCAGGCAACATGGCCTGACTGTAAAACCAGCAAAAGTTGAAATTGCTTTTCACGAAATATGTTTCTTGGGCTATAAAATTTGCGACGGTAGTATCACTACTGATGATAAGATTGTATCTAGAATTTTAAAATTATTGCTTCCTACAACGAAGAAAGAAGTAAGAAGGATGTTAGGATTGGTGAACTATTATAGAAAGTTCATACCAAACTTTTCAGACCTAACAGAACTTTTCACCAATCTGTAGACAACATCGCCAACCAACAAAAATTGTACACAGTGAGGGCCTGAAAGAAGCTCTTACAAAAATACAAAGGCATTTTTATCTGATCCTATATTAAAATTACCAAACATTAACCTATCTTTCACAGTTAGAACTTACGCGAGCAGTGTGGGCGTGGCTGGGGTCCTCCTACAGACCTACGACAACGTTTTGCATCCAGTGGCATATGTCAGTCGCAAGTTAACATCAGTGAACATAATTACAGCGCACTAGAATTGGAATGTTTAGCTCATTATGTAGGCTATAAAGGTATTTGTTAGGCAAACACTTCATTGTTGAATCTGACAATAGCCCACTTAAGATATTTATGCAAGGAGCACCTTAAAATCATAGAATTGCCAGATGGGCGTTAATGCTACAAAATTACAGCTTTGAAGACGCCACATAAGCGGTACTGAAAACACGATCGCGGACCTTCTGTCAAGGATTCCTCTCGACGAGTCCACCAACGGTCTAACTACGCTGGAGCGCAAAGATTAAAATAAAGTTATCACCAGTGCCCAGACCGAAATATCACATTGCAGCGCAATACATTACCGTCACAAAAGAACGCTGTTAAAACTATTTGTGTGATATGGACTATGTCCAGTTATTTTTCCAAATAATATTTTTAAATTGTGAATGTTCCGAATAAATGAAGGGAGCCGAACGTGAAAGTGTACTAGGTCATTAACTGTTGTAAATATTTCCACATTCTAGAGCAGAACGAACGGTATTACACAACTACAAGAACTTACCAAATTTCCAGCACTTGTCAATATCCAGTAGTACCAGAACTGAACAACATTGTGTAATCACTACACCGAAACGTGCAATCGTTTTAATTAATATAGTACTGTGTTAGTTAAACGACACCGTTGCCCGGAACAGTTTACTCCCACATTTGGTACAAACGAAATGTTTTCTTTTTTTTCCCAACGTGTTCCTAGTTTTGTAAACACTAAATTTATTTCGTTTCTTTTTCCAGTGTTTTTCTAATTTCCTATTATAGCAGACTATACGTAATTAGCTAAGTATGAATGAGTGAGTGAATGCATTTTATGACTTTTGAATTTGCTTATAAGAAATTGAGATAAAGGATTTGTATAACTGTAATCTAAAGATCATCGATTGACCCCATTATTCAATAGTGTCAGACATGTCACTATTTTGAATAAACTGAGGCCAAACGTTTGACACTTAGACAAACAACAAATGTACTACTTTATTTTATTTTTTTTAGAATCTAAAAGTTATCCCACATAATTTTCTATGATTGTACATAAAGGGAAACAATCTGATATTGGTAAAATTGTTTTATGTATATGTGTTTTTTTTTTCCGAAGTGGTCAAAGAACTCTAAAGTACCAAGTTGCGTCAACTAGAGGTGGACGATGGTTACTATAATTTGATAGGATCAGGATTAGAATATCTGGCCATAGATGTTGGTGTTCTGGTCCTGAAGTCATCATATAGGATGATGACTTGAAGCCTAACATGTTTGGTTTTTTTTTTTTTTTTGAGAGGGAGGACGTAGCTTGAAATATAGCGTCAATCGTTGTGTACCTGTGTCAGGCAGAGGGATTAAGGACTTTGAGACGGACGGACAGAGAGGGTTATGCTTGTGTTTCATGATCGTTGTGAGAGGGCTGTAATAAAGGGAGGCGTGACTGACTGGTAGATTGAGATGTGCTTGAGCTGAGGCAGTGAGAGAGTTATTTTGTATTATTCTATTATAAGATGTATGATCCATGTATATACTGCTGTGGTAATGTACGAGTTGCGCATGATTGTGAGCGCAACTTACACGCATGTACCTAATGTAAATAGGTTACGTGAATAAACGGGTTTACCTCACGTTGCCGCATGTAAGAGTGTAATCATTGAATATGAATGATTGTTTCGTCCCTGTTCTGGAGAGCGAGCCAAATGTTAATATAAATGAAACCATGACATGATCAATAATAAAAATGGGGTTTTGCTTAAGATACAAAACCGGATGCTTGTAGTACGCGTGATGTGTAATATGGATTGTGTCGTGCTTGGGGCAAAAATCCAGATGACGGTTTCATAAGTGATATATTATACAAAGTACTGTCGTGCGTCGGAGTGCACTAAATGATTAATTAGTGTTTGGGTTATGCCGAGCATGTTCTCTGCTGACAGACAGGACATCACACATAAAAGTTGTCTTCTATCATGAGATTGATTGTTAGCTTATACCCTTCTCAGCATGTTTCTTCATTCACTCATTCTCAGACATAATATTCATATGCATGGATGATAAATTCACTCAGTCTTCAGACATAATCATATCTCTATGGATGACAATCAAGCATATGTATGTGCTTTACACAGAATACATTAACAGATTCAACCACACTGACATTACAATGAAATCTCATTATTCTACAACCTTCAACATAAATTATAATATTTTTCTGGATGATAATTAGTCGTTCATACTGATGTGTTCACAAATGATACAGTCACATCTGTTTAACAATAATGAAATCACACATGAATACCCACAGACATGCTCTCAGCACTGACAGAGTTTTGTGATAATTAGATGTAATTATGAGATTCACACAGGATACATCCTCATGTGTAGCAATAATGAACTTACACATGGATCCCCACCTGCTCTCATAGATTTATGTGATATACTCAACCCACATTCAGGCAATATGAATCATAAACATTCTTGCATGCATGTTGACTAAGTATTATTATGTGGCACAAATATTAATTCCACATGTTTACAACATTGAAAATACATTTGACTCACCACATGGGTGCTTTAACCCAACACACACAATTATGATCCCTATAGGAATCTATTTGGTTCTCATGTGTTCATGAAATTATAAAAAAAAACTACCTGGTTGTTCATGTGCTCATGTAAAACAATCTACTTGACTAATGTGCTCATGTAATTAAAAATACTTGACTATTACACATTACACTAATTTCTCTTACCAGTGTTGACACATGTAAACTAGTTTCTTATTACTGAACTAAGTATTGCTTAGTTCTAAAATCTTAAGTTACTCACCACTCCTAAATCACTACTGATTGAGTTTACTACTTAAGAATACAATGTACAACTAAGTCTAATGCTTACACATTAAATAAGTTGTTTACCAAAAGAAAAGGAAACTCACTAGGTTGTCTTAATGTACAGCTTATCTATGACTATGATAACTGAATATATTATTTAGTTTCACTAAATTAATTTCTTAAGAACTCACCACATGGGTGTACAACACGTTGACTTACCAACTCTTCTCCTGGGAAAAACACTCACAGACTACTAAACTAATATAAAATATAGCATTGTTTACCTCATTCTTTTGAATGGCTCCAATCACCACATGTCAACAACTAGATGTCACGTACTCGATTTGGCTTGTTTCCAAATCTACTAGCCGCTGGGTTTCTGGTCTTACTATTCTCACTAGACTTTTAACTTTCTAACGTGTTCGTAGCGAGTAGAGCTACCAATTTCCTGCGTGCACAGTCGCCTTTTTTCTAGTTATGAAAAGTTTGTGGCAAATGAGGCTCTGAGATCAGTTGTTGCTGTTTTTATCTGAGTTTCTCCGTTCCCAGTTTTCGGTTGGCTGTCACTGTTGCTTCTTATTGTCGTAAATGAGTCGTAAATTTAGGATTTTCTGTAGCGGAACAAATTATCCTTGTTGTGGTGTTAATACTCCACTGTTGTACAGAGAAATATTCACCGCTCCATTACGGCTTGTGAAACTATTGTAAGAAAATATATCACAACGTTCAAAGCACTCGCAACATTCGTCTCATGAACTCCATGTTCTCTGCTTCCAAGCCCTTCCTAACTCCATGCTTCATTTTTTTTTTTTTTTTGGAGGGGGGAGGGGGCTATTCTGCTCATAATTTCTATAAAGCTCATCCGTCAGTTGTTACGATCTTTCCGAACCACGGAACTTATTTGAACAGACATGCGCAATTAAAATATATAATATTTCAATCTAATGACCAAACAACTATGAATGACCAACCTGTGTCAGAAGCCACCTGTGCCAGAAACAAACTAACAATCACACTGACGGTCTGGAGTGACATGTCTTTCACTTGTCAGAAAACTGATGACTCTACATGTAATATTCCGATGTTTGCTAATTTACCGCTACAGACACACACTCGTATTTGTATACATACTTGCGGATGTAAAACTGACCAATGGGAGATGACACTATATGAAGTATGCAGATCTCACACAACAGAACTTTTAAGACACTCGCAAGTGTACACATACTTGATGATGTAGAATTACCCAATAGATGGTATCAGTTTGAGAGGCCACATGCAGAAACTAATTGACGTCCTCCTGTGATAATGATGGCATAACTATTTGTTTCCTACCTGGTAGGGAAATAAAGTGGGCAATGATAAACAAACCATTCTGGGAATTTGACAAGGATGTGTTTTATCACCGGATCTCATCTCTCTCTATAACGAAATAACAAGTCTACCATAGATGAGGACTACGAGTTAAACATTATAATATGCATTTTATTGATAGCTGAAAACACAAGCGGTTTGCAACATTTATTGAACATTGTAGTAACAGTGAGAGCAAACGGAGACTTTCCTTGAATATCACGAAACCAGAAATTAATATCAAAGAAAAAGATGACATCTAAATATGGTGTTACGGTTTAAAAAAAAATTTTTTTAACGAAGTCGAAATGAATGCATGAAAATATTTGGGGACAGTTATAACACCAAAGGGAAGGTGCATGACAGAGAACAGAAATCGAAGTGGCTAAGCACATTTTGCATTTCAGAAGAAGAAACACATGTAGTGAATCACTTTCACCGAATGCCAGATAGAGAGTATGTAAATGTTATATCGAACCTGTCCCGCTGTATGTTAGTAAATCTTGGAATGTGACATTGGCGCAATGATTTTTGAGACAAATAACATGTTGTGAATAGTTGAGTTGTTGAGTTGAGTTGAGTCAAGAACCGACATCACTGCACTCAGGACATTCCCATACGTGCTCAATCCCCTCGTTAAACAGCCAGTGAAGAGTCATACTACTAATCGTTCCCACCGCTATCTGATTAAATGTTCTCCTGGTCTTCCCTCTCAGTTTTGAGATTTTTCCAGAACCCCTGCCGATCCCCCGCAATCTCATTCTTTCCACATATGGGTTCTCAATCTGTTCCTCCGCCTTCTCCACCTGGTCCCACAAGTGCACGACCACCTCCCCCTTGTCCATAGACAAGATACCACCAAGAGATGCATTCCCTTCTAGCCTATCAGTCTGTTTATTCCCCCGTACACCCGCATGGCCAGGGCAAAATATCCATACAATTCTCACAATCTATGACCTCTGAAGCGACGAGAGCCGTTCCACACGAAACATTCCTTTCTCCACCTTGCTAAGCATATTCTTTGAATCCGTAATGTACACAACGTGTGTTGCAGTAGTTGTGAATAGCTTGGACGAATATCGAATTCTTGAAGAAGCTAATAAAGGTGGAACATTACACACAATAATTTGATAGACAGAAACACAGAAACAGTGTTGGTCTTATTTACATTGGTCTTATAATGAGATAAAATGCATTGGGGAACATCGTTACGATGGAAAGAACCATCGGTTCAAGAAAGCAGAAATGCCAGCACTGCCGAATGGATAGTAGCTCTCGCTCTTAACTTCCGGTTTTCTGATGCCCAGGCACCTTGTTCAACACACCGGTCAGCTGGACTAAAATGTTAACTTCTTGTCCTTGATCTCAGGACGTAAATTACAAGTAACACAGAAGTCGGAGTGGGTTCGCCTGATGACGATGGACATTGGTAATAGGGACAGTTAATCCACAAGCAAAAATTAGTCCAGTGCACAAGAAGTAGTAACACATGCATGGAGTGCGTTTGTGTTCAAAGCTAGCGAATACAACAACATCAAAATACAAAGCAGAAGTACCGAGTTAAATAATGCTCGATGGTGTAAGATAGTGGCATGTAGTAATATCATAACGCGAAATAACAACAACTACAGACGGTAGGCCGGAAGAAATCTGTCAGTGAAGATGTCCTATAACGATTGGACTGTCATATGTCATTTACTGCTCATATAGTACCTTGCGGTGTATGGTGGGGGGAGGGGGGTGTCCCTTGAGTCTGGGGAATTAAGGCCACCTGGCTAGTGCAGTCGCCGCGTACTGTGCAGGTTAGAGCTTTATTTTCGCTCCCGATAGAAAGAATCCATACCTTACAGTTCATTTGAACCGAAGAGATGTAATGAACAGTTAGAACAGTATGCAAGGAGGCAAAGAAAACATGTAAGAAAGTACACAAGCCTTAAGGCACATCAGGCACATGTTGCTTGTACCATAATGATTATAAACCAACCGGTACTGGGTGGATTATGTGATTAGTATCACACCGACCGCCTTGGCTTCCTAGACATGTTATGGTACCCATTTTAGGTTGGGTCTATCTGCAAGAAGTACCGCTTTAGCGTATTGGCTAGACACCGGCCTGCTGACCTGGTGGTCAGTTTAATATTGTAAAACCACTCAGCCACGCCGACCTTTCAGGAACAAGGTCGGGCTCCATATAATCATAATATAATCATAAATGGGAAGATAGAAGTAAAGAAAGCTTGAAACAATGGGAAAACTGGCAAGACCCTGGCCCAGACAGAATCAAAGCAGAAATAATCAATATGGAATAGACCGAGTCACCAGACTGCTGTAAACAATATTTGAAACTGGATGTATACCTGCTGGCTTATGTAAATCTTCGTTTATTGCAACCCGAAGAAATCAGGAGCCATGAAATGTAATAAACATTCAACAATTAGTATAGTGGACCACATAATGAAGCTTTTACTAATAATCATCACTGAAAAAAAAAAAAAAACTAGGAAGAAAATATAAACCGAAATAGGGAAAGAACATTGTGAGTTTGTAGAAGACAAGGGTATCAGCAATTCTGAGTACACTAATAGAGCATTAGATAAAAGTAAGCACAGAACTACCTATATCTTTGCTTCATTGATTACGCAAAGGCGTTCGATAAAGTAAGACATGTAGACATAATAAAGATGGCAGCATGTTTACAAAGTGATTCATAACAACTTAGACCTGTATGAGACAAATATTGGAAACAATAACATGCTTCAAAATGTGATAATGGAGAAGATCTTCTTCTTCTGCTGCGTTCATCTGGAGTTGTTTTTTTTTCTCCGGACGTGATAGCGTTGGACCTGGTTACAGCAGAGCTGCGTTCTTGCGCTGTTAGGCCGACACATCCGACTTCTGCGGGCATTTGTTGACCGGGTTAACCTTTCCGGATGGAGAAGATCAATACCAGTTTATCAACTGAGGTATGCGACCGGGTGGAGTAATAGTTTCCCCACATAATAAAAATACAACAAATGTAGAATATATGAGTAGCATCGCAATCAGGGGACATAACACCAGTAATGTAAGATATTCAGTTGTTACAGTACTGGTTGCAGGCCTTGAGCAGGATCTGCAGCATTTAGCAGATGCGATATTCGTACACAGTGAACAACTAGGGTTAGAATTAAACTGTTAGAAGACAGAGATTATGGTAGTCTCTACGAAGAAACAATGTTTACAATGTAACATCCAGGTAAATGGGAAAATGCTATGAGAAGTCATTCGGTACAACTATTTTTGAACGGTTATATTATCTCATATAACATGTTCATTCTAGAGATTAGAACAATAATATGTAACCTTGTGTAAAATGGAAAACATAACTACAAGTAAATAATTTTTTTTTTAAAAACGGTACACTGCTGTGAGAAACTAGTGTTGAATTGATATATAGAATCTATACTGATCTATAGTAATATGTTCTCGAAACTTGGCCAATAATGGATAGTAACTTGGATAATACTAATCACAATGATCACGTAAACCGTGCCAAGGGATCAAGGGATATTCCACGAGAAGTGAAAATCACAAGGAGGGGATTTAAAAGTAATACAGTGGTACCTCGGGTACCGACGTGTTTTTCTTCTGGCTTGGCTAAAGACGGTTGATCGACGATCCGTCAACCGTCAAACCATTCCCGTTGTTTTCAGAATCAATTTTTGGATTTAACGTTATGATGCATCGCTCAAACTTGCTAAACTCCAAGGATACTTTCAAGATTGGTTATTGGAATGTTAAAACTATGTAGGGAAAACTACTCAGGTGAGTAGTGTTATGAATGAATACAACCTAGATGTTCTCGGGGTTAGCGAGTGCAGATGGACGGACTCAGGTAAAACGTTTCTCAACTACGAACAAAGACACATAATTTATTCAGGAAGAACTGACAACCATCATTCGAACGGAGTCGCTATCATGATGTCTAAAAATGCAGAAAGATCACTAATCAGCTGGGAATCAGTAAACGACAGAATCATAACAGCGCGTTATCAAACAAAATATTTCAAGCTATCACTCATATAGTGCTATGCACCTACCAACGATGATACCGACATCAACAAAGATAATTTCTACAACCAACTAATTTGTACCATCAAGTTATCACCTAAACATGATACTGTTGCTGTAGTGGGCGATTTCAACGCCAAAATAGGTCTGACAATAAGGGTGTCGAGAAATATATGGGAATTCACGGTCTAGGGGACATGAACCAAAACGGAGAGAGACTGCTAGAATTCTGTGAAATAGCAAATCTGATAATAGCAAACTCTCTATTTCCACATACAAATATACATAAAATCACGTGGAATTCGCCTGATGGTATCACAAAAAATCAGATAGACCATTTTTGCATTAGTGCCACATTTCGTTCATCAGTACAAGACGTCAGAGCTTACAGGGGAGCAGATACTGGTAGCGATCACAATCTCTGCATAGCCAAGCTAAAAATAAAGCTTAAGACTGAATAAAACACCCAGAACCAAGAAAATAAACTCACAGTCCCTACTGACTAAAGAACACCAACTCGCATTGAACTCAGAGGTACAAAACATATACACTAACAAAGAAAGTATAATGAGAAATGCGAATAGTAAAATTACCATTGAAGAAAATTGGAATTTCCTGAAAGAGACTTTGCTAAATGCGGCAACAAATACAGTTGGCTACGTACAAAGACAGAAGAAGAAGTGGCTAAGTAATAACACCTGGACGAAGATACAAGAAATAAAGCAAGCAAAACTAACACTTGTTTTTACAAAAGACACATCTTCATATTAAACCCATAAGCAAAAATACTCCATGTTGGATAGAGAGGTGAAATCAAGCGCACGAGAAGATAAACAGAACTTTATACACAGCTTGGCCGCCGATGCCGAATCAGCTGCCAAAACTGGAAACAACAAAGCCGCATTCCACATCATGAAACAACTATGCAATCACTCACCTACACCAAACAAACCCATCAAAGACAAACAAGGTAAACTACTGTTATCTGATGACCACCAAAAGCAACGATGGGCAGAACATTTCAAAGAAATATTAAATAGACCACAGCCTGACGGTGTTCCCAACCTGGATGGAGAAACCACCATTCCCCCACTAGATGCCCCCTGTGAGTCATTCACCATGGAAGAGATTAAAGCAGCCATTAAAAAATTGAAGATCAACAAAGCTGTTGGTGAAGACGACATCTCAGGAGAAATGCTCAAAGCAGCAGATGAGAATACCTTACTGTCACATAATACTGAAGAATTTCGATCCAGATTGATGAAAGGCCTGAAAACCGCCGTTGCTAGGCTCCACAACTATTTGATGTCGGGAAATATGTTCCCAGTTTCAAACACGACCGGGATTCCCTGAGAAGTCCCCCAATCAAAGACAATTGGCGGCAGGTTAATTTGCCCGGCATCAAAGGAATTCGGCACTCTGTTTGCCCAGATCTCAGCAGAATGGAGAAGGGGGAGGCGGTGCTTTCTTGATTGAAGTTCGGTCACGTGAGTGACGTCACTCGTGCAACATTTGACTGGGAGAAGTTAACGAAAGTTGCGTTCAGTCTGTCTGTGGATGAACTACAGATAACGGGAGTGTTTTTGTGTTCCTAGTTCTAATGGAGAAGAGATTTACGGGGTCTCCTGTGTTTTGGAAACTGTGATGAATTGTGGATTCCGACTCCGAACGGGAACACTAGCATAAGGTAGTTTATTTATAAATAGAGTTATGACTGGAACGTAGTGATAGTGTGGGGAGAAAATAATCTAGGAGCATCGGCCGCAGCTGGCTGATGCCTAGCTTAAATGAGATAGAGTTATATATCATTTCACTCGGCAGGGTAAGACCAGTGTAATGGGATGGCTGGGGGAATAGGGGAAATGTAACTGGTGGGATATTCCGGTAGTGAGGCCTACTGGGGCTCCTGTGTTTTCCCGTTTGGTCTTTCCTTCCCCTTATCACCCAAATATGACGAACGCCTCTGCCTTGATGTCAGAGGGTAGTTCTAGATTAACTAGGACACATGTCTGAGTGGCCTTTGGCCTATAATCACATATAGTGGATTGGAATAGGGTTTTTCTCTCACCGAATGTTCTATTCTCTACAGGTTCAACGGTATAAAAGAAAGGAAGTATTACTACGAGGTGTAGACAAAGCCAGTCACACTGAGTGATATTTTACTGTACCGGAGAAATTAAGGACAGCTGGGAGAGGAGGAAAAATAGCAGTCACACTGAGTGAAGTTATGTTAAATGGTGTCGGCAATGGGACACCGTTCCACCAATCATGGCCTCATCAAAGCCCAGAGTGGTTAACATAAAAAGGGCTGGTTGGCAGTGACTGAGGTACTGAAAAGGCGGATTCATATTAACAGTGATGAATTCTCAGAACAATAACATTATTATATAGAGAAGGTATAATGGTGATTACTTCTCAGGACAATAACATTGTTATATAGAGAAGGCATAATGGTGAGGAAACCTGTTCAGTAAACTTGTACAAACATACAGGAGGAACTTACTCGAACAGACATCATCAGTTTGTTTCTTGGGGAGTCGTGTGAGAGAGGTGCCGAGATTCCTAGGTTCCAGGATCGTTATAGACACATTAAATACATCGGGGGTTCTGAACTTGTGGACTTTGGTATACCATATTCAGTAGTGGAGAACAGTCACCCAGGATATATATATATGATTAACTCCAAGAAGTCAACCATTTTCCGGATTGAGGCTTCATTCGGTGAGACCTGTTCTGAACTTACTGTGGTGTGATGTGGCATGGCCTAACATGATGAAGAACGATCCTGAGCTCACTAATCTATTCTCGCATACACCATAGAAAATACTACATATTTCCACACGCAAACAGTCCACACACACACACGTGACAATTTCTGTATTAAATGTTTTATTTTATCATTTGTTAAAATACAGTCTTGTGTGGGTATGTTCTGAAACAATATGAAGGGTATTGTTTAGTGGTAAGAAGAAGAAGAGGAAAGAGAGGGATAGGGTACCTAAGATTTACAGGTGGTATGTAGACAAAGGTCTGGCCGAGGCCCACAATAAGGAAAAGGATCTTAAACAGTGTGCCTGTTGACTCCACTTTCCCCCTAGGGACAACTGGCTACATTTATGGGGGCTTGTCCGGGATACATTTATGGAGGCTCGCGCGGGATGGTGATATCACATTAAGGATAGCGACATTTACATGGGCACGTCACACAGGAAGGTGACATTACCTTAATGTTGGTGATATTACATTATTGTGGGTGAAATTACCGTGATAGAGGTAGGGCCGGACAGTTAAAGATCAAGTTATAGTGAATGTGGATAGGTGTTCAGGCACATAACTTTCCTGTTCACACTTTACAAGTCTACATAGGTCTTAGTCCTAGTCTACTCTTGTCGTTGAGAGATTGTGTTGTGGTGTACTGTATGATGTCTTATATATAGATTAATTTTAGATATTAATTATCTATATTGCTTGGGGGTTTTAGACTCAACCTGCTGACTTACCTCTTTGAAATATGGCCACCCCTAAATTAACCACTGTAGAACTAAGGGAAAAGGGGGAAGGAATGGGTTTGTCTGGTTCAGCTTTAACGGATTACATACAGGAAGTGGAGAGAGAGAGTATCGTCAAGCAGAAAGAGATGATCGAAAGGCGGAGTTGGAATTGAGAAGGATGGAGTTAGAACAAGCTGCTAAGAAATTGGAAGCAGAGCAAGCCATGAGAAGGCTGGAAATTGAAGTTGAGCAGGCAGCTAAGAATCGCGAAGCTGAACAAGAAGCTCGGAAAAGGGAGCACGAGTACAGGATGAGGGAACTTGAGTTGAAGAGACAATCTAATGGGGAAACTGAGGGTGCAGTTGGAGGTTCCTCAGTCCCAGGCTCAACTTCAGTGGGTGGACATGGTTACCATGCTATGAAGTTTCCTCTAGCGGTCTATGATCAGGGCAAAGAGAAGATTGACCAGTACCTTCAACGCTTCGAGGCCATCTCCGTTGCTATGGGTCTGGACCAAGACAAATGGAATCTTAAGCTATCCCAGGGATTGCTTGGAACCGGTTACGAGGTCTATTCTCGCCTGCCGCCAGGACACGAGAACAATTACGACGAATTGAAAGCCGCTTTGCTGAAACATTACGAGATCACATCAAGTACATATAGGAAGAAGTTTCGAGCAGCGAAACGAGAGCCAGGAGAGCTATTCACCGCCTACAGTTTGCGCCTGAAATCCTACCTCCAAAAATGGATGGATTTGGCAGGGTTCAAGCATGACTATGAGAGTCTGGAAGAGCTCATGATTGTCGACCAGATGCGACAGCAAATGTCAGAACCTCTGAAGACATTCTTGGGAGAACAAGGGGCGGAACGGCTTGATGTGGTGAATAAGCTGGCGGAAAGATTCGTTGAAGTCCATGGGGAGACGGAAGAAACCTGTACACCAACCACCAAAGGTCAGGAGAAACATGACCGAAAGAAATTCAAGGGCTCAGAAACAAAGAAAGTTGAACCTTATGAAGAACACTCAGAGAAGAGTCCAGAGAAGACAAAGGATGGGAGACAGAGCCCACCCAACTCTCAACCGAAACGACAGTGGTCTTAGAAGTGGTGTTCGATCTGCAAGTCACCCTCTCACAACACAAAAGACTGCCAATCGAAATCGAAAAGCTCTCACTTCGCAGCCTGCCGCGTGGCTCCAAAGGTGGGTGTCACTGAAAAGGTCGAGGTTGTTGAAGAACTCTGGACCAAGAGAGGCCACCTGTGGTCGAACGGATTGAAGTCAACGGCCAGCAGGTTACCTGTCTCTATGATTCTGGTTTGGACGGGGAAGCTGTGATTGATGCCAGCTTGGTACGCCCAGACCAACTCACAGGGGAGACTATTGAGATACAGCCTGCAATGAGGAGTGCTGTTGCCATGACGCTACCAATCGCCAAGGTGGAGATTAAATCCAGTACGTCACAGGCATCATTCCAGCAGCTGTGTTATCGGATTCCCAATTTCTCATGATCCTTGGTACGAAATACGTGTTCTTGGGGATGCCCAAACAACCCGCCCACCGGGGAACATCAGCCACTGGATCTCAAGGGAAGGAAAAGAGGGCAGACACGCTATGCCACAACCCAGTGCCTGGGGAATTGCATACTGCCCAGAGGAAGGACACAACGTTGCGTCCTTGTTACAAGAAGCTGCAAAAAAGTGCTGACCCATCAGAACGGGGGCAGTACTTTCTGAGGAATCGACTACTCTATCGGAGAGCTGGAAGGGGAGACAAACTGCATGAGCAGTTGGTGGTCCCAGAAGTCCACCGTCCTCACATTCTTCAGAGCGGGCATACCAAATCCGGTAGTCAGATATCCGGAACTCGACATATGGGTGTCAGAGAGACGTTGCAGCAGATTTCCGGCCATTATTACTGGCCAGGAATGACTGGAGATGTACGCCGGTTGGTTAAGTCTTGTCCAGAGTGCCAGAAGGCACCACCCAAAAATCGGACGAAGAGTAAAGGAGCTCTTAAGGTGGGAGAGAAAGTAGTAGTGTGGGGACCAGCAGAAACCAACATGATGCAAGCAGGATGGCATGGACCTTATCCTGTGGTAAAGGTTGTGTCCAGGAACACCTACGAAATTCGGATCGGGGGAGAACTGAACAGTCTTCCTAGGCATCTCCTGCAGAAGTATGAGGAGAGATCCGATATCAAATCCCCTCACCTTATGGTAATGGCAGCCATTGGGAAAAAGGTTACAGGTCCAGACGGAGACCAGAGATCCCAAGTACTACATAGGAAGGCCTATGGGAACGTACGAGGTAGGTCAGATTTTCCAGCCGAAGAGAGGAGAGAAATCACACGTCAGGAAGAGGCCAATAGTGAACCATTCGCTAGTAAACCAGTTCAGAGGGGGTGGGTAACGTCGGGAACGGCGCGAAAAACCCGAGACTCCCACCAAGGATTGGCTGACCGGATCCAACATAGACCGAGATGGTCCTGGAAGCAAACATCCAGGAGCGTTGGGGAAGACGATTCTGTCCAACGAGAACGATACCGCAAATCCCATGATGTAAAACTTGAGGAAACCAAGCGGATATGGAGACACTGTTACAGTCAGGATGGAACGATCCGTCTGTATTGTGAGCCATCGCTTACGCAAGTCGGAAGTTGGCCGACTGAACGTACAGGAGCGATACGCCAACACTAGTGTATGACATTATGAAGATATAGGCTATCCGTGAGATCGCCTAATTGCTGGAGAGGCAATACCTTTGAGGATACAGGCAGACTATCAACAATTGATGTGCTCAGCCATCTCCCAGAAACTGAACATGCGTTTGATGAGTGGATTGTTGTGGATCATCTGGATCGAACCTCCAGTGAGTAAGAGTTGATGCGGTCAACTCTCTTAAGAGGGGGCCTGTGTCACATAATACTGAAGAATTTCGATCCAGATTGATGAAAGGCCTGAAAACCGCCGTTGCTAGGCGCCACAACTATTTGATGTCGGGAAATATGTTCCCAGTTTCAAACACGACCGGGATTCCCTGAGAAGTCCCCCAATCAAAGACAATTGGCGGCAGGTTAATTTGCCCGGCATCAAAGGAATTCGGCACTCTGTTTGCCCAGATCTCAGCAGAATGGAGAAGGGGGAGGCGGTGCTTTCTTGATTGAAGTCCGGTCACGTGAGTGACGTCACTCGTGCAACATTTGACTGGGAGAAGTTAACGAAAGTTGCGTTCAGTCTGTCTGTGGATGAACTACAGATAACGGGAGTGTTTTTGTGTTCCTAGTTCTAATGGAGAAGAGATTTACGGGGTCTCCTGTGTTTTGGAAACTGTGATGAATTGTGGATTCCGACTCCGAACGGGAACACTAGCATAAGGTAGTTTATTTATAAATAGAGTTATGACTGGAACGTAGTGATAGTGTGGGGAGGAAATAATCTAGGAGCATCGGCCGCAGCTGGCTGATGCCTAACTTAAATGAGATAGAGTTATATATCATTTCACTCGGCAGGGTAAGACCAGTGTAATGGGATGGCTGGGGGAATAGAGGAAATGTAAATGGTGGGATATTCCGGTAGTGAAGCCTACTGGGGCTCCTGTGTTTTCCCGTTTGGTCTTTCCTTCCCCTTATCACCCAAATATGACGAACGCCTCTGCCTTGATGTCAGAGGGTAGTTCTAGATTAACTAGGACACATGTCTGAGTGGCCTTTGGCCTATAATCACATATAGTGGATTGGAATAGGGTTTTTCTCTCACCGAATGTTCTATTATCTACAGGTTCAACGGTATAAAAGAAAGGAAGTATTACTACGAGGTGTAGACAAAGCCAGTCACACTGAGTGATATTTTACTGTACCGGAGAAATTAAGGAAAGCTGGGAGAGGAGGAAAAATAGCAGTCACACTGAGTGAAGTTATGTTAAATGGTGTCGGCAATGGGACACCGTTCCACCAATCATGGCCTCATCAAAGCCCAGAGTGGTTAACATAAAAAGGGCTGGTTGGCAGTGACTGAGGTACTGAAAAGGCGGATTCATATTAACAGTGATGAATTCTCAGAACAATAACATTATTATATAGAGAAGGTATAATGGTGATTACTTCTCAGGACAATAACATTGTTATATAGAGAAGGCATAATGGTGAGGAAACCTGTTCAGTAAACTTGTACAAACATACAGGAGGAACTTACTCGAACAGACATCATCAGTTTGTTTCTTGGGGAGTCGTGTGAGAGAGGTGCCGAGATTCCTAGGTTCCAGGATCGTTATAGACACATTAAATACATCGGGGGTTCTGAACTTGTGGACTTTGGTATACCATATTCAGTAGTGGAAAACAGTCACCCAGGATATATATATATGATTAACTCCAAGAAGTCAACCATTGTCCGGATTGAGGCTTCATTCGGTGAGACCTGTTCTGAACTTACTGTGGTGTGATGTGGCATGGCCTAACATGATGAAGAACGATCCTGAGCTCACTAATCTATTCTCGCATACACCATAGAAAATACTACATATTTCCACACGCAAACAGTCCACACACACACACGTGACAATTTCTGTATTAAATGTTTTATTTTATCATTTGTTAAAATACAGTCTTGTGTGGGTATGTCTGAAACAATATGAAGGGTATTGTTTAGTGGTAAGAAGAAGAAGAGGAAAGAGAGGGATAGGGTACCTAAGATTTACAGGGGGTATGTAGACAAAGGTCTGGCCGAGGCCCACAATAAGGAAAAGGATCTTAAACAGTGTGCCTGTTGACTCCACTTTCCCCCTAGGGACAACTGGCTACACTTACAACGTTTGTTACAGCTGATCAATGGAATCTGGCAAAGCGAATCCATACCACAACAGTGGAAGGATGGTGTAATTTTCAAACTGCCAAATAAAGGGGACATGTCTGATTGCAATAACTGGCGTGGTATCACCCTACTGTCAGTACAAGGAAAACTTGTTTGTAGCATGTTGCTTCAGAGATTGAAAAAAGACTATAGATGAAAGGCTCAGACAAAGCTGGCTTCAGACCAAAACGGGCATGTATGGACCACATATTCGTCCTTAGAATAATCATTGAAGACTGTAGAATTCCAGTTGAAATTAATCACCAACTTTGTTGACTTTCAAAAAGCCTTCGACAGTATCCACCGTCCTTCACTTTAGAATCTACTTAAAATTTATGGTTTCCCTATCAAATATATCAACCACATAAAATCTTTCTAAAAAGAGGCACGTTGCTGCGTGAAAACAGAATCAGACAACTCTGACTGGTTCTCAGTGGAAACGGGAGTGAAATAGGGTTGTGTCTTGTCACCGATGCTCTTTGGAATAGCTATCGAATGGGTCATGCGCAAATGCACAAACAACACAAATAGAGGTATCCATTCTCCTTCTTCTTCAGTGTTTCGAGCCATTGAGGTTCTTTGCTGCAGATACAATCCGTCTCCATTCGTCTCTCTGGTTGACCTTCTCTTGCCAGTCGTTGATTCCAAGTGCTTGTAGGTCTGTATATATATTATCTCTCCACCGTCTTCTTGGTCTACCTCGGGGTATACGGTCATTTATTTCCTGAGTGTAAGCGAGTTTTGTTTCCCTATTATCTTCCATTCTTTCTATATGCCCCAGCCATTGTAGTCTATTAGCCTTCATGATACCAGTGATTAGCGGGGACTTAAACAGATCATAAATGTCTTTGTTACTTCTTCTTTTCCACTCTCCCTTTGTGTATCCCTAATGGGTCCAAAGATGCGTCTTAAAACTTTGTTCTCAAAGGTTTGTAACAAGGCTTCGTCTCCTTTCGTTGTACTCCAGGTTTCAGAGCCATACAGCACAACTGGTCTGATCAGTGTTTTGTATATTGTGATTTTGGTGTTACGAGATAGCGCATTTGATTTTAGTAGATGTTGTAGTGCATAGTATATCTTATTTCCAGAATTGATTCTAGTTTGTATTTCTTCCCTTATGATGTTGGAGCAGTTGAAGATTGTACCCAGGTATTTGTATGTTTCCGTTCTTTTAATGGTCATATTATCTATTTGTATGTGGCCAGAGTTTTTAGCCATTCCTTCTCTTGAAATTACCATATATTCTGTCTTATCTTGGTTGATAACCAGCCCCATCTGTTTGGCTTTTTCCTTTAAGTGAGTCAATATTTCCAATGTCTTTTGTTCATTTTCCCCTATAATATCTATATCATCTGCATAACAAAGCAGCTTGGATGTTCCTCCAATATCACATTCCTCCTTTACCTTCCTTACAACTTTCTCTAGAACCAGATTGAAGAGTAGCGGCGATAGTGGATCACCTTGTTTCAAGCCAGATGTTATTTGGAAAGGGTCTGATTTCCTGCCTTTATATACTTATATATTACTATATTATAAGTATCTTCCATGCATAGTCTGGTCATGTTGATTAACCTTCTTGGTATTACAAATTCCTGCATAGCATTCCATAGACTACTCCTATGGACACTATCATAAGCCTTTTTAAAATCCACAAAAATGTTGTGGAGATCTCTATTATATTCCCAATTTTTCTAAGCTATTTGTCGTAAGATAAATATCTGATCTATTGTTGATCTGTTTTGTCTAAAACCCGCCTGGTAGTCACCTAATATGTCTTCTGAATATGGTTTTAGTCTATTTAGTCTATTTAGTCTATTTTAGTCTATTTAGATGCTATTCTGCGGATAGTATCTTATAGGTTGTGGACAGTAGCGATATTCCTCTATAATTTTCACATTGGAAATTGTCTCCTTTCTTAAAGATAGTTATCAATAATGATTCTTTCCAGTCATGGGGTAGTTCTTCTGTCCTCCAGATTTTTAATATTAGTTCATATAGCTTTAGATGTAATGCATGGCCACTTGCCCCACCGGGGGGGGGGGGGTTCTCTTGTCCATTAGTAATAATATGTCTTCACTCACCCATTTCTTATGGCCTATCATCTTTAGTTGTTGTTCTAGTTTACCTCTTCGTTAAGATATTTCTATATGCCACTTACAACACCAATCATCATATCTCTCGGTGCCGCCGCTTTCTTTCTTTCCCGTCCCTATTTTATTTGTGTGTCTTTTTTTTTTTGCATCTGCGGACTTTGAACTCAAACTTAGTCCATGCATGGGTACCACTCTTAGTGCACTGGACAGATTTTTTCTCGTGGATTAGCTTCCCATATTACCAGTGCCCCTCGCCATCAGGCGAATCCCCTCCGACTTCTGAAGTATTTGTAATTTACGTCCCCAAGTCAGGGAAGAGAAGTCAACATTTTAGTATAATTGATCTGTGTATGGGTGGAACTCGCTATCTTGGCATAAGAAAATAGGAAGTTTAAGAGCGAGCGCTATTATTCATTCGGCATTGCTGACCTCTCTGCTTTCTTCTACCGATGATTCTTTCCAGTCGTCACGATGTCCCTCAACACATTCCATCTCATTATAAAACACATAGACATTGCTTATTTCTTTCTTATTATTGTTTGTAATGTTCCCCTTCATTAGCTTCATCCAGAATTCGTTGTTTTCAGAAATGTAGAGGATATAAATGGAATCAGCATTGGAGGACGAAGCATCAATAACATTAGATATGCAGATGATACAGTATTAATTGCAGACAATGCGCAGGATCTGCAACAATTAGTAGATGCGGTTGTTGTACACAGTGAGCAACTGGGGTTAGAATTAAGTTGTAAAAAGACTCAGGTTATGGTCGTCACTAGGAAGAAAGAAGTGTCACAATGTAATATACAAGTAAATGGAAATATTCTTCAACAAGTGAATCGGTACAATTATCTTGGAACAGTCATAACATCTGATGGGAGATGCCTTGAAGAGAATAGAACAAGAATTGCCATGGCGAAAGTAGCATTTAGCAAGATGAAAAACATTCTGACCAATAAAAAGATGTCAATTGAAACGAGAAAAAGAGTGTTGAGGGGATACATAGAGCCTGTTCTTTTGTATGGATGTGAAACTTGGACAATGAGCAGTCAAGCTGAAAAACATCTGATGGCTGCAGAAATATGGTTTCTGAGGAAAATGCAAAGAATACCATGGACAGACAGAAAAACCAATGACCAAGTACTACAGGAGACAAATGAACATCGTAAACTGATTAGAGAAATTAGACGTAGACAGTCAAAATTTTTTGGACATGTTATGAGAAGAAATGGATTGGAGAACTTGGTGACAACTGACAAGATCGAAGGGAACAGACCAAGAGGAAGACCGAGAGGAAAATACCTGGATGGCTTGGCCACATGGCATGGACGAGACAGGAACACTGAGCTGATCCACGACACTGGTGATCGAGTGAAATGGCGAGTCATGACCGCCCACGCTTTCCGACATGGCACATGATTGATTGATTGATTGACTCCGGCGTCCAAGCTGTTCACAACATTTGTCTCAGAAATCACAACTCCACGGTCTGCAAGTTGTTCCTAATTTCTTCGTCCACATTCCAAGATTTACTTCCCTACAACAGACCAGGTTCGATGTAACATTTCAGTATTCTCATTCTGGCATTCAGTAAAAGTGATTTATGACATCAGATATTGTTTGTACTCTGAAATGCAACATTTGCTTAGCCACGTCGGCTCCTACTCTCTGACGTGAATCTTCCATGTGATGTTAGGACTGTCCTCAAATATTTTAATTTATTAACTTAGTTAAGAATGATTGCTTCTACAGTAATATCATATTTTGGTGTTACCTTTTTCTAGGATAATAATTTCTAGTTTCGTGATTTTCAAAGAAAATCCCCGTTTGCACGCAATGTTACTATAATGTTCAACAAATGTTGCAGACCTTTTGTGTTTTCGGCTATCATTACTGTGTTGCCAGCATAACAGAGATAATTTATATTATAACCTTGAACTCGTAGTCGTTATCTAGGCTAGATCTCTTATTTCGCTAGATGCGCGCGCGCACGCGCGCGCGCACACACACACACACACAGTGAGAGAGATGAGAGAGAGAGATGAGATCTGGTGATAAAACACATTCTTTTCAAACTCTCAGCATGGTCTCTTTATAATTGACCACTGTATTTCCGTACCAGTAGGGAAACAAATAATTAAGCCATCATTGGCACATGAAGACGTCAATTAGTTACTTCAAGTGACCTCTCAAACTAAGACCAGCTAGTGGATAACCCTACAGCATCAAGTATGTGTACACTTACGAGTGTCTGTCTGTAAATGCTCTATTGTGCAAGATCCGCACACTTCATATAGTGTCATCTCCTATTGGTCAGTCTTACATCCGCAAGTATGTATACAAATACGAGTGTGACTGTAGCAGCTAGTTGTGGAAACATCGGACAATTACATGTAGTGTCATAAGTTTTCTGACAAGCAAACGACATGGCACTCCAGACCCTCAGTGTGATTGTTTGAAATTATGTTGGGAAATAAAGGGAAAATGTATGTATAAAAATAAACTGGTTTCAAGTTGTTATCAATTTAGTTATTTTTCTACAGCCATTTGTGACTTACTTATTAACTTACCCTCCAATGTGACAATTTGGAGAAAGGCAGCATTATCAAAGACTCGGGAGTTCTAAGTCTATTCAGGTACACGGTGGGCATTGAGTATCCGAACTATGTGATATCAACGCACATCTGTCAACACGCCTGTTCGCAAACAGCAAAATTCACCTCGTGTGCATGATGATGTCTGCATGATGATAGGCAGACGACCCAGGCATCACGACAGGACGGAGAAAGTTTAAGGCATTTAATGATTAACAGGGATGTGCGACTAAAGCCTTCCTTCCGACCAATAGTGAGAAAGAGAGACCGAGAGAGAGTGAGAGAGAGAGAGAGAGAGAGAGAGAGAGAGAGAGAGAGAGAGAGAGAGAGAGAGAGAGAGAGAGAGAGAGAGAGAGAGAGAGAGAGAGAGAGAGAGAGAGAGAGAGAGAGAGAGAGAGAGAGGGTAAATGTGGTGAAGTTAGATGCAAGACACTGAATTATATTACCATGCACATATTTAAAAAAAAGTCGCTTAAAAGTCGACAGGGTCGACTTCATCGCACCGGGTTTTATCCCATATGGCTCGGTCTCTTTCCGCAGCACGGAAAGCGTCGCACAAAGCACGAACTCCGAATCTTTTAGCGACAACCCACAGGAGTCTCCGAAACATTTAACTCGTAATCCGAAGGGCGCGGCCCGGAATCGAACCCACAACATTCGGAGCACGAGTCAACCGGCTTGACCACATCGCCACAGAGACTCCATACACATATGTCAATAGATAGTTGAGTTGAGTTGAATTAAGAACCGACATCATTGCACTAAGGACATTCCCATACGTGCTCAATCCCTTCGTTCAATAGCCAGCGAAGAGTGATACTACTAATCATTCCCTATTATTTCTATTAATCGTGTGGGTGGCTGCGGGGTGTGAGGGTGGATGGGGGATGTGTCTCACAACATTGCAATATGCACTGTTTATGTTTACAATTTTCATTTGACAATGTTTTTGTTTTTTTTTCATGTGAATGTACCATGCGTAATATGCATTGTTTATGCTTACAAAATCCATTTGACAATGTTTTTTTTTCCCTATGTAAATGCAACATGCACATTTGATGAATGAAAGATGAGTGATTGAAAGGACGGATTGTAAGACGGGCCTGCGTGCCCAATTTGTTACCCTTTTAAAATAAAGCTCGTTCGTTCGTTCGTTCGTTCTCTCTCTCTCTCTCTCTCTCTCTCTCTCTCTCTCTCTCTCTCTCTCTCTCTCTCTCTCTCTCTCTCTCTCTCTCTCTCTCTTAGAGTTCAGCGCACGCATGTCATGTAACATGCTATTCCATATTTTTTATGTATTCTCATCTTTCATATTACGAGGTATCATTTTGTATGCCACCTGATTTTTATCATGCATAACATAATCGCATGCACACTATTGTAGAGTGAGTGAGAGAGTTAGTGAGTGTGAGTGAGTAAGGGAGTGTGAGTGTGTGTGTCTGTGTGTGTGTGTGAGAAGAGAGAGAGATAGAGAGAGAGACAGAGAGAGAGACAGAGAGAGAGAGAGAGAGAGAGAGAGAGAGAGAGAGAGAGAGAGAGAGAGAGAGAGAGAGAGAGAGAGAGAGAGAGAGAGAGAGAGAGAGAGTTGAATTGCATTACTAATTTTTACGTTAGAAAATCTATATGTACAATTTGTCTCCATTTTCTTTACAATTTTGCGAGAATGCTCACGACAATCGTCACTGTATGTGTGTATAAAGTGTGGGACTTTGTTCAAAATAGTAGGTTGGGGGATGGTGGGGGATGTGTGTGTGGGTGTATTCGTGGTGTGTTTGGATGGGCGTAGGGTGTGTGGGTGGGCGAGGTGGGATTGTGTGGGTGGGTGTGAGATTTATGTGTTGGTACGTGCGGGATGTATGGGTTGGCGGGGAGATGTGTGAGTGGATGGGGATGTGTGTTTGGCTAAGCGGTTGTGGGTGAGTGGGTGGAGGAGGATATGTGGGTGGATGATTGTTGGTGGCTATGGGATGGGGGATATTTGTGTGGGTGGGGAGATGTGGGTGTGGGGGATTTGTGGTGGGTGGGAGATGTGTACGGGTAGGGGTGTTTATGGGTGTGGGGATGTGTGTGTGAGTGAGGGATGGTTGTGGGTGTGGGATGTTTGGGTGGATGAGTGGAGTGTTTTGGTGGGTGGGTGAGTGGGTGTGTGGGTGAGTGATGTGTGGGTTAATATGTGTGGGGGTGTGGAAGATGGGTGTGGGTGATGGATTATGTGGGGATGTGTGTGTGGGTGGGTGATATGTCTGGGTGAGTGGGGGTGTATGTGGCTGGATGGATGATGTATGTGTGGGTAGTGAGGGTGATTGTAGGTGGCGGATGTGTGGGTGGGTAGGAGATGTGTGGAGAGATGTGTGTGTGGGTGAGGTATGTGTCTTGGGGATGTGTGTGGTGTGATGTTGTGTGGGAGGGGAGATGGGTGTGGATAAAGGATGTGTGTGTGTGGGTGGGCGAGTGTGGTTGGGTGTGAGTGTGAGGGTGGATAAAAGATTGTGTCAGGGTGGGGGACGTGTGTTTAGATGGGTGGTTGGGATGTGTGAGTGTGGGTGGGTAGATGGAAGATGTATGTGTTGATGAGTGGGTGAGGAATGTATGGTTGTTAGTGGTTGAGGGATAAGTACGTGCGTGGAGGGATGTGTGAGGGGATGAATGTATGGGTGGGGGATGTGTGTTTGTGTTGTGTGTGCGAGGATGGGGGTGTGTGTTTGTGAATGGGAGATGTGTTGGTGGGTGGGGATGTGATGGATGTGTGTATGGGTGTGGAGATGTGTGTGTGGGTGGGGATGTGTGAATATGAGTAGGGGTGTGTGGTTAAATGATGTTTGTCTGGGGGTTGGGTGAGTGGAGGATGGGTGGGTGGAGCATGTTTGGTTGGGTAGAGGATGTGTGGATGGGTGATTGTATATGGGTAAGGGTGTGTGGTTAAGGGATGTGTGGTTGGGGGATGGATGGGTGGATGATGTGTGGGTGGGTAGAAGATATGTGGGTGGGTGAGTGTGTGTAGGTTAGGAGATTGTGGGGGATGTTTGTATGGGTGGGCTGGGGATCTGTGAGTTGGCTGGGGGAGATGGGAGATTATGTGGGTGAGTGCGGAATTTGTGTGTGGGTATGTGCGGGATATGTGAGTTGGCGGGGAGATGTGTGTGTGGGGGGATGTGTGGTTGAGGGATGTGTGTTTGGCTCGGTGGTTGAAGGTGTGTGGGTGGAGGAGGATATTTTGGTGGGTGATTGTTGGTGGGTAATGGGACGGGTGGAGGATATGTGAGTGGGTGGGGAGATGTGTGTAGGTGGGTGGATGTGTGTAGGTGGGGAATGTATGTATGCTTGGGGTGTGGGTGCATGGGATGTGTGGTGGGTGGGAGGTATGTGTGGGAAGGTGTGTAGGTGTGTGGATGTGGTGGATAGTTAGACGCATATATGTGTGTCAGGGTTGTGTGTGTGGCGGATGGGGGATGTGGGGTGAATGTGGGATGTGTGGGTGGGTGGTGGATGTGTCTCATAACACGGTAATATACATTGTTTATGTTTACAAAATTCATTTGACAATGTTTGTTCTTATAGACAACTGATGAACGAAAGATGAGTGATTGGAAGGGCCGAATGTAAGACGGGCCTGCGTGCCCAGTTTGTTACCCTTTGAAAATAAAGTCTGTTCGTTCGTTCGTTCGTTCGTTCGTTCCCACAGCTATCTGATTAAAAGTGCTCCTGGTCTTCCATCCCAGTTTTGAGATGCTTCCATAACCTCCGAAGATCCCCCGTAATCTCATACTTTCCATATACGGGTTCGCAATCTGTTCCTCCGCCTTCTTCACCTGGTCCCACAAGCGCACGACCACCTCCCCCTTGTCCATAGGCAATCTACCACCAAGAGGTGCAATCCCTGCTAGACTATCAGCCTGTTCATTCCCCCGCACCCCCGCATGGCCAAGCTGGCTCTTTGATACTGTCAGCAGCCCCAAACCATACTCATTGGCAGAAATCATTAACTGTTGAAAGAGCCTGTACAACATCCTCTGATCTACCCCGGCTGCTGCCATAGCCATCAATGCATTAAGTCCCCTACCAACCTTCACCACTAAAGCCTTCACGTGATCCTTAAAAGACAAACACCTATCAAAGGTGATACCCAAGTACTCCAATTTACTCTCTCGACTAAGAAGGCATCCATTCAACGTGATACCTGGGTCATCTGCCTTGACGATCCGGTTATCCAGGGATAACCACACAACCGATGCCTTGTCTGGGTGTATAAAGGCCCCTGTGTCCCTGCACCACTCTGCCACCCTATTTACTGCCACCTGTAAGTCTTTCGCCAAACTGACCCTGTCTCTGCCCTGGCTGTACACCAGCATACCATCTGCAAATGTCAAGATTCTGCCCACACCTGGTGTCTCAATAGATGCGATGTTCCTGGTGTAGACATTAAAGAGCACTGGGGACAAGGCAGATCCCTGTGGCAACCCAATTGTAATTGTATACAGGTCAGAAATCCAGGAACCCATACACCGTGCAATCTAGTTAGTTAGTTAGTTAGTTAGTTAGTTAGTTAGTTAGTTAGTTAGTTAGTTAGTTAGTTAGTTAGTCGCGGTTCCAACTTCACGGCAACGGGTCGTACCCATATTGCTCTGTTCCTGTGCCAGTGAATATCACACAAAATGCTCCTACTTGCCCTATGTGAACAATGGAATAGACATAGAATAGACGTGCAATCTTACGCTCATAAAGAACCGTCGCAACCCATCTTACAAGGCAAGGGCAGACCTCCATGTTTAGCAGTGTGTATATCAACCTATCATACCTGACCCTGTTATACGCATTCTCCAGGCCAAGAGCTACTATCACCGTCTCTTGTTTATCCTGGAAGCCCTCGTAGACATCAAATGGAAAAGTTGTAGCATTAGCCCAGGCCGGTAACTCCCGAGCCCTTTGGGGAGCACATTACGCCTTTCCAAATGTCGCTGGAGCCTGCGTGCTACTATCTTTTCGAGGGCTTTTCCATACGTGTTTTGCAGGATTATGTTTCGGTATCCATTAAGTCTGGAGTGATTCTTACCTGGCTTTGGGAGTGGGACCAGGTAGCTATGCAGCCAACTGTGGGGTATTTTCGCCGTTTTGATGCTTAGGTTGAAACAAAGGTCCATCTCCTTCAACTCCCCATCATTTATGTTACTCATATGGGAGTACCCCACCCCATCCGGACCTGGCCAAAAATATGTTCATAGATAATAAGACATATAATAAATAACTGCATAATTAAAAACAGTGGGCACTAAAATTTCACCCGGGAGTGGGGTGGGGGAGGGGAATTCCCCACAGGTTGATACCAATGGTGTAGAGCATTCTTGACTTCTATCATCCTTTGCATGATTATATGGAGTAAGACATTGTTCCTGGGAGGTCGGCGTGACTGAGAGATTTCTCGCGTTTAAACTGTCCCTCCTGTCCAGGGTGTACTGTCTTCATTCCATACCCCAGGTCAATTGTAAAAATCTGAATCCGACCAGCTGTGTCTCGAAACCATGACCACCAGATCAACAGGAAGTGTCTAGCCAATAGGCTACCACAGTCCCCCGTCAGGTAGAACCAACCTAACATTGGTACCGGGAAATGTCTGGGGAAGTAAAGGCAGTCGGTGAGATACTAACCACATGACCCACCCAGTAACGGTTGGTGTATAAACATTGTGGTTCTCTTGTCCATTAGTAATAATATGTCTTCACTCACCCATTTCTTATGGCCTATCATATTCAGTTGTTGTTCTGGTTTACCTCTTCGTTATGATATTCCTACATGCCACTTACAACACCAATCATCATATCTGTCGGTGCCTCCGCTTTCTTTCTTTCCTGTCCTTATTTTATGTGTGTGTCTTTTATTGCATTTGCGAGCTTTGAACTCAAACGTAGTCTATGCATGTGTACCACTCTTAGTGCACTGGACTGATTTCTTCTCGTGGATTAGCTTCCCACATTACCAGTGCCCCTCGCCATCAGTCGAATCCCCTCCGACTTCTGATGTAGTTGTAATTTACGTCCCCAAGTCAGGGAAGAGAAGTCAACATTTTAGTATAATTGATCTGTGTATGGGTGGAACTCGCTATCTTGGCATAAGAAAATAGGAAGTTTAAGAGCGAGCGCTATTATTCATTCGGCATTGCTGACCTCTCTGCTTTCTTCTACCGATGATTCTTTCCAGTCGTCACGATGTCCCTCAACACATTCCATCTCATTATAAAACACATAGACATTGTGTCAGGATCTTATAATTGGCTCGTTAGCTAACACGTGTGAGACAGTACAAGTATAACGTGATTCGACGTAAGACACAACGACACAACGTTCTATGGATTTATTGCCATATTAAATACAGAACGATAATTACAACAATCTACAATATATAACTCACGACGCTCACAACCACAATACAGCTCACAAGTCTGACGCTCAAGATAACAGTCGTTTCGGCTTTCAACCACAGAGATCCACACAAACGCCTTGCTTTCACCGCATACGTCCTTCCAGTCTCCGGTCCCAGCTCGGTCTGAGGCTAGCACGCAAAACTGCCCACTGCCTCTAGTGTCGTCACGTGGCCTGCGTGCGTCTGTCGTCAGCCTGACCGCTGGTCGCGTGTCAGGTAACAATCTAGGCCAGCCGACAATTCTTGTCCGCCGGGTGTCGTAACGATGTTGCTGCATAGCTATCCCATGTTAGGCTCTGACATTCTCCCCGGGTACCTCAATGAAAGATGCCATCTTTCATTCATGATGTATGTATATACTGGGGTAGTGTTAACTTCATGTCAGAGACTACCCTTTCCCAGTGTTATGCATGAAATACATATATGGCATAGAAATATATACGAAAAATGTAAGTTGCATTGAAATGACAAATGAAGTTCAACTTTTAACACAAATCAGGTTTCATCCCCCTGATGGCTGGTTACCTCCATTGCAATAATACCCAGTCAGATCAGTAGTACCAGCTTCTCGCATCTACCTCGCAGCAATTTGAAAAAAACGTATAATATGGTTGTTTGCA
>JACEFZ010016243.1:0-47500 GCA_014155875.1 Cepaea nemoralis
CTGGAACACAAGGGAAGCCAAGAAAGATCATGTGTGTATTAAGCCAACAATTTCCCCCGGTGGCAACTCTGAGATTGCCGTCCCCTGTTGTTGCACACCTGGCTGGGAAACAACCACCCAATATTGAGGTCACCCTCGATACTCAGCTCGGAGAAGAATCTGATTTACGAGGGGTGCCACTGAAAACCCCAGTCCCTGAACAATGCCATACGTGACTGGGATACACTAAGCGCGCGAGGTGGCAGTTACCCCAAGTCCGGGCATCTTCTTTGTTCCCGGGACTCTTGGAGTGGGTCGTCCAGAACTGGACAATGGAAGGAAAGGGTATTTGCAAGTTTCCAATCTAAAATCTCCACTTGGGTGCTGACCTTATTGTATCTGCTAGAAGCTGGTGTCAACTTGTTAACTTTGTGCTTAGAAGCTGAAAATCCCGATTGTGGGCACTGGGAAGGAATGAAAATGGGAGCGATGAAACGATCGCACGAAGGAAAGAGATAATAAACTTAGTTGGCAGATAAATAAATGAGATAAGGCTAAACTTACCTAAATTGCAATATATGAAGGAAGTTAAAAGTAGAATAGGCCAAGCCAAAGCATAATTTCAGAAGTTGAAGAATGTTCTCCGAAATTTAGTTATGTTAATCGAGGTGGGGAAACAGTTATTAAGAGCTATATTGATCTTTTTCTGATGTACCGACGCGAATCATGGACAATTAGCAGACAAGTAAAAAATTATGTGGAGATATGTTTTTATAGGAGAATGATGAGAACACTTTAGACAAATAAATAGACCACTGAACATAGCTTGAAAGAAATTAACCACAAAGAGAACGCATCAGAAAACGGTAGTCCTCGTTCTTTGGGCGTGTCATGAGAAGGGAAAAGCTAGAAACGTCGTAATAACAGGAAGGTTGGAGGGTAAGCGAGGCAGGAGAAGACCAAGAAAGAAGGTGCTGGACAGTTTGACATAGCACAGAGAGCCTCAATATCAATTTGTGTCCTGCGTTCACTTTTGGAAGCACTGCCTTGCTTATGTTATCTCGCGTCAGTTCGATGTGCGGCGGGTGGTATCTTGTTTTGGTGGATACTTATAAAGTGAAATTCTGTCTTTAATGAAAAGTTATACATTGCATTTCTTATGCTTTTGAAGAAAGAATAAAACGTAAATTTATGTCTTTGAAGAAGGAAATAAAATGAAATATTTAAGACTTTTAAGAAGGGGGTAAACTGAAATTTGTGTGTCTTTGAAGACGTTTATAAAGTGCAATTTTTATGCCTTTCAAGAAAAGAATAAAGTGAAACTGACATGTCTAAAGAAGGGCATAAAGTGAAGCACCATATATTTGAAGAAGGTAATAAAGTGAACTCTCATATCTCTGAAGAAGCTTTATAAACTGAATCGTGTGTGTGTTTGAAGGAAGGAGGAAGACATTTTATGTCTTCAAAGACGAGATACAAGTGAATATTTCTGAAGAAGCGCTATGAAGTGAAACTGCCATGTCTACGGGTTTGGGCAGCAGATGTACCAGGGTAACAGGTCCACTATGAAACATCATGAGTTAATTACATTTTGAGCATTTTATTTATTTCTCCTCATAACTTTCCCAACAGATCGTGACTCTCAACATCTAATTTCCCTAACCAATTGACTATTTTCATTTGCTTCTTGAAAGACTAACTGTCCTATTCGTGTTCCCGCTCGTCCAAGGTATTCTTTGCATTTACCTCATAAATCACATTTCTGATGCCATCAGATGTTCCTCCGCTCGTTCGCTCATTGTCGAGGTCTCACGTCCATGCTGCAGTCATCATTATGTCCTATGTCGATAAACGTGGGTGGTCATGTTTTGCCTCCTCACACGATCACTAGAGATGGGGATCAGCTCTGTGGTCCTGTCTCGATCAAGCCATGTGGCCAAGCCATACAGATATTTACTTCTCTGCTTTCCCATTTTTCTGTTCACAGCAATCTTGCCAGTTGTCACCAAGTTCTCCAGTTTATTTCTTCTCATAACGTGGCTGTCGTGTGTGTGTAAAGAATGAATGTCGTATTAGTTACTTGTTCTTCTTTACCACTTTAGTGTCGTCCCTGGAGTGAAGAGAATCAACACCCACATTTGTTTTAATTCAATATCTCTATTCTGGAGAAATCCAGCAGACTCCGTCCACACACTCCTTCAATCTGTAGACACCTTCCTCTCACTCTTACTCACCCCTGGATCATGCCCCCTCTCATTCTTCCCCAACATAACATACTTGACAACTCTCGCTTCAACAAATAAAAAAACAAGAAATTTATTAAAGCAAAGAGTATATGTAGGAGAAGTGTGTGTGTGTGTATAAGGTGTAGAATGTGTGACGGGTATTCTAATGGTAGACCAGTGATTTAGAAGCAAAGTCTGTAACATCATAGTGCTCAGCACACAACAGCACCATTTTTTCCGGACAGTGAACCTCACCCAGAAGATGACGACTTTCTCCAATCACTCGAACAAACAGGATGCTGGTAATCCGATAGACACTGTTGATCTTGGTCTTCACTTTACCACACGGTGAAGTTACTCTGTTTCCTAATATTTGTTTGAACTGATAGTCCTCCAATTAACTGAAATGTCACTTGGGGAACCTCTACTGTTTATTAGTTTCTGGTTATAACATTTTCCCCTCTTTTAGAACACAACCTATTAATGTTTGTTAGGTAGCTGTGTGTGTATATATATATATATATATATATATATATATATATATATATATATATATATATATATATATATATATATATATATATATATATATATATATATATATATATATGTCCTTAGTATGAGAGTTATTAATCTTCGGTGATGAAGCTTATCACTCATAAAACACAACACTTCTGTTCATACAATTCCACTCAGCAGAAGCCAGGTTCCCGCAAACCAACTTGGGTATAAGCGCTATGTAGCGGCCTCTCAGCAACCTCTGTCTTCAGATGCTGAGCCATCATTGAGTCTTCTTCTTCTTCTTCGTTCATCCGGAGTTTTTTTCGGACGTGATTGCGTTGTGCCTGTTTACAGCAGAGCTGCGTTCTTGCGCCGTTAGGCCGACACATCCGACTTCTGCGGGCATTTGTTGACCGGGTTAACCTTCCCGGGGGTTTCTTAGGACGTTAGACTCTCACTGTTGTGGTGTTATCTCCCATCCCATCTTGGCCCATATAGAACAGCCAAAGGCATCCTGGTCAGCCCTCAAGGGAAGGCAGGGGCAGACCATGGGCATTCCCCGCCATCCAAGGAGGCTTCCATAATTGCAGAGCCATCACACAGCGCTCTGGTACTGGGCTCACCCAAGGAATCGTCACGTCCTGCACATGGCTGCTTAGCCTCACTTCCGTATATTGGGCCTTCCGTTCACCATAGGCTGTTCTTCTAGAAGCCAGAAGAATGCAGTTTGCAGATGACATCCACACAGTGAGCTTTCGATTCAGACTTTCCACGTAATGGATTTGCTATCCGAGCAATATTCCATTTTGTGCCACTAGGACACTTTTTCCACCTTTTATGAAGCCCAAACAGTGAGCTTTCGATTCGGACTTTCCACGTAATGGATTTGCTATCCGAGCAATATTCCATTTTGTGCCACTAGGACACATTTTCCACCTTTTATGAAGCCCACACAGTGAGCTTTCGATTCGGACTTTCCACGTAATGGATTTGCTATCCAAGCAATATTCCATTTCATGCCTCTGGGAGGCTTGTGTAACCGACATGCCTGTGGTATGAAGTGTGGCAGTCTAAATACTTCTTCATGTACATTTAAATGTCAACCTGAATACAGTTAAAGTAAGCTGCAGTCGACTTGAGCTTGTTGATATCTCCATAGAGCTTGTCCTCGAATGAAGCGGGTGTGGGCCAAAATATCTTTCTCTGTTCTGCATATATTGGGCACTCTTGCAGCAAATGTTTAGCTGTCATTTTACCAGTTCCACAATTACATTCATCTGTATCTCCTATCTTTAGTTTGTTGAACAAGTGGTATTTCAGCCTGTTATGTCCTGTGCGGAGTCTGAAGATTGCTACTTGTTCTCTTCGGTCGAGTTTGTAATATGCATCATCCTTCTGGTGGCCTGGATGCTCTGATTCCCATTTGGTTCTATAAGTGCTTTTTATCAACCTCTTTGCCTCATTATAGGTTATGTCTATGTCAGGCTGTGGTAGTCGTCCGCCCTCTTTTGCCAGTCTGTCAGCCTCTTCATTTCCAGGTATACTGCAATGTGATGGGATCCACTGTATTACAACTTTTTTGGATTTCTGGCATAGACCATGGAGTGCTGCTCTTAGGTCAGCTAGTTCTGTGCTGTTTTTGCTCTTCAGTATTGAGACAGCTGACTTTGCATCTGTGAAGATAGCTATTTGCTTCTCTTTATTTTCCTCCATCAAGAGCATTTCTGCTGCAGTTTTCAGAGCCTCTACCTCCGCTTTGAAGTTACTAGAAAACTTTCCAGTTGCCACTGAACTTGTTTTTTTCACTCCATTTTTTAAATTTAGGAGAATTCCTCCTCCTCCATTCTCTACTGAATTTTTGGCTGATCCATCTGTATATGCATGGGTCCAATTGCTGCTTGGGTAATGTTCTTTTATGTAGTTTAGGGTTATTTCTCTTCTTTCGGTTTCATTCTGAGTGTTCTTTTTCTCAATACCAGGAATGTTTTCTATCATCTCAGGCAGTTGCTGCTGTCTCCAAGCTGGGAACTTGTCTGCATTGTAAATGGGTCTGACTGTTGATATGTTAAGTATGGGATCTGCCCTAATCTTTCGTTTTGCAGTTTCTACAAAGTTGCTACGCTTCAGTCTTCCCTTTCCAAAACCACTAAACCTTTTATACATAGGGTGGTCTGTCAATCTTCTAAATTTTTCAGCTTGTTGCTGGGCTCTGCTATCTCTTCTATCCTGCATTGGTTGTAAACAAGTGATCTTTTCTAATTCATTAATAGGCGTTGTCTTCAGGCTTCCAGTTATGATTCGCATTCCTTGATTTTGGACTCTACTTATTTTGTTAAAGTTTGACTTAGCTGCTGTTGCCCAAGCTGCAATGCCATATTCCAGTACTGGCCTCACCCGTCCAGTATATAACTTCTTGAGAACTTTCTCATCTGCTCCCCACGTTGTACCAGCAAGCTTTTTCATGATTGCCATTCTTTGCCTTGCTCTTGTTCGATTTTTCTCAACCTGTGTTTTCCATGTCAGGCGACGATCAAATGTGACTCCTAGATAGTTTGGATTTTCTTCATGGCGCAATATTTTTCCATTCAATACCAGCTTAGGTTGCTGAGTTTTAGTTGAGAGTGAGAACACTGTGCATGTTGTTTTCTCCTCACTTATCTTCACTAGCCATGATTTTGACCAGTCCTCTAGCGCTAATAGGGCTTGCTGTATTCTGCTGTTAGCTGTACTAATATATTCTTCAGATGTCCATATGGCTAGGTCATCTGCAAAGGATGATGTGTGTACTCTGGCTGGAAAATTTTCCGTGATGTCGTTTATATATGCTAGGAATAATGTTGGTGAAAGAACTCCTCCTTGGGGGACACCTTGCTCCAACAGCATCATTTTGCTGGTTTGTCCATTGTACTTTTGTCCTGGCAGTTCTGTTCTCAAGGTAGTGGCTGATCCAATTGTACATTTTCCCACAAACATGCATTTTTTGCAGTTTTACTTTCAGTCCTTCCTTCCATACTTTATCAAATGCTTTTTCTAAATCTACCCAGACCGCTAGTGTGTGTTTTTTCTCTTGGAAGGCATCCTCTATTTCCTGAGCTATATAGGTTATTTGATCTTCAGTGGATCTGTACTTTCTGAATCCTGCTTGGTGTGGTGTTAAGAGTTGGTTTTCTTCCAGATGCCATGTTAGCCTGCCATTGATAATGCGTTCCATTAATTTTCCTACACAGCTAAGTAGACTGATAGGTCGATAGCCATTTGGTTCTTCCAGGTCTTTTCCTTTCTTTGGGACTGGTATTAGTATAGCTTCCTTCCATGCCTGTGGGACTATTCCCCTCTTCCAGCTGTAATTTAGGACTGCTAGTAGTTTCTTTTTTGCCTTAGTGCCTAGTCCTATTAGCATTTCATTTGTGATTCCATCCTTTCCTGGTGATTTCTTCTTTTTTAGGGTATTCATTGCCTGTTCCATTTCTTCCATTGTTAGATTTGCCATCATATATTCTGCTGCTGTCTCTGTATTTCTATGATGCATCTGTTTATCTTTGATTGCTTTCTTCTGTTCGGTTGTAATATCAATGTGGTTTGCACTGGCATAGTGTTCCATTAGTGCATTTGCAGCCTTTTTTCCTGTAAGCAAGGCATTTCCTTGTTTAATTGTTATTTGTTTGTTTCTAGGTCCTTCATTGTTCATGGCTTTCACTAGTTTCCATAGTTTGTTTCCATCCCTGTCAAAATTCAGGTTTTCTGTTTTTTTCCTCCAACAATCTCTTGTTGTTTGATTTACTGTTCTTTTATATTTTGCTGAGATGGCTTTGAGAGAGATGTTCGCTTCAGTTGTTTGTTCTCTCTCTGCGGTCTTCCTAGCATCTTCAACTTTGTCCTCCAAAATTTGTAGTTCTTCAGTCCAGTATGGTTTGTAATTTTTCCTCGCGCCTCTTGGAATAGACTCAGTGGCCGCCTGTATTATTGCTCTGTTTAGACTTTCCACCATTTGCTTCATGTTGCCATATCGTGTATTTATGTTTTCACAATATTTGTCTGTTAGTATGGCAAATCTGTCCCAATCTGCTCGTTTGTAATTCCAGCGGGGCAAAGGCTTTTGCTCCTGTGGAACATACTCCATATTCATTACAAGCTTGATCGGTCTGTGGTCACTACCTGCTAATTGGTCAAGCACGTGGCGATCGATTTTGTGGAGGATGTCTCCTGTGCAGAAAGCTAAGTCTGGAGTAGAAGTGGTAATCCATCTTCTGGAGTAGAAGCTCGGTGTGTCATCCACTTTGTTGAGTAGATGGAGATTTGAGTCTATTTCCCAGTCCTCCACTTCATCTCCTCTTTTGTCAGTATCTGGGTATCCCCATCTTTCTGAACGGCTATTAAAGTCTCCGACAACAATGCAATTTGTGTCAGTTATTTTCATGTTTGAGAGTGTAAGCTCCTTATCTGCTGGGCTATACAGATTGTAAATTCTTATTTTCATGTCCTTTATCATTATATCAACACCTATAATTTCCGTTTGGTTGTCAGAGATCACAGATACTTCGCTGCAAGGTATTGTATTTCGTACAAGTATTACAACTCCTCCTTTGTGTCCTTCACGGTCGAAACGTGTGGCCTGATATCCCTCGACTGAAAATGTGCGATTGGCGTTGAGGTGTGTCTCTTGAATGCATGCCACATCTATTCTATCTTTATGAAGGCGCTGTGTTAGGGAGGCTTTCTTGTTATAAACTCCTTCGGCATTCCACTGTAGTATGTTGAGTGTCCGGGGTGTTTGGTCAATAGCTCTTAACCTACTCCTCTGTGCCTTGACTCCACAGCACAGGGGAAGGTGACCACCAGTAGTCATGGGTGGACCCCCTCGAGGCAGGGGGCCCGGCACTATCACCGTCTGATGGGACTTCACGGGATTAGCACCATAACGATTAATTTTAATTTGTGACATCATGAATTAAGTTACGTTGCACTGCTTTGTCAAGCCTGTGGCTCAGTACATCCGATTTCGACAAGCATTTGTTTGGGGTGCTTTCCCTAGCCTTTGACTGTCCCCAGTCTACCTACAAGGCAGCAGGTTTGTGTGTCACTTGGTCTGGTCCCTCTCCCTTGACCTGTCCGACATGGGTGACCCTACCAGTAGCTGTGCTACCGTCGGCATAGCTCTTGGGGTCATTGGAACACATAAGCCCCTCTACCTCGACAAGGTGGACACACGGTAGAGGGGATCATTGAGTCAAACTTTGAAACTGCTTCTTCGTAGTAAATCCTCTCCCACTCACGTGGAACACTCAAGGGGAACTGTACATGGAACCTGTAGAGCAGATAACATCATGGTGAGGGCAACTCAGTCCTGACCGTAATTAGGTGATTGTAGGCCAATAACAGCACTCAGATCTATAACAGAGATCCGATCTCTGTCATACGGCCAAATAACTCAATCATATGATCTGAGACATGGCAACACCAGGAAAGACTAAAGGAACGGGTAGAAACCCAGCAGATGCCCTACTGAAGATCCTACCATTACACATTCCCCTCCTCCCTCTCAACCATCCTTAATCTCTCTAATTATTATTCCACTACATTGTCCTCAACTTCCCGAGTAAAATGATATATAACACAAGCTACTTGAAGCCACGCAATAAAATACTAGTGCCGACGCTCCTATGATACTTTCTAGCACCGCACTTATAGAACATTCTATCACTAATCATAATACATTATATCACTACACAGTACTGTACTCTATTCCTAATCATACTCTTAAGTTAGATATAATTAATTGCCTACCATATGTCTATTCCTGTTGTTACTAGAGAAACTAGGCAATCCGATTGGATCTATGTCCGTGGATAACTATCACTACTAAGATAGGCTAGTCCCTCTAATATAACACAACTCGAAATTATCCCCAATTCTAACACTTCAGAATGTTTTCCTCGACTCCATCCACCTGTTTACTGCACTGGGTTTTATATGGGTGCTTGAGTGAGTCACCAGGAAGTCCAGACGCCAATCAATCCAGAATCTGGCTTTGTCCTCCTGTTTCCAGACTAACCAGAGTCAATTAGCTGTCAAGTTTCCTTTTCATCTGTGGAGTTCTTTGTCTCATCCAACAAATATCCGGGTTGTCTGTAAGCCAGAGACCTTTCTCCCATTACAGAATCCTTCTGACCTCTAGCAGGCATTCTGTCTATCACTTGCAACGACCAACTTCCGTTTTGTAGACAAATGTCGCCAGTACACACCTCTCGAACAACATCCTGTCATCAACTGTCGATTGTGTATAGACAACTCGACGTGACTCCCTTTGATCTCATACACACTGTTGACCAGGTGCCGAGAATCTGTACCGACGTATTTCCCTCAGTTTGTTCACCATAACAGCGTAAATTGTGTTAGCAAAATAATGTCGGGTTTGGTTGTCATTGATCGACTGACAAGTTTATTTATCCTGTGACAGTGTCCAAAAATGTTGACTGTCTACGACTAATTTCTCTAATAAGTTTACGGTTTTCGTTTGTTTCTTGTAGCACTTGCTCATTGGTTTTTCTGCCTGTCCATGGCATTCATGTATGCAAAATTACAGGCTAAGTATAACAACTTAGCACACCTTTTTCTCGCTGCATTTGAGTGTGTTTTCCATCAAACGCTATTTTTGCCACGAAGACGCATTTCCTAAATTCTTCAGGGAATTTCTGTTCAGTATTATTTTTTGGTCATGTGACGAGAAGAGAGGGATTGGAGAGCATCGTGACAACTGAAAAGATCGAGGGGGAGATTGCTAGAGACAGACAAAGAGAAATGATGCTGGATAGATTGCGACGGTGGCATGGAGGAATATCAACAGCGGGGTTCTATCCAGAAAACCAAAGACCGAAATCTGTGGAGAGTGATGAACGCTTACGTCAGCCGGCATGGCACTTGATGATGATGATTAGGATTGCAACAAGATCATTTTAATATTTAATATTTAATCCAATTACTTGAACTTCTGCGATTGATGGTCCACTTAGCGATCAATTAAAAAGATAATTGAGAAGTTTTGAATTCAAATTTTTTGGAATATTTGTATTTCCAGAACCAGAAAAATACTGCTTTCTAGGAGATCTCAGCCCCCTCCCCTCTCCCATTTCACCATTTTGAACTCAAGCGTAGTCCACACACGTACTTCTAGTAGCAGTGGACTAGTTGTTATGCGTGAATTAGCTTTTACAATTACCATTGTCCCTCGCCATCAGGCGAACTCACTACGACTTCTGAGGTTTTACGAGATCTAAATGTGAAAGAAAAGTTGCTCATTAACATAATCATGTATAGGAACCTGAATAACTGTGGCCATCTTAAACATTGCAGAAAGGACAGTCAAGGAAAGCCTGATTGTCTGGAAGACCTGGCAGGAATCGACCAACACCAAGATAGACGCTGGACATTAACCACATCTAAGGCATGGACATGTAATCCGAAGAGAGTGGCTGCTATCTCTGGAACAGTAACGGCTGGCAAAGATTAGTTTCATCTTCGTCCTAGTGCATGCGGGCGTTCGAGGAAATGAGCAGGCTGACTGTTGAAGGCGGACGACCATGGACCAGGCTGACATTCTGAATGCTCTTCGAGAAGTAAGACTTTTGCGAGAACCAAGTGATGACTGGGAATATTCAACCATGGACAGGATGCGACAACAGCAAGTTAAAACAAGAACATTACGCAGGAAGCTAAAGAAGATTAATAAACCACACAGAACTGGTGTCGTGATTTGCTACACGCTGCGGGATTTGCTGAGGAGGAGATCCGAGCACTTATGGACTGAATGGTTCGATGTGCAATGAGGATGATCTGTCGACTAACTAACTAACTAACTAACAAAGCAACCAATCAAGCAGTCAGCCGGCCAAACAACCAACCAACCGACCGACCGACCGACCGACCGACCGACCGACCGACCGACCGACCGACCGACTGACTGACTGACTGACTGACTGACTGACTGACTGACTGACTGACTGACTGACTGACTGACTGACTAACTAACTAATGCTTGATGATGGGGACAAAGGAAAGATGGAGTCTTCCAGCGGATGATTATGATGACTGCGACAGTCGGCAATGAATTACGTACATAAGGAGGAGGATGATGATGTCTTGGACGTAACAATGTAGCATTGGTCGTGAATAAAGAAACGAAGAAATGAAGGGAGCTGGCTCAGGGTAGGATAAAAACTATCAGCCTCAGTTAATAAAAGATTAATTTGCAGTTCTTTGTATGGCAACTAGTTGGCAAATAAAGTTCTTTCTGTGGAACGATATAAACAAGAAAAGTTCTTTCTCTGGAATTTAATCAACAAAAGAAGTTCTTTCTCTAAAACGAAGTAGACACTAGAACAGTGGTTCTCAACCGGTGGGGAATTCCCCCCCCCCCCCCCCCCCCGAATTATGGGGTTTCCAGGGGGGAATGAAGATTATTTCAAGATCGTGCTAATACAAGAACCGATTACTTGATCTTGTTTTTTCCTTCATACTTTACGGTTCTGTACGTCTCACCCTTCTAAAATTAATTTTATAAAGTAAATAGACCCACAGATCACGTTTTATGTGGACGTCTAGACTTGTTTTAGTATGTGCTTCCATTATTACGTATACTGTGTAGGGGTGGGAGGGAGAATTTTTAGGTAGGAAATACGAAAAGGGGGGGTGGGGGAATGACGTTCTGAAAATATGGTGAAGGAGGGCACGGGCCAAATTTTTAGGTAGGAAATACGAAAGGTGGGGGGGGGGGGGATGACGTTCTGAAAATATGATGAAGGGGGGCATGGGCCAAAAAAGCTTGAGAACCACTGCATTAGAAGTTCTTTCTTTGGAACACAGTAGACAAAAGAAGTTCTATCTCTATGATGAAGTAGACAAAATCAGTTCTTTCTCTGGAACAAGGTAGACAAAAGCAGTTCTTTCTCTGGAACAAGGTTGACAAAAGCAGTTCTTTCTCTGGAACAAGGTAGACAAAAGCAGTTCTTTCTCTGGAACAAGGTAGACAAAAGCAGTTCTTTTTCTGAAACAAGGTAGACAAAAGCAGTTCTTTCTCTGGAACAAGGTAGACCAGAGCAGTTCTTTCTCTGGAACAATATAGACAAAAGAAGTTCTATCGCTGGAACGAAGTAGACAAAAACAAATTCTCTCTTTGGAACGACATAGACAAGACAATGTCTTTCTCTGGAAACCAAGAGACAATCAATAGACAAAAGAATTTATTTCTCTGAAAACTAGTAGGCAAAAGAAGTTCTTTCCCTTGAACGCGTTAGACTAAAGAAGGTGCAAAAACAATTACGCCCAACTCAAAATCAGAAAATATCGGACTAATGAAAAAGAAGAAGCAGAAGCAGATCTCACATATGCCAAGATTTCCCTGGACAAAGGGGCTAAGGTTGACTTTGACAGCAAAGTATTCAAAGCTAAAGCCTGTTTTTCATTTGTGACAGGACTTCCATCGACACCCTGAAGAGGCAGAGAAGGGAATGTTTAACCTTTATTCCGCGATCCCTGAGGTCTCACACTGACCAAGCTCTTGCAGCATCTGTTCGGGTTGTGACCTGTCCACAGAGTATCTTCCCAGTCTGACTAATGTTCCCAGAGATCGCCATGCATTTCCGCGAATATCAACTTCCAGTACTGGTCCGCCGGTCTCTTGGCTGAGGGTTGCAACACTTTCTCCGTAATCCCGTTTATCACGCAGAGTCTCGTAGCTGGAGAGAACTTGGAGCGGTTCGACCCCCGCTGGTGACTTGCGGGATACTGAGCCGGCGGGTCAGAAAGCAATGGCAAACTACTGAGCGTAATCTTGCCAAGAAATCAACAGACAGCTGAAAGATACTGCTGTTGACAGCGATGTCCTGTAAAGGATATGCAAAAAAAAATAAAGGTACTGGTCCAACACGCTCTGTTGGTTTCTTGGAGAGGGGCAAGAAAGCCGTGCAGCATAACGCCCGTAGCAATGGCACTTCGGTGCTAAATAAGAGCGGAAGTCTCCATATAAGCCTTACTCAGTTATACGCCAACAAAATAATCATCTAACCAACCAATCAACCAGCCGACCGATCACTCAGCTAGCCAACCACCCAACCACCTAACCAAACCCCCGACCAAGCAACCACCCAGTTAACCAACCAACCACGCAACTAACCATCATCCAGTCAATCACACAACCAACCACCCAAAATACTATTCTACCACCGGAACACCCAATAAAATAATCACACAACGAATCACCCAACCAACCAACCACTCTACCATCTAACCAACCAGTCAGTCTGTCACCTAACCAATCAACCAGCCAACCACTCTAACTCCCAACCAACCTCTCTACCACCTAATCAACCAACCACTATACCATTTAACCAAGTAACCACTCTACCATCCAACCAATCACTCTACCACCTAACCAATCAATCGCTCTACCATTTAACCAACCAACCACCTTGTTATCCAACTAACCACTCTACTACCCAACCAACCAACCACCCAACCAACCAACCATCCAACCAGTCTCCCAACCAAAAGAAGAAAAAAAACACTAACCTACCAACCTTACCAACCATCCACCCAACCAAAAAAACAACCAACCGACCAACTAACCAACCAATCAATCAACCAAACAATCACCCAACCACCCACCCAACCCACCTTCCCCCACAGCAACCCTCTCCTTAAACGGATACACATTATTCACCAGCCATCCCGAGTACAATACGCCATTAATATTCCACCAATCACATCTGTGTGTTCAGCCCTTCGTGTCCGAGAACATTCCACCCGCGGACGGACCCGGAAAAAAAGGTGTCAACTCAGAAGCAGGTCCCCTAGTTGCCGAACCCTATTCACACCTGAAACCCTTAAGTGTGTCTGAAGCAAACAGCTTTACCTGGTCGACATGAAACACATGCCAGGGCCCTCTTCAGTTTTCCACAATGAGTATCAAGACCCTTTGCAAATTAGCATTTTTTTTTGTAGGGGAGACAGGCATTTTTATGTCAAGTTTGTGTACCTATCCTGTGTGGGAGCTTACGGTATAGAGGGGTTCCGTAAGAGTGGAGTGAAGAACCGTTTCACATGTTTTTAGGTTTATTGGGTATATGGTGCTATCCCCCATGTTTGTAAAGATGCTTGCTTGTGTTCGTTGGCTTGAGCTCCAACGCGAAGTCCTGTATGTCGGATGAAGGCATCCTGTTGTCCAACATCAATGTGATGTCATACAGGACCTGAGGTTTGCGTGAGTATCCGTTGTCCCATGTCTGGCTTATTGGTGTGCAGACTGGTGGTTCCTCGCCGTACAGGCAGACACTCTCCGACTTTGGAGGAATCGGTGATTCTATTGACTTTAGCCAGGACCCCGAAGGGACCTGTTGCCCAGGACGCTCGACGAGGACGCGTTGTCACAGCCTCACCTGGAGACGGTACATAAAAGTAAGAGATACTGACGAAGGGAGAGTAATCCAGCCAAAGGGAAAGAACCGAGTCACTCGAAGGCTTGAATAATCCAGAGCCTTCTCGAAGGACCGGTCAGTGTGTCCACAGCCCCGTGGACACTGATGGGGCCCGCCGATTGCGGGGTCCACGAGAAACTCAGAGAGAGTTGCCACCCGTGTCGGATTGCGACACGTGTGGAGAAGGTCAGACAGAGACTGGACATCGAGGAAGCAACAGGGCTTACCTTAAGGGGACTTGATAGTAGACCCAATTGTATTTAAGGGTCTTAGACATATGTGTAGATAGTTGCTAGAGTTATTGTGTTAACCATGTTCATTACAAACTCCGGTGATATGCAATGTACTGAAAGCTGGCTTGTGAAAACTCGCTTCGCCAGCGTACTATAATATGTATGTAAATAAATGATGCTAAATTGTATCTAACGGAGTTTGTTGCCTGTATGAGCCCGAGTTTCAATCCCCTAGAGATCTAGGACTGTGACAGGCTATTTGGGGGCTCGTCCGGGATCTGAACCCGGGACCTCTTTGTTCTATGTAAGTTATAAACCATTTTTTTGATTACACGTACAAAATGTACTTGTTACCTTAAAGGGAACATATCGCCTAATGCATTTTTCTAAGGGCAATAAGACTTACCTCAACTTTATTTATAGATTTTAACAAAATACTATTTTGTATGAAAGTTGTATGAATGGCAGAGTGAAAGAATTAAATGAGAGAACGATATACTGAGCGGACAAATTGTACGCAAAACGTATTTATTTTAATTTGTCTGCGTATTTCATGTAAGAATATATTACCTGTCTAATTGTTAATACATGTTTAGGAGTCAATACACTACATCTAAGCACCACTGCTTGGAATACCCGATCATGCATTACACATTGGAGTAATTCATGACAAGGGATATCCCAACTCGTGACGCTTGGAGTTAAACCACACAATGAACACACACTCTATACAAACTTAAAACTGAACACGAACAATTAAAGTGCAGTCACTTTATTAGAAACAGCAACGTATCAATAAATACACGAATAAACCAACAGGAACACGTAGTCAGATGTGATAGAACAACAGCATAGCTACATATTCAGCATTATACAACATACGGGAGTAAAAATGTATCGAAATACACACAGAACAAGATGTTGCAGGTGTACTTAAATAGCCAAGACATTTGTCTTGTTAAGACTCTATTACACAGAGTCTTAATATCTTGTTATCATAATAGATAATTGAGAAGGGCACGGTTGTTAAAACAACTGGGAAACGGTCTGGAACTTCGGTCAGATAAGCATGTTTAAGAACATATAAGAGGGAAACCTCTTCAGCAATCATCTGAAAGTGGGGTATGGAAGAATACATGAGTTGATGATGCGGATATGTCAGTTACCAAGTTACTATCCACAAAAACTACAAACACCGACTTTATGTGATCCTGTGACAGAATTAGTACAAAACTAATTTACCTTATAAGAACCCATCAAAGCAGGGGGGGGGGGGGAGGGGGACTCCTGTCACAGCCTCACCTAGAGACGGTACATAAAAGTAAGAGATACTGACGAAGGGAGAGTAATCCAGCCAAAGGGAAAGAACCGAGTCACTCGAAGGCTTGAATAATCCAGAGCCTTCTCGAAGGACCGGTCAGTGTGTCCACAGCCCAGTGGACACTGATGGGGCCCGCCGATTGCGGGGTCCACGAGAAACTCAGAGAGAGTTGCCACCCGTGTCGGATTGCGACACGTGTGGAGAAGGTCAGACAGAGACTGGACATCGAGGAAGCAACAGGGCTTACCTTAAGGGGACTTGATAGTAGACCCAATTGTATTTAAGGGTCTTAGACATATGTGTAGATAGTTGCTAGAGTTATTGTGTTAACCATGTTCATTACAAACTCCGGTGATATGCAATGTACTGAAAGCTGGCTTGTGAAAAATGTATGTAAATAAATTATGCTAAATTGTATCTAACGGAGTTTGTTGCCTGTATGAGCCCGAGTTTCAATCCCCTAGAGATCTAGGACTGTGACACGCGTCAATAGGTCTTGGCCAGTATATAACCCGGCCCTGGTGCCTTGGAAACACCTCTTCGTCCCGTTTGTATAGATAAATTGGCATTCGATGGGTCACGTGATTCATATGTTTTTGGCGTTCTGTCTCTTTGATTTCAAGCGTAGTGCACACACGTGCTAGTATTTCAGTGCTCTGGGCTGGTGTTTTTTTTTATGTGGATTGGCTTTCCCTATTATCCCTGGCTGTCAGGCGAACCCACTCCAACTTATGAGGTTGGTGTAATTTACGTCCCCAAGTCAAGGACACCAAAATGTGAAATAGAAATAGAAGAGAAGATTCTTAACCAAGTGGATAGTTTTAAATACCTAGGGGCATTTATAACATCAGATGGAAGATGCGCAACGGAGATTAAGAGCAGAATAGGGCAAGTATGGGTTACATTTAAGAAAATGAAGAGTATCCTATGCAATAAGTCATTATCATTTAATGTAAGAAAGAGAGTGCTAAAGTACCATGAAGAACCCGTAGTGCTGTATGGCAGTGAATCTTGGAATGTAAATGAACAGATTAAGAAGAAATTAGAAGCAACAGAGATGTGGTTCCTAAGACGAAAGTTGGGAATTCCTTGGACTGCCAAAGTGTCTAACAATGACTGCTTGAAAGAGGCTAATGTAACTAGAACATTATATACAATAATAAGAAAGAGACACACATCTTTCTTTTGTCTTGTGATGAGAAGAGAGACACTGGAGAACATCGTGACAACTGGAAAGATCGAGGGGAAGAGAGGGAGAAGCAGACCAAGAGAAATGATACTGGATAGATTGAGACGGTGGCATAGGGGTATATCATCAGCAGAGTTGATCCAGAAAACTAAAGACCGAGATCTGTGGAGATTTTCAAACACTGCATAATTTATTTCTTCTCATCCATTCATCATGTGCCATGCCGGTAAGTGTGAGCGGTCATGATTCACCATTTCACTCGATCACCAGAGTCGTGGATTAGCTGCCTGGATACATAAGCAAAGAAAAGAACGCCTACGCCAGTCGGCATTGCACTTGATGATGATGATGAAGTAAAGTACGAGAAGTCAAAATTTTAGTCCAGCTGACTGGTGTAGGGGGATTGAACCCGCTATCTCGGCACCAGCACACCGAATGTATAAGAGCCAGCGTTCTTATCCTTCCGGCCATGCTGACCACAATGTGGTTAATACATGGTGTATTTTTAATGACTGTGCAGTGTTTGAAAATATTGGCGGTCCAAGTTTTGTATTTACTTCTTATGTTGCATGAACTTTACAGTGGGTAAATACAAAACTTGGACCGGCAATATATTCAAACACCGCACAGTCATTAAAAATACACTCTATATTAAGCTGTTCGTCACTACTACCCATATTATTTTCTGTCTTAGGCGACTGTTGTAGGCTACACCAGTCTGTCTCCTGGATCTATAAGCAATGGAAAGAATGCTCACATTTTAACATACCATGCTTGGCGTAAGAGGCGACTAAGGAAGGGGTGGGTGGGGGTGGGGGTGGGGGAGGGAGATAACATCAATAAATGGGCAAGCAGCAGTCTGACAGAATGTACTGGGCGAGGGACATTGTTGGAGATCTATTGCAGTCAACCTTCATTGTGGAGACAACACCTGATTGACTGATTGATTGATTGATTGATTGATTGATTGATTGATTGATTGATTGATCCTGCTGCAGTCGCTACTTCTTTTTCTAACTGACTAGACAGTGATCAGTAACAGAGCTGATTAAGTTGTTTCAGAAATCACACCAGAGTACTTTTCTCGTTGTCAATGACAACCATATGATGCACACATACGTTTGTAATTACGACGAAATCAAATGAACCTGCAGCTTTCCTCTACATCCAATAATCGCCAGCAAATTATTCAGCCCATGAATATACACGTGACTAATTGTAACAACATCCTGTTTTGTTTAGCAGACGTCATTTACAACTAACTATCTGTGTGGGTTTCGATGTTTTCATGTTTGAATACACCAGTCGAGGAGCGTGTGGTCGGGAGATTAGAATTCCGGCTGACGAATCGTGGAACGTTCGTTTTGTTTTTTTGGGAGAACTAGCGTACTATGCTTCGCCATATTACGCGATCACCAGAGTCGTTGATCAGCTCCATGTTCTTGTCTCGACAACGCTACGTGACCAAGGTATCCAGATATCTACTTCTCTGCCTTCCACTTATTCCCCCCCCCCCCCCCCCCACCCCATCCACACAGTGTTGCCAGTGTCACAAAGTTCTCCAATTTATTTCTTCTCACCCATCCATCATGTACCATGCCGGTAAGTGTGAGCGGTCACGATTCGCCATTTCACTCGATCACCAGAGTCGTGGATCAGCTCAGTGTTTTTGCCTCGACCATGCCACGTGGCTAAGCCATCCAGGTATTTACTTCTCTGCCTTCCCCTTTTTATTCCCCCCTCAATCTTGTCAGTTGTCACCAAGTTTTCCAATTTATTTCTTCTCATAATGTATTTTAAAAATGCTGACTGTCTACGTCTAATTTCTCCAATGAGTTTACGGTATCCACCTGCTTCTTGTAGGACTTGCTCATTTGTGGACTTGCTCATGTGTGTGTGTGTGTGTGTGTGTGTGTGTGTGTGTGCGCGTGCGTTGTGTGTGATGTGTGTGTGTTGTGTGTGTGGTATGTGTGAGTGCGTGTGAGTGGGTGTGGGTGAGTGGGTGCGTGTGTGTTTTTTTTGGTGTGTGTGCATGTGTATATGTGTGTGTGTGTGTGTGTGTGTGTGTGTGTGTGTGTGTGTGTGTGTGTGTGTGTGTTCTGGCAGTCCCCGGTATCCTTTGCCATCACATCAGGTGCATATAAAATGAAAAAAATTTAGATATGTGTGATTCAACAACAAAGTGGAAGAAAACGTGAAATAATAAACAAACACACACACGGAACACACCTTAACAACGAAACCAAATCCGGCAAAAGGGAGTGACGGTGTAAACATGAAAAATATATATAAATCGTAAAAATAAATTTCACATCAACACAACGAATCGACGTTTCGATCTTAATGTTCTTCATAGGGAATAACATAAACAAATCTAAAGAGAAACATGAAATTAGAAATTTTAATTAAAAATTAAATTTTAAATTAATGTTTAATTTCAAATTTTAATCAACATACCTAACTGTTTGAATGTTATATTATTAAACTCTGCTGCAGCCGTGACTTTTCTTATCTATCAGGCGCATAACCAGGTGTGAAGTACTTACCTCAGAAGTGGAACGGAAAAGATGGGGAAGCAGTTCCGCCGGCAACGTTTAAAGGCCAAGAAGCTGATATGTAGGCTCCGATATTACCAAAACTTCGTGGTGGGATAACTCTTTTGAACTTTTAGTTTCTCCTTCTTCTGGCTATGCACTTTAATCACCATTTTAATTACCACTTATATTGTGAATTCGTATGGATGAGTGCAATTGGGGGGTGGGGGTGGGGGTGGTGTAAGCCTTAACTTAATGCGAGGAAATGCAACCTAATGACTAAATGTCAAGGCAGGACAGACCAGACTTTATGTCTTGGTCGGCAGCTAGTCTGGGATGGAGGCTGCTACAGGGGGAGAGTTTTAGCATTGCTTTGCTGATCCTGCAGCTTCTGTAGCTTGTCTTGTTCCAGGTGTATTGATGTTACTTTTCCTCTGGAGTAAACTAGGCAGGCGGAGAGAGGGATCATGCTGCATGAGCGACACATGATATCTACAATTCAGCCCAGGCTTTGTGCCATGGAGAGGTATATCTCAATACCTGGTCCCCGCCATGAGTTGTAGTTATTATGCGTTTATTTTGGCAAACCTGGGCAGTCCAGGAATCTACTATCGGTTGGTAATGTCCTGGGACCATCTCATGCTATATCTGTGTGCATAGACGGATAGGTGATACGTCTTTCCCTGACTTAAGCGGACGATTAACAGGCACGGGAATCTCGTCTTGAATCGAAAGCTTACTGTATGGACGTCATTCCTGGTCCTGGAGGAGCAGCGTAGGGTAAACGGAAGGCGCCATATACGGAAGTGAGGTTAAGCAGCCATGTGCATGACGTCACGATTTCTTGAGTGAGCAAAGTACCAGAGAGCTATGTGTCTGCTCTAAAATTATGGAAGTCTTCTTGGATGGCGAGCAATGCCCATGGTCTCCCCCTATCTTCCTTTGAGGACTAACCGGCATGCGTTCGGCTGTTCTAAACGGGCCAGATGGAATGGAGGGATGAAGGCAAGCGAGCAAGAGGTAGACAACGATACAAGTGGGAAGATAACATCACGAGATGGACGAGCAGCAGTCTGACAGAATGTACAATCAAGGCGAGAGATAGACAGTGTCAGGGATCCATTGTAGCCAATCGTCATTGTGGATATATCACAACATTGAGACTGGAACGTCCTGCGAAACACCCGGGAAGATCAACCCGACCAATAAATGATTGAAGAAGTCGGATGTGTCGGGCGAAAGGTGCAAATATCGCAGCTCTGCTGTAAACAGACACAACGCATTTAAATCCAAAACAAACATTTGGAATGAGTGAAGAAGAGCCAAAGTCAGACCTCGCCCATAATATTAACATTGTAACTCCCTAGCCATTACTCTAATGCGCCTGCTATTACAACAGTTAGCCCCTAACATTTAACATGAAACTCCCCTCTGTTGTGTCTCCACCTTGGTACAGGGGCTTGCCTGTTCTAAAGACCCCACGGTATATGGCGGATGTTGTGTTGGGCTATTATTAAAGTATCCCCTAAGAGTCAATCTGGCAGGCCCTCCTCAGGACCGGTTCTCATCAGGATCAGTTCAACGCAATAATGAAAATGCCAGTCAGCGTGAGTACCATAAGACCCAGCCGAACTCGAAAAACATAGAGGAGAAAATATAAATTAGCTGCATATCCTCTACAGGACGAAGCAGTCAATCCAAGAACTATTTGTCTGTTTGTTATTCCTTGGCAAGTTTACGTTAGTAGTTTGCCATTGCTTTCTGAACAACCGGCATTCATAACACTGTATGAAAACCAACCCAAGGCGGTATTCTGAGCTAAAAGTCAAGTAAGAGTAAAGGATGCCCTTAAACGCGTTGGACATATGTCGCCGAACCCATTCTTCTCCTTCTTCTTCTTCTTCTTCTTCTTCTTCTTCTTCTTCTTCTTCTTCTTCTTCTTCTTCTTCTGCTGCTGCTGCTGCTGCTTCTGCTTCTTCTTCTTCTTCTTCTTCTTCTTCTTCTTCTTCTTCTTCTTCTTCTTCTTCTTCTTCTTCTTCTTCTTCTTCTTCTTCTTCTTCTTCTTCTTCTTCTTTGTTCATGCCGAGTTTTTCTTTTCTTTTCCGGACGTGAGAATGCATTATGCAGAGCTGCGATACTTGCGCCTTTAGGGCAACACATCCGACTTCTGCGCGCATTTGTTGACCGGGTTAACCTTCCCTGGTGAACCCATTTTTGAACAGACCAATCGACACTAGGTAGGCGCAGCAATCACGCCGGTGACCTTGACTTTCTTATACATTTCCTGGTATCCGTTTTAGGTTTGGTCGACGCGGGAGCCAAGTCAATATTAAACATCCGCCGTGATGTGAATTCGAACCCATGGCCATCAGGCCGACAATAGAGCGGCTAACCACCATGTCACCTGGACCCCTTTAATTACAGTTACCAATTTTAATTAATAAAGCCCTGAGATGTAGGACAATGAAGCATGGATACAAGTTAAGAAAACGCTGGTTCCAGTTAAGAAAAGATTTGCAAATGAAGATTTTGAGAAGAAAAAAAGGAATGCAATCGCAATCTGCTTCATGACGAAATAATGAGAAAGGCGACGAATGGAAGATGCATTCAGATGGGAGTAGAGATAGAGACAACAACAGATACAATTTATGACTTTGAACAAAATAGAAAACAACAAATTCGACGCTGTAAATGATCCGTGGGGCGGCCTGAAAGATATGACAAATCTCCAAAGAAGAAAAGAGAAGGATTTGTCACGCATGGAAACCGCGAAGAGCAACAAAAGGCGATGATCACTGACACGTAATTCCAGCCGATGAAGGACAAAGTAGGTGATCTATGTGATCGCCAGGTAAGGGTAATCCCCTGGCAGATTACTATCGTAGAGGTGTAAAGTATAGGCTTTCACATATACTGGTTTGGTGGCGTATACAAACGATCGCATTCATTGCACATGGATATCTCCGCAAATGGCCCAGTCTCTTTCATTAATCACAATAGATTGATGTCAACACATTGAACTAACAGCCCTGAGGAAAAAGAAGAAGAAGAAGAAGAAGAAGAAGAAGAAGAAGAAGAAGAAGAAGAAGAAGAAGAAGAAGAAGAAGAAGAAGAAGAAGAAGAAGAAGAAGAAGAAGAAGAAGAAGAAGAAAAAGAAGAAGAAGAAGAAGAAGAAGAAGAAGAAGAAGAAGAAGAAGAAGAAGTAGTAGTAGTAGAAGAATGAAATGCATGTATTGTAAACACAACAACCAAACAACCCGACAGAATGTAACTATCATCATCCACTGGCATGCCGTGTGTGGAACTTTGTACCAAAGTCTTTCAAATGTTTGCCTGTCATAAACCAGATGTCACACACCGATTGCTGTTGTTTGTGAATTATTTATCACATCTCGAATCCCAGTCACGTTGTGATATTTTACTTCTTCGCTCATGTATAAAAAACAAAACTATATATACACGTTTGGATGTGCAAGTAATTACATTTCATGTACAAAGATTAAAACACAAAAGCGAGCTATCAATAATAACCTGACATCCAAGAGCTTGTCTTTGCGATGTCGGGATTGAGGCTCCTAAAGTCACAGGTCTCTTGTCGCTGTAGGAAACCACTCAGGATTTAAAGATATCAGCTATGGTTGCATTTATCTCACGGGGAACAAACGTGTTTTGTTCGATGACAACTTGGCATTGACATGGTGGTTTTTTTCTTGTAGCGATCGTTGATAATGTCTGTAGTTGGAGAGGTCATGGTGTGGTGTTTGTAGCGAGTGTTGATGATGTCTGTAGTTGGAGAGGTCATGGTGTGGTGTTTGTAGCGAGTGTTGATGATGTCTGTAGTTGGAGAGATCTTGGTGCGGTGTTTGTAGCGAGTGTTGTATATATCTGTAGTTGGAGAGGTCATGGTGCGGTGTTTGTAGCGAGTGTTGATGATGTCTGTAGTTGGAGAGATCTTGGTGCGGTGTTTGTAGCGAGTGTTGTATATATCTGTAGTTGGAGAGGTCATGGTGCGGTGTTTGTAGCAAGTGTTGATGATGTCTGTAGTTGGAGAGGTCATGGTGCGGTGTTTGTAGCGAGTGTTGATGATGTCTGTAGTTGGAGAGGTCATGGTGCGGTGTTTGTGGCGAGTGTTGATGATGTCTGTAGTTGGAGAGGTCATGGTGCGGTGTTTGTAGCGAGTGTTGATGATGTCTGTAGTTGGAGAGGTCATGGTGCGGTGTTTGTAGCGAGTGTTGTATATATCTGTAGTTGGAGAGGTCATGGTGTGGTGTTTGTAGCGAGTGTTGATGATGTCTGTAGTTGGAGAGATCTTGGTGCGGTGTTTGTAGCGAGTGTTGTATATATCTGTAGTTGGAGAGGTCATGGTGCGGTGTTTGTAGCGAGTGTTGATGATGTCTGTAGTTGGAGAGATCTTGGTGCGGTGTTTGTAGCGAGTGTTGTATATATCTGTAGTTGGAGAGGTCATGGTGCGGTGTTTGTAGCAAGTGTTGATGATGTCTGTAGTTGGAGAGGTCATGGTGCGGTGTTGTAGCGAGTGTTGATGATGTCTGTAGTTGGAGAGGTCATGGTGCGGTGTTTGTGGCGAGTGTTGATGATGTCTGTAGTTGGAGAGGTCATGGTGCGGTGTTTGTAGCGAGTGTTGATGATGTCTGTAGTTGGAGAGGTCATGGTGCGGTGTTTGTAGCGAGTGTTGTATATATCTGTAGTTGGAGAGGTCATGGTGCGGTGTTTGTGGCGAGTGCTGATGATGTCTGTAGTTGGAGAGATCTTGGTGCGGTGTTTGTGGCGAGTGCTGATGATGTCTGTAATTGGAGAGATCTTGGTGCGGTGTTTGTGGCGAGTGTTGATGATGTCTGTAGTTGGAGAGGTCATGGTGCGGTGTTTGTAGCGAGTGTTGATGATGTCTGTAGTTGGAGAGGTCATGGTGCGGTGTTTGTGGCGAGTGTTGATGATGTCTGTAGTTGGAGAGATCTTGGTGCGATGTTTGTGGCGAGTGTTGATGATGTCTGTAGTTGGAGAGATCTTGGTGCGGTGTTTGTGGCGAGTGTTGATGATGTCTGTAGTTGGAGAGATCTTGGTGCGGTGTTTGTGGCGAGTGCTGATGATGTCTGTAATTGGAGAGGTCATGGTGTGGTGTTTGTAGCGAGTGTTGTATATATCTGTAGTTGGAGAGGTCATGGTGCGGTGTTTGTAACGAGTGTTGGTGATGTCTGTACTTGAAGAGATCATGGTGCGGTGTTTGTAGCGTGTGTTGGTGATGTAAGTAGGTGATGAGGTCATTGTGCGGTGTTTGTAGCGAGTGTTGATGGTGTATGTAGTTGGACAGGTCATGGGGCAACGTGGCTTATGAGAGGTATTGTTTGAAGACGTTTGCCTTTTTGACTACGAGAGAGAGAGAGAGAGAGAGAGAGAGAGAGAGAGAGAGAGAGAGAGAGAGAGAGAGAGAGAGAGAGAGAGGGGTGAGAGGCAGGTGGACATATAGATAGGTACATAGACAGGCCGACAGACCGGCAGACAGAAAGGCAGACACACAGATAAGCAGATAGGCTGTCAGACAACAAAGAAACAGGTACCTAGCTAGTTAAGTATAAAATGCATGCGTGGGTTGATAAATGAGTGAGTAGATGGATACATGTATGGACGGACACATGAATGCATAGAACTACACTTGGGCATATCGACATATATCTTAGAATGGGTACATAGTCAGACAAAGTGAAGAAAGAACAGGATGTTGGATGGATCACTGTCTGGATAAATACATCGGACGGATAAATGGATAGATACACGTGAAAAAGATGAAAGATTAATTAAGTTAAATGGAGAATACCCCAAGCAAAAGCAGCATTTCACGAGATGAAGAATATACTCTGCAATGTATCTTTGTAAATTGAGATGAGAGAAAGAGTTCTGAAGAGCTATATTGAGCCAATCCTGATTTACGGAAGCGAAGCGTGGATAATTAGCAGACTAGTTAGGAAATTTTGGAAGCTACGGGGTTGTGGTTTAAATAAGATTGATGGGTATACCATAGGTGGATAGAATAAACAATGAAGATTAAGAAAAACAGGTTAACTTATAAAGAAAACTGGTTACTCCCATCAGAAGAAGACAGTCCACCTTTTTGGGGCATGCCATGAGAAGAGGGAAGCTGGAGTACGTTCGTCACAGCGAGTAAGTTAAAGGACAGAGAGGCAAGGGGAGACCAAGTGAGAAGCTGCTGGACATGATGAGAAATGTCAGTATCAGAAATGATAGGAGCACACGAGACAGAGAGCTGTGCACAGATACGATCTCCAACTCGGCAAAGACTAGAAGAAGAAGAAGAAGAAGAAGAAGAAGAAGAAGAAGAAGAAGAAGAAGAAGAAGAAGAAGAAGAAGAAGAAGAAGAAGAAGAAGAAGTGTACAGATAAAATTAAAAGAAGCAAAGTTAGCAAGCTCAGCATTATTTTGCTGTTACTGATTTCTGGGCAAGTTTACGTTCAGTAGTTTGCCACTGCTTTCTGAAAACAAAACACACAAAAAAAGAGCAACAGAGAGAAAAAAAATGTCCGGAAGAGTTTCCGGCTAGGGGTTGTTATGTAATATGATAATATGGCCATCAAATGTTGTAGGTCTGAATACATGGAGCAATAGACGGCCAGTCTTTCCCTCACTTTCGCATCGTTCGACTAACTCGTGCCCGACCGTTCTCGTGACAATCCCTGCGCAATACCCCATCAACTAAGCTAACTCGCCCACTAAAACAGAGAAAAGAAAGTCATCAAGTAACACAGACAACTGTCATTTAACTGTCATTTACTGCCAATACAGTACCTTGTGGTGTCTGGCAGAGGGGTCTTTGATCCTGATGAATTAAGGCCGCCTGGCTAGTGCAGTCGCTGCGAACTGTACAGGTTAGGATTTTCTTTTGTTTCCCGACAGAAAAAAATCCCATACCTTATCGAGGGATCGAAACCGGGTCTCCCCAAGGAGAGTCCGGCGTTGTAGCCACTCTGCCAGCCGCTCCTCGCACAGACAATAAGACGGAAATAATGAAAGAAGGACAAACACGTAAGTGAAACAAGGCATAAAAAGAAAGAAGGCGATTGAAAAAAAAAAGGAAGGAAGCAACCAACAAACAAATGAACAAACGGACGAAGGAATTCACTTGCGTGAACTAACGCTATCATGGCGAACAAGTTGCCTGTCCAACAAAATGGAAGTTAAATAGAGCGGTAGAGAAATCATCCAGCGGCCGCCATAAATTTTGAGTTATCCATTGATCAGCATTGCTGCACATGACACCAATGGCGTCTATTCAGGGTTTTTGTACAAAAATGTCTCGTTGCAGAACGTGTTATATTTTTGTGTGTGCGTGCGTGCGTCCACATTTCAATTTATGATTTTCCGCTTTCTTCTCAATTGTGTATGAATTCACCTTGCAGTAGTTTCTTTATGTGTGCATTTTTTTTTATTAGCGTGTCCTTGTAAAATGTGTGATTTGATTTGCTGCATCTATCTATCTATCTATCTATCTATCTATCTATCTATCTATCTATCTATCTATCTATCTATCTATCTATCTATCTATCTATCTATCTATCTCTATCTATCTATCTATCTATCTATCTATCTATCTATCTATCTATCTATCTATCTATCTGATCTATCTATCTATCTATCTATCTATCTAATCTATCTAATCTATCTATCTACCTACCTACCTACCTACCTACCTACCTATCTATCTATCTATCTATCTAACTATCTATCTATCTATCATCTAATCTATCTGTCTGTCTGTCTGTCTGTCTGTCCCTCCGTCCGTCCGTCCGCCCTCCCGCCCGCCCGCCCGCCCTCCCGCCCGCCCGCCCGCCCGTCCGTCCGTCCGTCCGTCTGTCTGTCTGTCTGTCTGTCCGTCCGTCCGTCCGTCTGTCTGTCTGTCTATCTATCTATCCGTCCGTCCGTCCGTCCTTCCATTCATCCGTCCGTCTGTCTGTCTGTCTTTCTATCTATCTATCTGTCTGTCTGTCTGTCTGTCTGTCTGTCTGTCTGTCTGTCTGTCTGTCTGTCTGTCTGCCTGCCTGCCTGTCTGTCTGTCTGTCTGTCTGTCTGTCTATCTATCTATCTATCTATCTATCTAACTGACTGTCTGTCTGTCTGTTTGTCTGCCTGTCTGTCTGTCTGTCTGCCCGCCCGCCTGCCTGCCTGTCTGTCTTCTGTGGTCACAAGAACGGGTGAAAGTTAAGAGCTTTTTGATGCGTATAATGTAGGGGTGGGGGAACGTCCAGCCTGTATAAGGCTCGCGAAATCACTTCGTCTGGACCCCCACTCTGGAAAGACAAAAACCTTCTACGACACTTGAATATGCCGGTACATGTACGGAACTAATTGAGGCAGTTAATGAAAGATTTAAGGACATGAAAATAAGCAAATTAGAATCAACATTTTTACTACATAGTTCAATGTGAACCAGTGATGTGCCAGATAACCCACAACACGAAATCATTCTGCGGCAAAGCTTTGATGAACGAGAGCTGGATACTACAGCCTATCATAGCTTGAATTCACCAAGCGTCCCACAAACAATGGTGAATTTTCCACGTTGTGGTGGACAACAAATTTACATATCTGCTGAATGTGTCTCAATGGTCACTGAAGGTGCATTGTGTTGTGAACGGGATGCTCAGTATACGAAAGTGAGACTAAGCAGCCGTGTTCAGGACAGGGCGATTCCTTAGGTGCGCCCAGCACCAGAGCGTCATGTGTCAACTATGCACTTATGGCAGCCTCCTTAGATGATGAGGTATGCGTATGGTCTTCCACTGCCTTCCCCGATAGCTGGCCGGCAGGCATACGGCTGTTCTTGACGGCCAAGTTTGGGACACTACATGTAGATGGAAATACAAGGACAGGACCACGACTTTGAGACCGTGAACCATTCCACTTAACACCACGGAAAGGTAACCAGGTCAATATACACCTGTAGAAGTCGGCTGTGTCAGCGAAATTTTGTTGTAAACAGGTACAATGCAATTACGGCCAATTTCAATACAAATATCGGACAAACTAAGAAGAATATACCGGCTGAAAGGCGCACAAAACTCAAATTCACATCGCAGAGAAACCTAGGTTATGTGATGACGAAGAAAAGAGAGTTCTTGTGTTTCTCGGGCAATCGGTGTGTCATTTAATGCCTATAATACCTATAATACCTTGTGGTGTAGGACCGGGGGGGGGGGGGGTGTCTTGAGCCTGAGGCATTAGGACCGCCTGGCTAGTGCAATCGCCGCGAACTGTGCAGTTAGAGTTTACTTTTTGCCCCGGACAGAACCCGGGTCTCCCGAATGAGAGTCCGGCATTCTTGTCACTCGGCTAGCAATCGGTGTGTAAACCTTGATATTGTTGTTGTTGTTGTTGGTGTTGTTGTTGTTGTTGTTGTTGTTCTTCTTCTTCTTCTTCTTCTTCTTCTTCTTCTTCTTCTTCTTCTTCTTCTTCTTCTTCTTCTTCTTCTTCTTCTTCTTCTTCTCCACCTTCTCCTCCCCCTTCTTCTCCCCCTCCTCCTCATTCTTCCTCTTTTTCTCATCCTCTTTCTATTTTTCTTCTTCCTCCCTTCCATCTCCTCCACCTCCTCCTCTGTCTTTTCTTTTTCTTCTTCCTCCTCTTTCTCCTATTCTTCTGTTGCCCTTTACCCTTCCCATTCTCTTGCACTTCTTCTTCTTCCTCCTCCTCTTCTTTATTTTCTGCGTTCTTTCAATATTTGCGATTATGTGGTATGGGTGTGTGTGTGTGTGTGTGTGTGTGTGTGTGTGTGTGTGTGTGCGCGCGCGGGCTGATATATACTCTTAGCTGCGATGTTTGGCCTTTCGGCCGACACATCAACATCTTCTTACCATTTCTTCATCATGCCAGTCTTCTAGAGGCTGTGAGTAGAATATAACCGCCCTTTTATGCCGGCAGTGATGATACTGTAATTGTGTATCTAAGTTCCTCTACAGCTTCCCCTTTTGCTGGTGTGTTTGTTTTTACGTCCAGACGTCTCTAGCTGCCACAGGAAAAGCTCGGCTGAGTCGAACGTGTTTAGGGTAAACATTTGGCGCAGGAGGAAGATAGCTGAAATCTCTTACACACTCGTTTCGTAAACCTGTTGGGCCAAATTAAGGCGGATGAAATCTGTTTCGAATCAACATCAATCGTCGCACGTGCTCTCATTGCCAGTCACTGGCCTAGGAGAAGGACCTGCTCTAATTAGAGGTGTGATTGAAAACGCCAGCTCTTCAGCTCTAAAACATCCACACCATGCAGCGAGTGGCTTCTAGTGCATTTTCTCATATCAGGGGCGGTCTTGCTGTGTGCGGGGGCAAAGTTGAAGATCGTTCAAGGAATGGAAAAAAGGAAAAGAAGCGATCTCAAGAAGGTAGATGAAATGGGAAAGTAGAAGTAGCGACATTTGTCCAGCAGACTGTTAACACCGGAAGCAGGATTTAACCCATACGGTACATCGTTTTAAAGACCATGTGGCCGTCCTTTGTAAATTAAAAGTCTTTAACGGGCGATGTCAATTGGATAAACCCTTTGAGGAAACTAAGACCGTTTACAAATAAATTAACGTGTATTGTTTGGCACTAATAGAAGTAGAAGAAGGAAGGAGAGATTAGAGGACAATCTAGACAGCATAACAATTGAAGCCTATAATTACCATACTGGTGGAATTTGAGCCTATCACCTTCAAATACAGACATTGTGTTCATAGCACTAGGAAAGGTGTAGAAGTCCTAGAAATTAAACTTGACACCAAGTACAACTCCAGTGTTAAAGCATTTCAAGTATATGGATTAGAAACTTGGAGAAAGATTACAAGAATTACTAGTTGAGTTGAGTTGAGTCAAGAACCGACATCACTGCACTCAGGACATTCCCATACGTGCTCAGTCCCCTCGTTCAACAGCCAGCGAAGAGTCATACTACTAATCGTTCCCACCGCTATCTGATTAAAAGTTCTCCTGGTCTTCCCTCTCAGTTTTGAGATTCTTCCAGAACCCCTGCCGACCCCCCGCAATCTCATTCTTTCCACATATGGGTTCTCAATCTGTTCCTCCGCCTTCTCCACCTGGTCCCACAAGCGCACGACCACCTCCCCCTTGTCCATAGGCAAGATACCACCAAGAGGTGCATTCCCTGCTAGCCTATCAGCCTGTTCATTCCCCTGTACACCCGCATGGCCAGGGCAAAATATCCATACAATTCTCACAATCTGTGACCTCTGAAGCGACGAGAGCCATTCCACACGAAACATTCCTTTCTCCACCTTGCTAAGCATATTCTTTGAATCCGTAATGAACACAACGTGTGTTGCAGTAGTCTCCTCTAGCCACCGGAATGCCGCTGTTACTGCCTCCACCTCCATTCTCATGCTGGAGGTCGTAGTCTCATATGCCAGGCTCTCCTTTTCACGACTCGCCCATTAGCCTTTGCACTAAAGCCCCAGCCACTACGTCTGTTTCTCACCACTGACCCATCGGTGTAGATGACTATGTCACCTTGTTGTGTGTTGCTCTGGATCAGCTGTTGCACTTCAAACTCAGTGCGGCTCGCTGCCCATTCTCTGCACTCACGACCCAGTGTTATTATTACATTGTGCCAGTCCGTCATGTCATCCGGAACTTCAACTCACTCTCTTTCACGATTGATGGTCTCTAGTTCACACACCTGACTTATAGAAAGTTCTGCCTGTGCCATCCAGGACCTACCTCGTCTTAGTCTATGATTATTAAAATTACTAATGAACTACAAACATTCGGTAGTCGTTTTTTTTTTCTTTCTTTAAGGATGGAGCAGTCAACCTCAGCATTTTTTGGCTGGTCGTGATTCCTGGGCAAGTTTACTTTAAGTGGTTTGCCATTGCTTTCTGAACGACTGGCACCTATACCATTTTATAAATAAAAAAAAAAACGCATGGTGGTCTGCAACCAAATCACCCGCAACTGTGTTTCGAACGAGATATGCGGGATTACGAACTGCGTACGTAACACCTTCGCGACGGAGCAACCGTTAGCTGGTATTTGAGCAAATTAGATGGGCTTAATTGATTCAGTGCTGATAGATAATATATCGCCACACGTGACATTCATTTGGACAGAAGGACGATATATCTCAATATTAGAGTCATCGTTCCATTTGTTTTGATTCGCAGTATCTTCCGCAATTTTAACCCTCAGGGAACGGACATATACATTATTATACTTGCTCATTTGATTGTGTACTATGTTTGATCCAAACCTACTTTTTGTTTGGCGCTGAATCAGTTAAATGCTATGACAGAATCACCAGTTTGGAGCTAATGGAGAGCTTAAACAAATTCCTATGAATTAAGAGACTAGGAAAAGACGCCAGATAGGACATATGTAGTGATTTGGGGACGTTCGTTACAAGTACCACAGAAATCGGAGTGTGCTTGCTTGATGGCGAGTGACACTACTAACAGGGAAAGCTAACTCACACTAAAAAAATCAGCCCAGTGCATTAAAAGTGTATGGACTACGCTTGAGTTCAAACTGTACGGACGCAATAATAATAATAATAATAATAATAATAATAATAATAAATTAATAAATACTTCCTGAACGAACTAGCATGAGTACTAAAACACACAGAGAGGAGAATTAACGACACACAGAGAGGAGAACAAAAGACACCCAGAGAGGAGAACTAACAACACACAGAGAAGAGAACAAAAGACATACACAGAGGAGAACTAACAACACTCAGAGAGGAGAACTAAAGCAGCACAGATAGGAGAACTAAAGCACACAGAGAGGAGAACTAAAGCACACAGAGAGGAGAACTAACAACACACAGAGAAGAGAACTAACAACACACAGAGAGGAGAACTAACAACACACGGAGAGGAGAACTAACAACACACAGAGAGGAGAACTAAAGCACACAGATAGGAGAACTAACAACACACAGAGAGGAGAACTAAAGACACACAGAGAGGAGAACTAATAACACACAGATAGGAGAACTAATAACACACAGAGGAGAACTAACAACACACAGAGAGGAGAACTAACAACACACAGAGAGGAGAACTAAAGACACACAGATAGGAGAACTAACAACTCACAGTGAGGAGAACTAATAACACACAGATAGGAGTACTAACAACACACACAGAGGAGAACTAAAGCACACAGATAGGAGAACTAACAACACACATAGAGGAGAACTAACAACACACACAGAGGAGAACTATAGCACACAGAGAGGAGAACTAAAGCACACACAGAGGAGAACTAACAACACACAGATAGGAGAACTAACAACACGGAGAGGAGAACTAATAACACACAGAGAGGAGAACTAATAACACACAGAGAGGAGAACTAATAACACACAGAGAGGAGAACTAACAACACACAGAGAGGAGAACTAATAACACACATATAGGAGAACTAAAGCAAACAGATAGGAGAACTAACAACACACAGAGAGGAGAACTAACAACACAAAGAAAGGAGAACAAAAGACACACACAGAGGAGAACTAACAACACACAGAGAGGAGAACTAACAACACACAGATAGGAAAACTAACAACACAGATAGGAGAACTAAAGCACACAGAGAGGAGAACTAATAACACACAGATATGAGAACTAAAACACAAAGATGGGAGAATTAAAACACACAGAGAGGGGAACTAAAAACACACAGAGAGAGGAAAACTAAAACACACAGAGAGGAGAACTAAAGACACACAGAGAGGAGAACTAACAACACACAGAGAGGAAAACTAAAACACACAGAGAGGGGAACTAAAAACACACAAAGATGGGAACTAACACACACACAAAGGGGAACTAAACACACACACACAGAGGGAAACTAAAGGCACCGAGAGGAGGTTGCTTTATTAGGCAACTTTACGTTCAGTAGTTTGCCATTACTTTGTGAACGAGAAGCCAACGTTGAAGTCAAACTTGACTGGCGTAGGGGATAACAACCTACAACAACATCAGCGCACCGGGAGTTTAATATCTAAAGCGCATTTATCTTTTCGTCGACGTCGACTGCTACTCCTGACATAGTCTGTCAAGGTGTGCAGTAGGTAGACACAAAATGAAAGAAAGAAAGAAAGAAAGAAAGAAAGAAAGAAAGAAAGAAAGAAAGAAAGAAAGAAAGAAAGAAAGAAAGAAAAGAAAGAAAGAAAAAAAGAAAGAATTATCATTTTACACATCTTCATATTTAGATTGACTAATTAGAAACACAAGGCTGGCCGATCCCTGATCTCGTGAGGAAGGACGCTTGCAAGGAAGTTGTGCAGGTATACATGCAGGCATTAAATATGTGCCTGTGGAAATTATCTATGGAAGCCTTGAAGATGTGGCTTAATAGAAACATGCTGAACATTCCCTAACAGCCAAAAGGAGCTATATAGACATTTTGTAGGAGGCTGCGTCGCAAACACAACTTAACACAAACACCAGAAAGGGGGAGGCTTCATTATTTGGTCCCATAATGAGAAGAGAAAAATTAGAACATGTTGTAACAACACGAAAGATTTGTGGAAAAAGAGATAGAGGAAAACGAGATAACATTCTTGGCAGTCTTGTGTCATAGCATGGAAGGTGCCAAATTGTGTATAACGTAATGGTAATAATAATAATAATAATAATAATAATAATAATAATAATAATAATAATAATAATAATAATAACAATCAACTGCGACTCGTGGTCCAGGTACCACCAAGTGAACAGAATTTTGAAGCACGTAGAACAAAGGATGGACAACTATAAGTCGGCCGACATGTCTTGAATGTCCACATTTATTTTCTGTCGCTCAGCTGGTGACAAAGTCAATGAGAACAATAATTATAATCCATATACCGTTCCTGTCCATCCAGGAGGGCCGGTATTTAACAATAAATATAAATCACACAGCTGGGGCTAACTATCTACATTCGAAACCAATGCCTCACGGCCTCGTATCTATTTGGATACCTTCTACCGGTCGATCTCTCCATCACCTTAGACGTTCTTGTCCAGTCCTGATTCATGCATTCATCCTAGCTGTTGGCTGCACCTGAAATGAGTGATGCTTTAGTGATTCCATCCATCCATCATGTGCCATGCCGGTAATCGTGGGCTGTCATGTTCTGCCATCTCACTCGATCAACAGAGTCGTGGATCAGTTCCGTGTTTCTGTCTCGACCATGCCACAAGGCCAAGCCATCCAGATACTTGTTTCTAGGTCTTCCCCTTGGTCTGTTCCCCTCGATCTTACCAGTTGTCACCAAGTTCTCCAAATCATTTGATCTCATAACATGCCCAAAAAATTGTGACTGTCTACGTCTAATGTCTCTGATCAGTTTACGATCTTCATTTGTTTCTTGAAGGACTTGTTCATTGGTCTTTCTGGCTGTCCATGGTATTCTTTGCATTTTCCTCAGAAACCACATTTCTACAGCCATCAGATGTTTTTCAGCCTGGCTGCTCATTGTCCAAGCTTCACATCCATATAAAAGTACAGGTTCTATGTAGCATCTCAACACTCTTTTTCTCGTTTCAATTGACATCTTTTTATTGGTGAGTATGTTTTTCATCTTGCTAAAGGCTACTTTTGCCATGGCGATTCCTTGTTCTAATCTCTTCAAGGCATCTCCCATCAGATGTTATTACTGTTCCGAGATAATTGTACCTATTCACTTGTTGAAGAATATTCCCATTTACTTGTATATTACACTGTGGTATTTCGTTCTTCCTAGTGACGACCATAATCTGTGTCTTTTTACAATTTAATTCTAACCCTTGTTGTTCACTGTGTGTAACAACCGCATCTACTAAATTTTGCAGGTCCTGTTCATTGTCTGCAATCAAGACTGTATCATCTGCATATCTAATGTTATTGATGCATCGTCCCCCAATGTTGATTCCTTCCATATTTTCAATATTTCTGAAAATATTTTCACTGTACAGGGAAAACAGATCTGGAGACATTACACATCCCTGTCTCACACCTCTCTTAATAGGCTGATATTGGCTTACTTCATTATCAACTCTTATGGCAGCTTGTTGTTTCCAATATATGTTTTTTACAAGTCTAAGGTCTTTCCCATCAATTTGTAGATCTTCAAGCATCCTTATCATGTTGACATGTCTCACTTTATCAAAAGCCTTTGTGTAGTCAATAAAGCAAAGGTGTAGATCTTTGTTTACTTCTATAGAACGTTCGATTACGGTTCTCAGTATATACACAGCATTTACTGTACCCTTGCCTACTACAAACCCACATTGTTCTTCTCCTATTTCAGGTTGTATTTTCCTCCTAACTCTTTGCATGATAATTCTTAGCAAAATCTTCGTGATGTGACTCATTATACTAATTGTTCGATGTTGATCACATTCCAAGGCTCCTGATTTCTTTGGGATTGCAATAAATACAGAATTACATAACTCATGAGGTATATTTCCAGTATCATATATTGTATTAAGCAGACTGGTAACTTTATCTATTCCATATTCTTCTAAAGCATTAATCATTTCTGTTGTGACGCTGTCTGGACCGGGGGTCTTGTCAGATTTCATATGATTAAGAGCATTCTGAACCTCCATCTTCAAAATTGCTGGCCCTACATTGTTATTTTGAACAATATATTGTTCGTCTCTGTTATCGTCATAAAGGTTTTTCACGTAATCTGACCATACATGTAAAATCTGATCTTTTTCTATTATGACTCTTCCATCTTTTGTCTTTAGGCAGCCTGCTGATGTACGTGTTCTTTGATTAGTAATCTCCTGAATTCTTTTGTGCATTAGTTTCGCATTTTTACTGTTGTGTTGTTTTTCAATTTCTCTGCAATTTTTCTCAAGCCATGTTTCTTTAGCCTCCTTACATAAGGTTCTGACTTTTCTGTGAATTTCTTCATATTTGGCAGGATTATTTTTGTTCTGTCTTCTTGTTTCCATTAGTTGTAAAATTTCTTCAGTCATCCATGTCTTACGGCCCACTTTCTTTACTTTTGGAATAGTTTTTTCTGCTGCACAACTGATTGAATTCTTCAGCATTTCCCATTGATCATTTCTGATCATTTAGTGATTCAGCTCGTCTATAAATTGGTTCCCAGCTACTACTGCCATCTCTTGAAAGATCGTTAAGAATATCTTCTTCTTAGATGGTTACATGCTGCCTTCCATTCAGCCAGCCTAAGTTCTTCTACTTTGTTGCTAAAGTATCACTCTGTGACGTTTCTACCTTCAGACGTCACACTTGGCGACTTTTTCTATCTATTGGTTCTAGATTACTTCTCCTTTATTTTATAACTTATCTATTACGTCATTCATTCCGACTCGCTACTTGGCAGAAGGGAGTCATCACATTAATCGAAATATGCCGTTGGGGATCACAAGGTGTGGCGAAGTATTATCGCCTACCCCAGTCGGCAAGACACTTGGTAATATTGCAAGTAAGAAATAGTTGAATAAGTATGTGTCTAGTACTAAGATGTAGTTTTTAAAATCTCGCTATGTTTTAAAATAGATATAAATAGTAAGTATGCACATGGGTAGGTGCGTAGTTATGCATCCAGGTGAGAGGCTTGGTAAATAAGCAGATAGATTACTGAACGGAAAAGAGAATCCTTCTGCAGTTGTTAAGTGAACCTAGGTCCGTGTCTTCGAAAGTAAGCGCACGAAGGGCTTTGACAAGGCCCTATATAAATACAGCCAAGAGAAATGTAAAGCAGCAAGAGAAATGTAAAGCAGCAAGAGAAATGTAAAGGAGCAAGAGAAATGTAAAGGAGCAAGAGAAATGTACAGCAGCAAGAGAAATATAAAGGAGCAAGGGAAATGTAATGGAGGAAGAGAAATGTAAAGGGCCAAGAAAAATGAAGAGGAGCCTTTTCCAGCAATGTATTTGGTATACGGTGCTCAGCCCTTATTACAACATATCTGTGATTTTGTCCATATTACGACACATGTGATTTTGTCCATATTATGACACCTGTGATTTTGTCCATATTACGACACATATGTGATTTTTGATTTATTTAGTTGTTTCGGGATTTGAGATTTAAATATTGAGCACAACCCACTACTGGCAACTCTGATCGCATTCTGGTATGAACCTAAGGCCTATCCATATTGATATGTGATTATGTCCATTTCAAGTAGGTCACTTTTACACCCCATGACATTTCCTGGTACCCACTTTAGACTTGATGGACCTGGGAGTCCTGGTCACTGGAAAACAATCCTCTGTTCGCATGGGATTGGAACACGTGACAACTGGGCCGGCAAATAAGCGTGCTAGCCACTCCATACCAAGATTCCCCAATTTATAAGTGTGGGTATAGTAAATAGAAAACATCCTCATACCAAACCATTAAATTAAACACGAATAAGAATGATCGAATAAGAGTAGGTGATGCTCACAGATTCCCACTTTGCACTAGATAGTGGCAGTAACAAAATATTGATCTCCTTTATTCCGTTACCCAGCTTAAAGTAGGATTCGCTAGGAGGCAGAAACTTACATCTTGGAATCTTTTGCAAAACATATGGTTTAAAAATGTGTGCACCGACACTGAACATCTGCCTTTTCGTCCACAGCTACACCAAATGTATTTTATTTTTATAGATTTCTCACAACAACATCCCGTCGTTAGGGTACCCACTAACATCTTTCAATGATTACTCCAGGAGCAGAAGGATGCAGCCTGGCCAGGTTTATTAATTCAGTCAACAGCAAAAATAGCAGTCCCTCCAGACAAAGCGATGGCAATTCCATAACGTGTGCGAGAATGAAAACAAGACTCAGCGAAGGAAACTAAAATTACAGATATGAAACGCACAGAACGCCAATTGAAATGTAAATTCCTCATTGATTTTCCCACAGGTAAAAAAGAATTCTTGAAAAGTTAGCAGCATATCAGATCGATTTCATAGTCCTATCTTTATTTACTTCTTCTTCTTCTTCTTCTTCTTCTTCTTCTCTTCTTCTTCTTCTTCTTCTTCTTCTTCTTCTTCTTCTTCTTCTTCTTCTTCTTCTTCTTCGATTTCGTTGTCTGTCATTGTTTACTTCTTGTTCTTCTTGCTTATCCAATACCATACCTCATCACGATAATCCCTTTAATAAAAGTATTACCGTAGAATCTCGTGAATAATACTCATTCGTGTAAATACACATTCCTGTATAATACGCAATTGTGTATAATACGCATTTGGATATAACAGGCATTCGTGTGTGCTTGATTTAATTCAACATACTTCTGGTCAAATATAAATTCGTGTATGATGCGCACCATATTTTCTTCAGATTTTTTTTTTATTAAACATCTGTTAAAACAATATATGTTACGTTACACACACACACAAAATAATAATGCCCTGATCTTGTCTTTAAAGTTAATCAAAATGCGTCATATGGTTAATGACATCTTTCGTCCATGTTGTTCTGAAAAAAAAAAGCGTTAAAATAGATTGTTTGCTGTTTCAACAGCCGTACTTAAAATTAATATTTTGAGCTATAGCCTACGATGGGTGACGTGATATTTTAGTGAGATAATTTAGTCGCATCTAGCGTGAGCTGCTTGGTCAAGTGGTTACATACCCGCTTCACACGCCAGTGATCCGGAGTTCAATCCCGGGTCCAGTCAGGGATATGCACTACTGACGAGCTCAAACGAGAGCGAAACTCGAGTCTAGTACTTCCAAACTAATGTGGACAAGGCCTTAGGTTCGTACTGGAATACGATCAGCATTGCCAGTAGTTGGCTTGTGCTCAATCTTTAAACCTCTAATCCCGAAACAACCAAATAAATCAATAATACGATCAGCATTGCCAGTAGTTGGTTGTGCTCAATCTTTAAACCTCTAATTCCGAAACAACAAAATAAATCAATAATACGATCAGCATTGCCAGTAGTTGGTTGTGCTCAATCTTTAAACCTCTAATCCCGAAACAACCAAATAAATCAAACATAATTTTGCTGTAGACATCCGTCCAGCTTTGTCCGCCCATTTGCTTCTTCAGTTTCCGAAATGCCACATTGTGATGGTATCCGTACAATCATCATCATCATTATTTTCCACTTTTGCCGTCAAACGTCGTGAGGAGGAATAACTCGTGTTCAGCGCCCAATTGGTGGCACAGGATCATCGTGAATGTGTCAAAACTGTTCGTCAAGCGTTCAAGGTGGAGAATACATCCTTTTGTCATCAGGTATTATTATTATTATTATTATTATTATTATTATTATTATTTTGAAAAGGAAAAGGACGCTTTCACACGTCTTAATGTGCATTGAGCATATGGTTTTAGACCCATATTTTTATAGACCAATCAGCAATGGGTGGGTGATGTGTCAGTTTTGTCGCCGAACGCGTTTACTTCTGAAAGCATTTTCTGGTACACATTTCAAGCTAAAGAAGAAGAGGGAAATTTGAACCCACCAACATTGGGCCAGCGAGCTAGGGTGCTAGACACTGCACCTTCGGGGCCCTTTCGTTGAGTTTCCTAGTCGATGTTAATTTGCGTTTCTACTGCAAATTTTTTTGTAGTCGGTTGGAAACTTACTAACGAACCTCTGAATTTGATTGTTTTTGTTTACATGAAATGCGACACATTCTTCGGAATATCCACATCTCAACGGCCTCTATTCGACTTTCTAATTGCTCGATTTGGATGGAGCTGCTAAATACAGTACGAGGAAACCTCGGAGACAGCAGTAAAACTATGTAAAAACAGCCCTGGAGTCCACTACTCCAGTTGCTAAGGGTAATGAAGCAAAGAGCGCCGCCAAGCGGCTGTTTCCGCCATTACAGAAAGCGCACTCAGGCGGGCATAGCAACGGGGGTTGGAAACACAGCTTAATTAGCTGATCGGTGCGGGGAAAAACGCCTTCAACAGCACATAGCTTCTTGTTTTAACTCATCTTTCATCTCTCCATCAATAGACTCGTTAATATGTCTGAGAAAGTGATAACTTTAAGAGATGGTGCCTTAAATAAAACTCCTTGCACAGATTTACGAACTTGGCTTTCTAAAGTCATTCTAAAGTTTTAGGTAATTGGGTCTTGTAGAACGGTTCCCTGGTTTTCCCAGTTATAATTGTAAAGTTTCTTTTGGCTTAATAAAATGGATATACCATTCAGTTAGTCTTTTTCTCTACTACGTTGCTTCTTAGATATACTTACAGTGTTGTTGTTGCTGCTGTTTTGTTTTTTCAATAAACGCTTATTTGCTCGTAAATTACTAAATTAACTCTTAGAGTCTAGAATGTTTCGCATAAAAGTCTTCATTTACTTTCGTTTAAACATTCCATGAAAGCAAACTTCTACACGCCACGTGCTTTGTCAGAAAATAATGAGAGCGGAAGCTGCCACTGGCGTAGTCAGATTTCTTTGATATATTCTGCCAAACGTAGAAAATAAGAAGACGAGTTAGGCTGAATTGAGTTGCGTCAAAAACGACATCACAGTACCTCTGGGAATTCCCCGAAGTGCTCCGTCCTAATATTCAACAACCAGTGAAGAATCCAAATAATAATGGTACCACTTGAAGTCTGATTATGTTTCCAGCTGGCCTTTCCTCGTGGCCCTGTGTGTCGGCAAGTTCCTCTGGTCACCGCCGCACCATTCTGTCCAGGCACTGATGGTGTATTTGCTGTTCCCAAAGGGCTCCTGACCATATCTGCCGTATCGTGAAATATGATATCATGAACAATAAGCAGCTGTGAAAGCAGATGGTGAAACATTAAAGTGTTTGAGGTACAAAGCGGTGTAAGACGGTTGTATTCTCTAATGCCATACAAGTTCGTCTTGCCGTTTGTACTCTTATTTTACTATATCTGATTGTATCCACATCTTTGTCTCCGTTGCTACCCAAATAGTGTATGACTTCACCTCTTGAAGTGATGTTTCATAAACTTAGATCGGGTTATCACTTGTTTTATTGTTTGACGCTTAAAAGCTTCAAATTAATTATGTTTTCTCCTTTTACACGTTTAGACCTTATTGCTGTTCCTCTGTGACATTCCCTTAGATGTCTGTAATTTATAATACATCTGATTTCCTGCGTGCGGCAGCAGGGCAATGTCCTCAGCGAACTCCAGATAATCCAACTGTATTGTCACAACAGACTGGTTTCTGTTTCTGGTGGTAGTTATTTTTTTTTTCCATAACCCTTACAGGACGTTGCCGTTAACATCAGCATTTTTCAACTGCTGTTCGTGTACTAGACAAGATTACGCTCAGTAGTTTGCCATTGCTTTCTGAGCGACCGGCTCACATATCCATAAGTTACCAACGGGCGAGAACCGCTACCGATTCTCGTGTAGGTTACGTTACTCACGAGAATATACGGGATTACGGAATAAGACATTAACCCCTAGGTCAGAATCCAATCTGCAGACGTTAAGAATAATCAAGGTGACACAAGTGTCCCTGTCGCACTTCTGTTCTTATATCAAACGTATTTGCTAGTTTACCTCATCAAGAATTCTGTATTTCATTTCTTTAAATGTTGCTTTTACTAAGAAGGATCACATAGTGTCTCATCAATATCCACAGCGATTCCATATCTATGCTGCCACAGGTTCTTTTATAGTTCACAAATCTAATATTAAGTGCCGAATTCATTCATTCATTCATTCATTCAATAAATTCATTCATTCATTCATTCATTCATTCATTCATTCATTCATTCATTCATTCATTCTTCTTCTTCTTCTGCGTTCATCCGGAGTTTTTTTTTTCTTTTTCGGACGTGATTGCGTTGTGCCTGTTTACAGCAGAGCTGCGTTCTTGCGCCGTTAGGCGGACACATCCGACTTCTGCGAGCATTTGTTGACCGGGTTAACCTTCCCGGGATTTATTCATTCAGGAGCATGTCCTTTGCAGAACCTTGCTCCCATAACAACCTTCCGGAAAACTTCTCGATCATAAGTAAAATGTCCCGCTTCCGATACACCCATCTGGAGATCATCTGCCACATCCTGCACCCATCTTCTCGTTTGCCTTCCTCCTCTTCTCTTCCCAGGCACATACCCTTGCATTATTGTTCTCTTCAAACTTTAATGACGTTTCAAGTGACCAAAATATTTCAATTTCTTTTTGTTTTATCGTCTTTAATAGCCAACCTTCTTCAATATTCAAAACTTGAAGTATGGATGCATTTGTTCTTTTCTTTATCCAAGATATTCTTATAACTCGTCTATAACATTTATATTCAAAGGAATTTATGCACTGTTTAGCTTGTTTAGTAAGTGTCCATGTCTCACAGGCGTATTCATTTTATACTTTGCTCTTATGTTTATGTTGGCTATCTAGCCAGAACAGGATCTGTTTTGATGGACGCCTACCGTTTCATCCAATAATGCTTTGTCAATGATATATGTTAACCTCTCCAGAATGATGCTGCTAATGTTTTTCCCCCTCAGCAACTTATAATAATATTATTTCTCTATAATTCTCGCACTCTTGCAGGTCCTTTTTCTTTGGCAGCTTCGCCAGATACCTTCCTCTGCAACCTGCTTGTATTTCTTCAGAATTCCAGATTATGCTAAACATGTGTGCTTTTATTCAGCTTTAATAGCTTCTGTCGGAATACCATCTGGACCAACAGCTTTCCCATCCTTCAGGAGTTTTATAACCTTTCTAGTTTCGTCTTTAGACGGTTTCCCAAAGTTGATATGCAGCACCACCTCTGCAGACTAGATATCTGGCTATGGGTCTTTTTTACTGGATATTTGGGTGTGGGTCTTTTTTACTTGATATCTGGACGTGGGTCTTCTTTACTGGATATCTGGATGTGGGTCTTTTTTGACTGGTTTATTCAGAAGTTCCACGAGGTATCTGGCCCCGCTGTTAATTTGATCTTTATTGTTGGTGAGAACTTTCACATTTCTGTTTATGGTCAGTCCAGTTGGTTGATTATATTTCCTTGGTCTTTTCCGTGTGAAGTTGTAAAGATTCCGAGGTTTTGTTTGATTGCTGCTACTTCTGCTTCTCCTGCTACGTCATCCAAACAATGTCTTTTATCCACACATCCTTTTTGGAACTTCTTTATAATCTTCTGCGCATTTTTCATGCTACTAAAGTAGCTCTAGTTTTGCTGCTGTTTTTGTTTTTTCTTTCTTAGAATTGTTTTTATTTGACTAGTCGTGTTTTCTATAAATTTCTTTTTTATTTGGCGTTCGCTGTCTTTGAAGACAAGCATAGTTTATACTAGTGCCCTGGACTTATTCTTCTTTCGTTCGCTAGTGCACTGGACTGATTTTTGCATGTAGATTAGCGTTCCCTAATACCAATGTTCTTCATCATCAGGTGAAACAACTCCGACTTCTGAGGTACTTGTAAGTTACGTTCCAAAGTCAAGGACGAGAGGTCAACATTTTTGTCCAACTGACCCGTGGAGGCGCTGAATCTAATACCTCGGCATCACCACACAGGAGGTTTAAGAGCGTGCTGACCTGGTTTTTTTTTTTGGTTTTTTTTTTAGGGTGGGAAAGGGGGGGGGGGGGTGATTTCGTTGCCTTTTCCCAAGAGCTTCTATACGTGATTCGCCCCAAATCGGCTACCCACCTCCTCAAACCGTGTCAGGACATTTTTAATTTGTTTGCATGCCCCAAATTAATACCATCGACTTTAATCGTCTGGCTGTCTGTATACACAGGAGTGTGATATTTTAGACGTAGAAAAAAATATCGTCAAATTTAAGAAAATACTCTTAAGACATCACCCGATTACCATCCACCTGAAAATGGCCAAGGAAAGTCATGTGCCTATAGGGAGGGACTCGACGGTCTGGACCTGTAATGCTGTGGAACAGTCTGGTACCTCCAGCGGCAACTGTAACAATAATGCCACTGATCTTAATGATTGTGCCGAAGCGAAACACAAACATGACATCCTTGGGGAGGCAGCAGGTGTGAGGGGAAAACTTGATGCCGTGCTTATGCTAGGCTAGGTGTGATAGCTAACACCCGAGTTGCGGGCGCCCGGTGGACTATTTCCATCGGTTGTAGATTATGATGGGTTTGTTAATTGTCTATTTAGAGCTGGTAGATGTTGCTCTTGGTGCTCTCTCTCTCTCTCTCTCTCTCTCTCTCTCTCTCTCTCTCTCTCTCTCTCTCTCTCTCTCTCTCTCTCTCTCTCTCTCTCTCTCTCTCCTCTCACTCCCCTCTCTCCGTTAATGATCAATTTATTACTGGTAGAAGTTGCTCTCAGTGCTATTATTCTTCCCCTCCTCCCCTCTCTGTCATAAATTATATTAAAATATGGTTCCAATTGTTGCTGTATGTAGCCGGGGCGCAGTGTTGGGGTGAGCGCCCAACATTGCTTAAATACCCCCAATGGCTCGTTAATGCATAACCTATGCAGCAAAAGTCCAACTCCTGGCCTTCACGCGGAGGAACTGTTTAAACTAACAGGAGAAGGGGCGACGGCGAGTATCTGGCGCCGGAAAATAACCAGTGTGCTCTAGATGTGTATACACATACATGCATGTGCAGACATGTGTGTGCGTTTGTACACATCTACGAGTGAGACCACAGTCTGCTCTAGCAAAGGAAAGGTGCTGAAGACGGAGGCAACCAGCCAGGAGGCGCACCACAGAAATCAGGATGCCACGCAATTACGCAAAATGGAATATGTCGACTACTGCTAAAAGTTATGGTGCTCGCCCTGCTTTCGGACCCCCAGGCAGGTGCAGTGCCGGGCCCTATGTCTCGAAAGGGTCCAACCCCAACTACTGGAGGTCCTTCTCAGATGTCCTGTGGAGCCAGGGGACATAAGAATAGAACAGCTGGCCATACTAACCAAAGACTTAAAATAATGCACTGGAATGCGGAGGGAGTCAACAACAAAAAAGTAGAATTAGAAAACATCCTGGACCAAGAAAAAGTAAGCATATGTTGCTTGCACTCACCTCAACGAAAATATAGCCTTCAAAATCAGAGGCTACCAGTGTTACCGATCTGACCGAAAGGACAGGCGAAAAGGTGGGATACTTACCCTTGTAAAAAATAACATCACTGCTTCCCAAATCGAAGTCTATATGGAAGGGGCTGAGTATCAGACACTTAAACTTAAAACAGGCTATACAGACCTACATCTGATCAATTACTACTGTCCAAGTGACCACCCACAGGCACTGGACACACTACCATTAACAGAAAAAATGATTGTGTGTGGTGATTTCAACAGCCACTCGCAGAGTTGGGGCTATGATCACATGGACCAGAGATGAGAGAGACTGGAAGACTGGCAGGATGAGAATAGATTTATCTTGGTTAACAAGACGTCCGACCCACATACTTTCTACTCGAGATCATGGCACTCTACAACTACACCTGACCTGGCTTTTCATTCACCAGACCTGGAGTGGAACATTACACGAATTGTTGGGAAACAACTTGGTGGCAGCGCCCATTGACCAGTCTTTCTAACTGTAGAAAATGAGCTTGTAAGTGAAAGCAGAACCCTCTCGAGGTGGAACTACAAGAAAGCAGACTGGGCAATGTAAAAGAATCGCACCAGCATACTGGTTAGAAACCTGAACACTGAGAAAGACATAAATAAAGTAGTTGAAGAGTTTGGGAAATGCATACTACAGGCAGCGCGAGAAACAGTACCAAGAGGAGCCCGTAAACAATATAAACCCTACTGGAGTAGTGAACTGGAACGGTTGCATAATGATGTGGAAGTATGTAGAAAGCAAGCAGAGGTCACACCCAGTCAAGAGCACCACAATAAATTCCAGCATGCAAAAGCCAAATTTCAAAGGGCCAAGCTGCTGGCTAGACGGAAAAGTTGGCAGGTAAAAAAATAGTCTCTGAACTTTGAAAGAGACACAAAGAAATTGTGGAAGCTAATAAAACAACTTAACGATGAGGGCACAGGGAGAAACTCAAAAATTGCACTACATAAGGATGGAAACATCTTAACAAGAAAGCAAGCAGCTGACCATTTTGCGGACTCATTCGCACAAGACAGCAATATCAAAATTAGTCCAGTGAAACAACAAGAGATTCGAGAGAAACGGCAACATACAGGACAGAAGGAAATAGTACATGAGGTTCTGGAGGCACCCATCACAATCAGCGAACTGGAGCTAGCCATATCAAAACTGAAAATGAGAAAGTCACCAGGAGCTGATGGTATCTCCAATGAAATGATCAGGAACCTAGGAACAGAGGCCAAAGCAAAGCTGTTGCAGATCTTCAATAACAGTTGGACCTTAGGCAGTGTTCCACAAGCCTGGAGAGAAGCAATCATGATACCCCTCCTAAAATCAGGGAAAGATAGTTCCATTGCCTCTAGCTGCAGACCAATTAGCCTCACCAGCTGTCTCTGCAAAACACAGGAGCGCATCATCAATCACAGACTGCAGTGGTATATTGAAAGTAAAAACATCCTTGTGCCACAGCAGGCTGGCTTTAGGCAGTGCTACTCTACGGAAGATCCTTGATGAAGAATACCCACAGGACCTCTGGATCCGAGTCTACACAGATAGGTCAGCACAAAATGCTGTTCGAAATGGAGGAGCGGGAGTGTACATAGAATACCAAAATAATACCAGGGACACAGCTAGAATACCGACATGAAAGTACTGCCATAACTACGATGCTGAAATTGAGGAAATCAAGATAGCAACAGAGAAATTACTAAATACCAGCAATGGTACACAACCTGTGGTGCTATTGACAGATGCAAAATCAGTACTCGAGGCGCTCTTGTCTGGGAAATTGCCAGTACTAAGGACACTACTTTCTGAACTTAGCAGACAGCATAAGGTCACCATACAGTGGATACCATCCCACTGTGGAGTACCCGGAAACGACAGAGCTGATCAATTGGCTAAGGAAGGAGCCAAAGCAGAACAGCCTGATGTGCCCGTTACATACCACCAAAAGAAAAGAATGATCAAATCAGTCAGAAAGCCACCAAAACCTGCTCAAGATGACTACCACGTTATGGATAGACCATAACAAGTCATTATTCTGCGCCTCAGAACAGGGCACAATAGATTACGCAACCACATGTATACAAAATTCAAGATTGGTG
>JACEFZ010016244.1:0-55600 GCA_014155875.1 Cepaea nemoralis
TTTCAAAAAAAAGACTGAACATTAAAAAGAATGGCACATAAACATCATTTATCGGAAAGTGTAATAGTGTGACCATAATACGCGTCACAATGATTACAACATAACAGTGATGGAAGACGTGGTTTCAAGAAAATGAGGCATTATAATCGTATTTCGGTACGAACCTTCGGCCTTGTCCACGCAAGATTGGAAGCACTAGACTCGAGTTTCGCTCTTAGCCATCTAACGATGGCCATCTGCTTCCATCTGACATGGACAAGGCCCAAGGTTCGTACCGGAACACGATCAGCGTTGTCAGTAGTGGGTTGTGCTCAGTATTCAAATCTCAAATCCCGAAACAACCAAATAAATCATAGAGGTAACAGTCGACAAGCACGAAAATGAAGACAGGACATCGACAATATCTTGGGCATGGCCAATCTCGAAGCACTTGCACTGACAAAGGACCGACAACCGTTCGACAAGATACGATGAAAGCCACATTCTGCAGAGGGCCTGCTGCATGGTGGTATTTGAATACTATAGCATGTATTGTGTCTAATGTTTGTGTAATTGTAATGTTGTTCTGTCAATAAGTTCATGGTGCTGCTGGTGGCAGTGCTTGTGCTGCAAATATCCGCGGGAGCGGTGTTGTTCTTACGGATGGATGAACTCGAGTACACCATGCTGGCCATTATGAAGACTGCCGTCATCAACTACCAAATGGATGTGGACTTTGAACGTGACAAAGCTCTGGATTATTTACAGCATCAGGTATAAATACCTGTGAGATTAGTTTTACGTGTCTTTCTGCGTTGTCGAAATTAAACTCGTAATGGAGGTCAGGGTTTTCTTGTGTTTGATGTCTGTCTGTCTGTCTGTCTGTAAAAGAGTGTGTGTATGTAAGAGAGAGAGAGAGAGAGAGAGAGAGAGAGAGAGAGAGAGAGAGAGAGAGAGAGCGAAAGAGAGAGAGAGAGAGAGAGAGAGAGAAAGAGAGAGAGAGAGAAAGAGAGAGAGAGAGTTGAGCGCACGCATGTCATGTAACATGCTATTCCATATTTATTATGTATTCTCATCTTTCATATTACGAGGTATCATTTTGTATGCCACTTGATTGTCCTGTAACATGCCATTCCATATTTTTTTTGTGTATTCTCATCTTTCATATTATCATTTTGTATGCCACTTGATTTTATCATGTATAATATAACATTACTGTGATGTGAGAGAGAGTTAGTGAGTGGGAGAGAGGGAGGGAGAGAGAGAGAGAGAGAGAGAGAGAGAGAGAGAGAGAGAGAGAGAGAGAGAGAGAGAGAGAGAGTTGAATTGCATCACTAATTTTACGCTACACAATGTATATGTACAATTGTTTCTCCACTTACAATTTTTGCGAGAATGCTCACGATAATCTTCAGTGTCTCAACTGTGTGTAAAGTGTGGGAATTTGTTCTTATTAGTTTCAGTGATCATGTGAGGCATCATGTATGTGTCTAGATGTTAGGATGTGTGTGTGGGTGTGTATGTCAGGGATGTGTGTGTGTGTGGGGAATGCATGTGTGGAGGGGTTGTGTGTGGGGGATGTGTATGGGTTGATGGGTGATTTGTGGATGGGTGAAGGGATGTGTAGTTGGTGGGGGATGTATGTGTGTGAGGGATGTGTGTGTGTGGGGGAATATTTGGGAAGATGGTTGGAAGTATGTGGGTGTTAGTGGGTTGGTGGGGGGGGGGGGTGTGGGTAGGGAATGTGTATTTGGGTTGGTGAATGGGTGTGTAGGGGATTCTGTTAGTTGGGGGATGGGTGTGTAATGGGTGTGGGGGATGAGTGGGTGTGTGTGTGGGAGGGGTTGTCTGTGAATGGGATATGTCTGTGTGGGTGGGAGTGTGTGAATGTGGATGGCGTAAATGTGAGTGGGTGGAGGATGTATGGATGGGTGGTGAGGATGTTTGTAGATGGGGGATGTGTGGTGGATGGGGAAATGTGTGTGTGGGTGAGAGATGTGTGGGCGGGGATGTGTATGGGGAATGCATGTGGGGGATGTGTATGTGGAGGGATGTGTTTATGGGTGGAGTTTTGTGTGGGTGGGGAGATGTGTGAGGTGGGGGAGGTATGGGATGTACAGGTGGTTGAAGGATTATGTGAGGATGGGGGATGTGTGTTTGACGGTGGTTTGGGTGTGTGTGGGTGGGAGGGTAGATGAGAGATGCGTGTGTTGATGGGCGGGTGGGTGATGTGTGGGTGTGAGTGGTTGATGGATGAGTACGTGAGTTGGTGTATGTGTGTATGGGTGAGGGATGTGTGTGTTTGTGGGCAGATGTGTGTGAGCGGCGGATGTGTGTGGTGGGGTATATGTGGATGGTGGGGTGTGTGTGGGTGGGAGGTGTGTGGTTTTGGGTTTTTATGGTTGGGGGATATGTGTGAAAAAGTGGGGAGATGTGTTTGTTGGTGGGGATGTGTGTATAGGTGGGGGATGTGTAGTTGAGAGGTGGCAGATATTGGGTGGGTGAGTGGATGTAGGTTGGCTGATGTATGTGTGGGTGGGTGGGGAAAATTGTGAGGGTGCTGGATGTGTGTGTGGATAGGTGCGGAATGTGTGGGTTGACGGGGGTATGTGTGTGTGGTTTTGTGATGTGTGTTTTGCTGGGTGGTTGCGGGTGTGTGGGTGGGTGGTGGAGAATATGTGGGTGGGTGTGTGCGTGTCAGTTATGGGATGGATGGGGGATGTGTATGTGGGTGAGGAAATGTGTGTGGGTGGGGAATCAGTGGGTGGGTGGCGGCATGTATTTTTGCCTGGGTCTGTGTGAATGTGTGGAGGTATGTGTGGGTGGATGGGGGAGGTGTGGTGGATGGGGGATGTGTAGGTAGCTGCGGGATGTGAGGGTGGATGGGGGATGTGTCTCACAACATTGCACTGTTTATGTTTATAACTCCATTTGACAATGTCTTTTTCTTCTTCCATGTGAATGTATCATGCGTAATATGCATTGTTTATGCTTACAAAATCCATGTGACAATGTTTTTTTTTCCCCTATGTAAATGTAACATGCACATTTGATGAATGAAAGATGAGTGATTGAAAGGGCCGAATGTAACCCTTTTAAAATAAAGTGCGTTCTGTCTGTCTGTCTGTCTGTCTGTCTGTCTGTCTGTCTGTCGGTCTGTCTGTCTGTCTGTCGGTCGTGTTGTAGCCCTTATGGTGTTGATGTAGCAGTCACTTTAGTTACCATAAATTAGTGGCCAGGGAGTAACTCTTCTGGATGGCCCAACATAAAATGGTACCATGCAGCTGTCCCGACTTTATATAGTAAATTTATTGTGTTTGTTATTGATGTCTAGGGGCATTATTCTTAAATCTGCCCCTTTTAGACTCAGCCTTAAAGATGTAGCTCGTTCACTCTTTGCCTCCTCCTCGCCTTATAAGAATACAACAAGTGAAGTAACTAACAAACCGCGGGGATCGACAGTGATAATTAAAACTAATCTCTGTGATCTATCCTACACGATTCTTTCACAACGGGCTCGTATTAAGTATATCACCCACATTACATAAAACTGTTTGGACCTGACTCTCTCAACTTGCACTGAATCTATGTTCTCCACACCTCTCCACACTTCTCACTCATAGTCAACTCGCCGCCATTCAATCATCTGTGCACCAATATTCACTGGCATATAACACTAACACTCCGAGAGGATCAGAACCAAATACCGTATTGCACTATTACTATTATCGACTGAACAAAGTCGAGACAATTGGAGGAATACGGAAGGCCGTTTATCATTCAGTTGTTTCCCGGCATTTTAAAATCCATAAAGGGGGTGATGGTTTACCGAAATTCATATTGTTTTCATTTGGGTTTGGTTTGATTTTTGCTCTGGGTGACACTATTTTATGTAGGTTATCAAAATATGTGAGGAGTTAGTTTAAATTGATATAACTGTGAATTGAATGAGTGTGAAGGGAGCACATGGGTGGCTTTGTACGAGTAGATTAGAACTGTTGCTGGTTCAGAGATTTGATTCAATATTTTGTTTCTAATGTTAATCGGAATCGCCTGTTCATAATAAATATGGAGGTGTACCCATTATAAGTGTACGTTGGTCCTCGTCTACTATTGTTGTGTCATTCTACTGACTGTGTAATGATTATGTTTGGAACTTAAATAAACATTTCAATATCATGTGTCTGGGGTTGATGGTTCATAGATTAGTCTAGAGGTGGTCAGAGGATCTGGTAGACAGTAGTCACTAAAAGGTAAAGCAAGACGGACATATAATCAGATTGTAACGGGCACCATTAGTATTGGGACTCTACGCTGGCTGCTGAAGATGATGACTGTGCACTTATGGGAATACCCCTATTGCAACAATGTCGGTTCTTGACTCATCTCATCTCAACTTTAGTGTAGTTCATTGAAGATAGCTCTTTTAGTAGCTATTGTGCCTCATTATATCATGGCTGTTGCCGTGCTGCTTGGACTTTTAAGGCGGAACTGTTTGTGCTGCGACCTGTAGATGGAAAGAAGATGTCCTATAAAACTAACCGAGAAGGCTAACCGGTTCTTAGATCTATGGACAATGTCACAACCGATCATTACCGACCAGCCAACCAATCATGACTCTTGTTTTGTTTTTAACGTTCGCTCACTGTGAACTCAAACGTAGTTCACACACGTGGCTACTACTTTTAGTTTACTGGACTGATGCTTGCATGTGGATTACCAGTGTCCCTCGCCATCAGGCGAACCCACTCCGACTTCAGAGACTTGTAATTTATGTCCCCAAGTCAAGGACGAGAAGTCAAAATTTTAGTCCAAATTACCGGTGTAGGGATTGAACCTGCTACCTCGACATCCGCACACCGGATGTTTAAGAACGAGCGATGATAACCATTCTGCCATGCTGACCTCCATATTTTATCCGTTTCTATGGACATTATAGGCCTCCTTCCGTGGCGAAGGGCTTACGGATGCTATTCGTAAGCCCCCTTACCCGAGTTCGAAACACATCTGCGACCGATTTGGTAGCAGACTGCGTTGCGCTTGGTTTGAACGTGTTGTTATGAGAGCCTGTCGTTCAGAAATCAATGGCAAACTACTGAACGTAAACTTGTCAAGACATCAACAACAGCAGTAAAATGCTGATGTTGACAACGATGTCCCGTGGAAGGGATATGCCAAAAAAAAGACATTATAAGTACTACTCTGCTATCATTTATATACCCCCAGTTCACGTGCTGTGGTGGATTGAGTTTCCTGGACTGGGATTCAAACCAGCACTACAACTGCAGCAATATCGTCTGGCCCACCAGCTGTGGAGTTCCCGTGTCTTGCTGTAGAGGTACTCAGGATGAGCAGTGTGGATACGGAGTCAGAGCTGGAACTGTGAGTACGAGCAACACTTATTTAATGTTACACTCCTTGTACACAAAACAACTCATGATATGCTGAACCATAACAAAGAAACAATAATATTTTAACTATAGTTTGGAATGTGACACTTTCATTGTACATATCTCCCTCTGGTGTGTCTCCACCTTGAAGTGGTACGGGGGTTTACCTGTTCCAAAGACGTCATGAGCTGTGCCGACGGTAACGTAGCTACTGGTAGGGTCTCCCATGTCAGACACGTCAAGGGATAGGAATCAGACAAAGAGAGACATAAACCTGCTGCCTTGTAGACAGGCATCAGGAAGTCATAAAGTAGAGACATTAAATCAGAAAACATGCTTGTCGGAACCACATACTTGACGAACATGTGCAACGCAATTCACTAGATGATAATGGCTGTACGTATCTCAATCAATTATCCTTCCATAGAGCACAAATAAAACATTTTTGTACAGTGCACAAACTCCGTAGCACATAGGAGGATGCAGATGCATGTTTATACTAAGATAACACATGCTATAAATATTATTGCCTGAATAGATTTACTCATTTTAAAATGTAGCCCTGAATATTCGCTGTGATTTTTGTTTTTCCTCTCCAACTTCCGAAGCATGTTAAACATGCGCAACATATTATGGAGTCCATCCAGTTGTTGTTTCTTATCCGAGAAAGCTTGACGTTTGATTCACTACTCCATGACCAGGGATAAGGTTATATAAACCGTTCCTTATTTTTGAAAACCCATACAGTTCACCGTGTGAAGCTTAATAGTTCAGTTCTAGCATCATTTTTGTTTTGTTAGCATATCCTTTACAGGACATCGCTGCCAACATCAGCATCTTTCAGCTGATTGTTGATTTCTTGGCAAGATTACGCTCAGTAGTTTTCCATTGCTGTCTGAGCGACCGGCTCACATACCCCTTATTGACAACCCAACCGATGCGATTTCACTTTAGCACGGAACATCGACACGAACACTAACTACTCTTTTGAAACAGCAACACGTACAGAAACCACTAGTCATTGGAACAACCGTTAGGATATAAAGTCAGGCATTACCAGCTAACATCTACCTGAAACCAACGCCAGACACGGCAGCCACGTACACTCATACAGGTCGGTTGTAAGTTGGAAGGACGTGTGGACATACTGTTGAGTATCTGCGCATTGCCAGTATGGCCACCGGTGGATACAGTGATGAAAGTTCCTCCTGTTCGTACATGATGCTTGGGGTGGGGGGGGGGGGGTGGTGGAGTGGGGTTGGGGGTTCGAGTCGGCTGTCATGTGAACATATCTGTCAGATAGAGAGAACGGCTGGCTGGTGGGATATGTTGTGATGGAATTGATGCTGCAGCGTCGCCAATAAAAGTATTCTGACCGTTTTGACTGCCACCAACGGCCTTGTTACGGTTATTTTGGAATAGTCTTGATAATGTTCCAGTCGTGTGCGTGAGGGGCCCCACTAAACAAGTGTTGAAGTGACACCTCTTGGTTATCGGCATCATCCGTGCCAAGAAGTGAACCACCTTTGCTATGTAGTTAACTGTCCTTCATTGGCAATATTTTAACTCGTTATATCTAGCTTTAGATTTCTGAATCACTCAATGTGAATCAAACAACAGAACTGTAAGACTGGTCACATAGAACGCTGACAGAATGCCTCAATTTTGAGTCCATATTTTATTTCGGGTAATATCCCATGATTTTATGACATGCAGGCCATCAACACGATGCAACCATCACGCATTCCGTCATAACTGCTCATGCCACCCTACTTAATAGAACTACCATTAAAGTCAAACATGTCGCCTGTCCTGTAGTGGTCACAGTTCACAAGACTAACTAATTACTCACGCCAGTAACTTAGGGTATTGTCTATTGTGTAACCTTTTCGGTGACTCTTCCACTTAGATGTCGCCCATCGGATGTTGCATCGTTTCCTCAGCTCGCTTCTCAAAGATCGTATCATGCAGATAACTCCATGCCGTCATTCCTTTCTCGATCATCTTCGCCGTCTGTGTTACTCTGTGTCGTTTTTCCTATCACCAAGTCAAGTCTGGTGCGTTCACGGTATGCTGTCTTTTCCTATTTCCCGATTATTGCATTCCTTGTTCTGCGACACCTGGCACATATGCCCCCCCCCCCCGTCAATTTAAAATGTTGCAAACATTGTACCTACCAACTCAGTCTTCCAGTCTGTGACATGAGTCGCAGTAGTCGAACATACCTGTCATATTGGTCCATGGTCGCACATCTCCGTCTACATTGTCTACTAAAGGTCGCACATATCCGTCTGTATTGTTCACTAAAGGTCGCACATAACTGTCCGTGTCTCTGCAATAAAGCGTATCCCTTATCCTTATAACCTATTCTATTGTGAATCGTTGAATTGTTATGAACATCATCACCAAAAAAAATGTTTTTAAAAATAAATCGGACACATCTCACATCTATCCCCGTAGACAATGTGTGGCTCTCAAACTCCTTTTTATCTCAGAGAATTGAAGTCCAGCAGCACTAAGTCCCAATGTCTCCCCGGACATCCTTAGTAGCTCCTTAAATGTGTGTGTTCATTACATCCAGCCTCCACTGACATCATTGTTAAGTGAATCGCTCTTGCCTTCCCTGTGCATAATCATAGTCGACCTTCTCATAATCCAATGTGCGTATGACCTGACTACAGTTGACGTAACTTTTGTGCTTCAACTTCGACTGTTTCGTGTAACTCTTCATGTGGGGTTTTCATATGTGTATATATTTTGTCGGCACTTTCTAATGTTGTTACTTATGAGTATAGCTGCAATATTTAATCCTACTCTATCACATAATAATAGCAATATTAAATTAATTACCTAGATAGCTACTATTCCTTTCATTCCCATTCATCCTGTTCATGAAATAAATGCATCTTAAAGTTATGCATAATAACCCATGCAATCATACAATTGAAATGAAATCACTGAATAATCAAAATTAATCCAAATTTCTTCATAAATTAAATCAGTGGTAACCTTTGCTTCATGTGCCCTACCTATTTGGTTTACTGAACCTGTGGAATTTGTGTGAAAGTGTACATAATATATGTAATTTCATGACAAAATAACAATAATACAGCATGTGATAACTGAATCATGCATTTAACAAAATAATGACAAATCTTGTTCTTTTCTTCTTCTTCTTCTTCTTCTTCTTCTTCTTCTTCTTCTTTTCTTCTTCTTCTTCTCTTCTTCTTCTTCTTTCTTCTTCTTTCTTCTTCTTCTTCTTCTTCTTCTTTCTTCTTCTTCTTCTTTTTTCCCAATTGTTTTGTCATGTCTGTTCTTTTCATTTTTGACTTTATCTTTTCAATGTCCTGAATTTATTTATTTTTCAGGAGTTCATCTTTTTTCATTTTTCTGAATTTTTTTTTTTTTTTTTTTTTATAAATTTCATTTTTTCTGTTTGTTTTCATGATTTCATTTTCAACAGCAATAAAATATCATTACTATATCTTAATAATTAATCTAACTTATCTGAATACGAAGATTTCGCTCGCAGATAACTTGCAACGTTGGATTACATTTCGTCTGCTCGACATGCTTCAGATCTTATTTTGATGACAATATACGTAGTTACAACCGTTCTCTCCATACAGATACTGCTGTATTCTAATTATCTGTAACAATAATAACTTAAATATATATGTATCTGGACAAATCAATTATGACATAGTTATAACATAGTTATTACCAATTGCTAACATCAATTACTATCCGCTGTTTTCCCGATAGTCTGAAATGTCCTAACCGTTTGTTCAGAGTATCAAATTTGTTCAAACACTCTTTATGAGCTGCTATATTGTGTATGATGTGTACAAGCTGTTCGACCATGTAAATTGTTGTATTGTATGTATATATTATTGACGTACTGTGTGTATGTGGTTGACTGATATGTTATATGTGTTTGGACGTATTACGTGATTGTAACGAATTGTACTTCCTAAATCGTACATGTAACTAGCTGTATATGTATTGTGTCGTTTAATTAGAATATAAGTGAAATTTATAGACAGAAGAATTTCGACAGATTTATAAAGATAGAATTCAGTGTTCAGAAATACAATGCTCATTTGTCGCTGTGTGTACTGCATGTGAATCTAATGGATGTATTTGTCTTGGTTTGTTTTAATAAATTTAATCTATGTTTCTTTAATGTGTAGAACTGGGCAGTGATTCTCATCTTCCTGTGTGACATATGTTGTTACTGATGTATAATCAATCTATTTGACGTGTTCTTTCCTTCCGTTCTTCATCGGGACAAACCTAAATATTTCCAATACCGATTCCAATTCCTTATTTTCACATCTCGTATTCTTTTGTCAATTTGAGTTTCGGGAACACTTTGTTGTTTCCAATCTGTTAGTAAAGTGTCTGTGTTGGTATAATGGGTTTGTGACATCTTTGGCGGAGTTTCTTCATGCCAATTTGATTTTGTATAGTCTGCCATATCTGTTTGTCGTGGTTTGGCTGTTTTTTTTCAACCGACGTTGTTGCATGTTGTTCTTTCTGTATGACATTTCGTCATCCGAGCTTGACTCATATCCGTTAGCTGTACATCCGTGTATGTGATCTACGTCACTCTTATCTAAGTATGGTGCAAAGAATTGTTTAATCATTGCTGTGCTGTCACTAAATGAAGGACTAATACGTCTAAAATTTTCAATACCAAATTCAACTTTCTTAAGTTCTGCTTGAGTTAAATTCGATCTCATTGGTAATGAATACCAAGTAATTTCTGATTGTGTTAACTCTTGTAAATTGTTATGGGATGTCTTTTGTGTACTGTCTTTACTACTATATGTCAATTCAGTGTCCATTGCTTGACTGGTTTGCTTTTGGTTTCCCGTGTAGTTTTCTTTTATTTCATACATGTTGGGTTCTGAATCATCGCTTGCGACAGGTATCTTTTTGTCTTCTGTCGGGAAAATTAATTCTGTGTAATTTCCTTCATGTATTTTCATGTTGTCTTTTTCCCATTGTTCTACTTCTTGGGCGGTACACTATTTTACTCCAGGAATGTTTCCCACAATTAGTTCCGTCGTTGGTTGTGGTAGTACTGCCGCTGTTACACATCCTTGATAGTATGGGCAATTTGTGTCTGTCCATGCCACATCAAATTGTTCCAGCGATCCACCAAATGTTCTACATATGACTTTCTCATTGGTGTAATTATCCTCTTTGACTAGTTTTCTGTCCAGTCCAATAATCGAGGTCCCCGTGTCCCTCACCATTCTGACTGCTAATCCATTGACAATTGCACGTTCAACGTTGAGTTTTCCACCGTTTATATAAGCGGAGTTTGCTTCTTGTACATATGCTCTGTTTGGATTGTTCACCGGTCGTGCATACTTGCCAGACGCGCTCTCGTATTGCTGTTCCGCGTCGTCGCTACTTGAAATAACATAGGCTAAACATGCATTTTTGGTCATCTGTCGCAATCTACATGACTTGACCAAATGACCAAAACTATTGCACGTAAAGCATTTTAAGTTGTTTTTGTAGTCTGTATATTTATGGTTACGTTTTGTAGCTAGCTCTTTTATATATGATTCATAATCCGGGTTGGAATCACACATTTCTGATGTTTCGTGCATGCGTCGACAAAACCTACACTGGACTGTCAAACGCTTTTTTGTGTTAGACCATTGTTTGTTCCGTCTGTATTTGTCCTGACGTTGAAATTTGTTATGCGAATTGTCATATCTGTGACTAGACACTCTGGCAGATGCTCCTATGATCAGTTCTGGCTGAGTAGTCTCTGCGAAAATGTCCTTATGGGCGTTGAAAAATGACTCCCCCCTGGCTTCCAGTTCTGCCACTGAATCACACTTCTGTTCTATAAGGAATGTTGACATTGTTTGTGGTACTGCGGAGATAAGTTTATCCCTGAGCATCAGGTCTCTAATTTTGTCAAAATCCCTACCTACCTCAGCCGATTTCAGCCACCTGTCAAACAGTAATGTCGTTTCAGAAATGAAATCTAGAAACGTTTGATTTGATTTAGGTCCAATTGTCTTGTATGCTGTACGCAGACCCGCAGTGTCCAATGAGAAATGTGCCAACAGTCTTTGTTTCATATATTGGTAATCTGTGCGTCGTTGTTCAGGTATGAGCTCGATTAACTTTAAAGGCTCCCCTGACAAGTGCCTATGAAGTAATACTCCCCACTGGTCAGACGGTACCTCGTAATGAGACAAGAGGACTTCACAATTAGTCAGCCATGCAGAAATCGAATCTCCTTGTGAAAAGTTTCTAATAATCCCTTGATATCTTTTGGCGGGATCCAGCGCTTTGCATGCCAACTTATTCTTGGATATTTCTGCTTCTTTCTCCATCTCCAACATCTTTATCTTAATATTTCCTTCAGCCTCTTTGTCTTTTAATATTTGTTCGACCGCTAACTTGTCCCGCTCAAATTCAAGTGTTTTCTCCTGGAGAGCTAATTTTTGTTTTTCCAGTTCTATTTCTCTCTCCATCTTTTGTTTCTGTAATTCCATTTCTTTCTCTATTTTCTGTTTTTCCAATTCTATTTCTCTCTCCCTCTGTTTTTCTAGAGTCAACATCCTTTCTTTTCCCAATTCTCTGGCTTCTTTAGCTTCCTTGGCTGCTGCTTCTTGTGCAATTCTGGCTTCTTTAGCTGCTGCTTCTTGTGCAATTCTGGCCTCTTTAGCTGCTGCTTCTTGTGCTTCTCTGGCCTCCCTAGCTGCTGCTCTCTCATCCCTCTTTTGTATTTGAAAATCGGACAACTTTGCCTCAGCCCAAGCTATTAGTTCGGGTCCAGTTAAGCCGCACTTTTCCCCTAAGGCAATAAACTCACTTAATGTGGACATAATTAATGTACCTTAAATTAAATCGCTGTGTTATAAATTCATCATCATCATCATCAAGTGCCGTGCCGACTGGCGTAGGAGTTCATGGCTCTCCACAGATCTCGGTCTTTGGTGTTCTGGATCAACTCTGCTGATGATATTCCTCCATGCCGCCGTCTCAGTCCGTCCAGCATCATTTCTCTTGGTCTGCCTCTGCCTCTCTTCCCCTCGATCTTTCCAGTTGTCACGATGTTCTCCAATGCCTCTCTTCTCATCACATGACCAAAGAAAGATGTTTGTCTCTTTCTTATTGTTGTATATAGTGTTCTAGTTTCATTAGCCTCTTTCAGGCAATCGTTGTTAGTTACTCTGGCAGTCCAAGGAATTCGCAACATTCGTCTTAAAAACCACATCTCTGTTGCTTCTAAGTTCTTCCTAATTTGTTCATTTACATTCCAAGATTCACTGCCATACAGCAAAACTGGTTCTATATAGCATTTTAGTACTCTCTTTCTTACATTCATTGATAGCGACTTATTGCATAAGATACTCTTTCATTTTCTGAAATGCTGTCTTTGCCTGCCCTATTCTGCTCTTAATCTCTTTTGTACATCTTCCATCTGATGTTATAAGTGCCCCTAGGGGTATTTAAAATTATCCACTTGGTTGAGAATTTCCCCTTCTATTTCTATGTCACATTTTGGCGTCCCCATTTTCTTTGATATCACCATTGTTACTGTTTTCTTGATATTCAAGGACAGTCCTTTCTGTGCACTCTCTGTTACTACACTGTCCAACAATTGTTGTAGGCCTGTTGCAATATCCGCTACCAATACTGTGTCATCTGCATAGCGTATATTGTTTATATTATATCCTCCGATTAGTATTCCTGGCTTCTCTTTGATCTCTCTCATTATTACTTCGCTATACAGGGAGAAGAGATCGGGTGACAAGACACACCCCTGTCGTACTCCTAGCTTTATCTGTTCGTAACTACCCTCTTTATTTCCCATTTTAATTGCTGCTACTTGGTTCCAGTATATATTCTTTATTATTCTTAAATCTTTCCCATCAATGTTGATATCTTCCAACATTTTAATCAGCTCATCATGTTTTACTTTATCAAATGCCTTAGTATAATCTATGAAGCATAAATATATGTCTCTTTGTTTCTCTATTTTTCTTTCTATTAGTGTTCGTAATATATATATTGCATTGTTTGTACCCTTTCCTTCCATAAAACCATACTGTTCTTCACTAATTTCCATTTTTATTTTCTTTCTTGTTCTTCTCATTATAATTCTGAGTAGAAGCTTAGTGACATGGTTTATGAGGTTAATTGTACGAAAATCTTCACAATCAATTGCTCCTGGTCTTTTTGGTATAGCTATAAATACAGATTTCAGCATATCACTGGGTAAATATCCACTACTGTAAATATCATTCAACATTTTGGTTAATATATCTACTCCAAATTCTCCCAACACTTCCAATTCTTCTATTGTGATTTCATCTGGCCCAGCTGTTTTTCCTTTCTTCATATGTTTCATAGCATCAGCGACTTCTTCTTTTAGAATAGGTGGGCCTTCTAAGTTACTTTCTTCTGTTAATTCTTCCCTTTCTCCATTATATAATTCTCTTATATACTCATTCCACCTCTTCATTATAGCATCTTCCTCTAATATTATCTTTCCTGTTTTTGATTTCAAACACCCTGTATTTATTCTTATTTTTCTTCCTGTGAGCTCGCTTATTTGTCTGTACATACTTTTTTGATCTTTAATGGAATTTAATTCAATTTTTCTGCATTGCTCATTTAACCAACTTTCTTTTGCCTTCACACATTTATCTCTTATTTCTTTATTTATCTTAGCGTATTCTTGTTTGCCATTTTATTCTGTTTCCTTTGTCCATCAACCTTAAGATTTCTTCATTCATCCATTTTTTCTTAGCTTTTTGGCTTCTCTCCGGTAATATTTCTTTGCTAGTTTGATGAATGGAGTCCCTTAACATTTCCCATTGTTCATCTATACTCTGTATTTTAGCTATTGCATTGTACCTATTTTTCACAGTCACTCTGTATTGTTCTTGAATTTCTTTATCTACTTTCAGAACCTCTTTATTAAGTCTCAAGTTTTTAACCATTTTTTCCCCTCTCTTTAATCTTACTTTTATTTGTCCACATAGTGGTACATGATCACTGTTACAGTCAGCACCAGGCATTGTCTTTACATTAATTAATGCATTTCTAAATCTTTTATTAATAAGTATGTAGTCAATTTGGTTGCGTATTTTCATATCAGGGCTTTTCCATGTGTATAGTCGTCTTTTATGGTGTTTAAACCATGTGTTTCCAATTATCATATCATTAATATTTGCCCATTCTATTAGTTTCTCGCCTCTTTCATTTCTTGTACCTAAACCGTAATTCCCCACTATATCCTCTATTTTTCCCTTTCCTACTTTTGCATTAAAATCCCCCAGTATTATTTTTATTTCTTGTGATCCAATTTGGGCTATTGCCATTTCAACTTCATCGTAAAAGTTTTGTATATCTTCATCACTACTGTTTGTTGTTGGTGCATATACTTGTATAATATTTATATCTATTGGTTTGCCTTTGATTTTGACCATTATAACTCTATCTGAAATGCACCAGTATCCAGTCATAGATTTGGCTGTATTTTCATCAAATATTATTCCTACACCTTTTTCATGTATGTCCCCTCCAGAATAAATTATTGTGTGTTTGTCGGTTATAATGTTGCCAGATCCCTTCCATCTCATCTCACTTATGCCTAGTATATTCATTTTCATGTTTTCCATTTCTCTTAGAACATTGTTTAACTTTCCTAGCTCATTTAATGTCCTAACATTCCAACATTCCACGAGATGGGAGATTATGTGGGTGAGTGCGGAATTTGTGTGTGGGTAGGTGCGGAATATGTGAGTTGACGGGGAGATGTGTGTGTGGCTGAGGAATGTGTGTTTGGTTGGGTGGTTGGAGGTGTGTGGGTGGAGGAGGATATTGGGTGAGTGATTGTTGGTGGGAAATGGGACGGGTAAAGGATATGTGAGTGGGTGGGGAGATGTGTGTAGGTGGGGGATGTGTGGGTTATTGAATGTATGTGTGCTTGGGGTGTGGGTGGATGGGATGTGTGGTGGATGAGAGGTGTGTGTGGGTGGGGAGATGTGTAGGGATGTGGTGGATGGGTGGGAGAATGTATTGTATGTGTGTGTGGTTGGGTGGGGGAGTTGGAGTGAATGGGGGATGTGTGGGTGGGTGGTGGATGTGTCTTATAACATAGTAATATGCATTGTTTATGTTTATAAAATTCATGTGACAATGTTTTTTTCCTATGCACTGTTCATGAAAGAAAGATGAGTGATTGGAAGGGCCGAATGTAAGACGGGCCTGCGTGCCCAATTTGTTACCCTTTGAAAATAAAGTCTGTTCGTTCGTTCGTTCGTTCGTTCGTTCGTTCGTTCGTTCGTTCGTTCCTACTCTAAATTTATTTAGTTTAGTTATTGTTTTAGTTTTGCCATCAGTAGCTGGATGACGGTCTGGTGTCACCTGTGGCTCATGACTGTCCCTACCGGACGAGGATGTCCTAAGACAGCCATTAATGTCGTTCACTATTTCTGAAATGTGTGTCGCCATGAAATCTTGGGAAGATAATGTGGTGGTTTCCCCTTGCCTGCCACATTCACACGGTGGTCTTTTAACTCTGCATTTGACAGCCATTTCCGACTGTCGGGACAAGTGAGTGCCCTGCTCTGCTCAGCTGCAGAGTTGTCCACTTATTCCGGTGGAGACTCGGTCCCTAGAGCTGTGTTAGCCACACCGTGGTGTGTTTCCATGCTCTACCGCGGGGAGGTGCAGTTGGGATATTCCCTTCCTAAAGTTATGGTCTATGACCAAAACTCTCCAGTACTTTTTAGAGGAATGTTATAAATTACAACAATATTATTATCAATATATATAAAATAATATAATAAATATGCGTGATACAGATCAAGTTACACCGACAATCTAAAAGGATTAGCACCTTATGTATCTGCTCCTGTCCTTGTTCGTAGTGATCTGCAGATGCTAGTACTTGCTCTTTCAGCTACTGTCCTCTGTCACCTTGATGTCGTTCTTCCGACAGGATGAAAAGCCTCTTCAGGTACTGGCTGCTTTCAGGTTCACTCGTCTGCGGATGTCAGTTCTTGAATACAGAAAACCACTGATCACTGCTGCAACCTGCTTTCTGCAATGAAAAATGTCTATACACCGTGCGATTAGCCTTCGTCAAATCACCACACAATATCACGGGTTCCCTGGACACATTTGCTATAATTCGCAGTTGAAACTGTCACATGATAGCGATGGATGTTGGATTCAGACATGTTAGAAAAAATCCTGTCAGTTCATGCTTACTGAACTTGAATGATGTACAAACAAACAAGACATCTGGTTGATTCGTAGAAAATACTTCTATGGTCCTGATGGGTTTGTGTAAAAGATCCCGAAACAGATGTACGTATTGATATCAAAAGTGTATTGTCGTTACATCCTTGTTCTGTTCGTAGGAACGGCTAACCTTTTCCTCCAACGGCACAGCTAATCTTCTAATAATCCGGCAACACTGCCATACCTCCTTTCACCATGACATCTAAATGTAATGCGATCTGAGCAGGCTTTCCTTTAGAATAGCTGATGTTACTATCGTCACTTATGTCCTGGGTTAATTATCCACCGAGACGTGCGCCCATATCTGCCAAGAAGTGAACCACCTTTGCTATGTAGTTAACTGTCCTTCATTGGCAATATTTTAGCTCGTTATATCTAGCTTCAGATTTCTGAATCACTCAATGTGAATCAAACAACAGAACTGTAAGACTGGTCACATAGAACGCTGACAGAATGCCTCAATTTTGAGTCCATATTTTATTTCGGGTAATATCCCATGATTTTATGACATGCAGGCCATCAACACGATGCAACCATCACGCATTCCGTCATAACTGCTCATGCCACCCTACTTAATAGAACTACCATTAAAGTCAAACATGTCGCCTGCCCTATAGTGTTCACAGTTCACAAGACTAACTAATTACTCACGCCAGTAACTTAGGGTATTGTCTATTGTGTAACCTTTTCGGTGACTCTTCCACTTAGATGTCGCCCATCGGATGTTGCATCGTTTCCTCAGCTCGCTTCTCAAAGATCGTATCATGCAGATAACTCCATGCCGTCATTCCTTTCTCGATCATCTTCGCCGTCTGTGTTACTCTGTGTCGTTTTTCCTATCACAAAGTAAAGTCTGGTGCGTTCACAGTATGCTGTCTTTTCCTATTTCCCGATTATTGCATTCCTTGTTCTGCGACACCTGGCAATCCGCCTAGACAACCAACAACGAGAGATCAGGGAACGCTTGTAAAGCAATCAATTCAATATTCAACGAGGAAAATATCACCAAGCATCAACACATTCGTTATTATTATCAGATCTTCGGCGTCAACGGCTCTATTAGTCTCCGACAGCCGCATGATAACCACGTGTATTTACTGAGACTCACATGTCTTTACTGATACTCACGAGTATTTACTGACACTCACATGTCTTTGCTGACACTCATGTGTATTTACTGACACTCACGTGTATTTACTGACACTCACGAGTATTTACTGACACTCATGTGTAGTGGCCGTCAGGTTCTTTACAGAACGTCGCTCTCATGACGGCCTGGCGAAATGTTTCTCGATTCATTAAATCCACTCAGTCTAATAAAGGAGATTTTGTTCAGCGACCTGGGCGCTCAAATCCACTCAGTCTAATAAACGTACAAGGAAATTCAATGGGAAGTACAGGCGACCCGTGTGATTTTGACCACGTCACCCATGGAGTGCCGATCGATCTACAATGTGGTACCAGCACCATATACCAAAGGGTGGGGGAGTGGTAGCACGGCTAGGACACTTGCATACCGGACCGGTGGGCAATGTGTTCGAATGCCCATCGATGTAGGGATGTTTTTCACTGACGTGGGGTCCAAAGACGGCCCAGTCTAAAATAGGTACCAGACAGTATAGGAGACCGGCGAAATATTGATCATATCACCCATAGAGTGCCGGTACGTTGTACAACAGGGGCCATCGCCATATACCTAAAACACCTCATGGCATGTTAAGAAGAGATCCTTCACTTACTTGTAATTACCATATTCTCAATACACCTCATGGCATGTTAAGAGATCCTTATAATTACCATATTCTCAATACACCTCATGGCATGTTAAGAGATCCTTCACTTACTTATAATTACCATATTCTCAATACACCTCATGGCATGTTAAGAGATCCTTCACTTACTTATAATTACCATATTCTCAATACACCTCATGGCATGTTAAGAGATCCTTATAATTACCATATTCTCAATACACTTCATGACATGTTAAGAGATCCTTCACTTACTTATAATTACCATATTCTCAATACACCTCATGGCATGTTAAGAGATCCTTCACTTACTTATAATTACCATATTCTCAATACACCTCATGGCATGTTAAGAGATCCTTATAATTACCATATTCTCAATACACTTCATAACATGTTAAGGGTTCCTTATAATTACCATATTCTCAATACACCTCATGGCATGTTAAGAGATCCTTCACTTACTTATAATTACCATATTCTCAATATACTTCATGGCATGTTATGGGATCCTTCACTTACTTATAATTACCATATTCTCAATATACTTCATGGCATGTTATGGGATCCTTCACTTACTTATAATTACCATATTCTCAATACACTTCATCGCATGTTAAGGGATCCTTCACTTACTTATAATTACAATATTCTCAATACACTTTATCGCATGTTACGGGATCCTTCACTTACTTATAATATGGCATGTTAAGGGATCCTTCCGTAATCCCGAATACTCTCGTGGTTGACGTGAGTGCACGAGAATTGGAAGCGGTTCGAATCGCACCAGTGACTTATGAGAGTATGGAGCCGGTCGCTCAGAATGTCGTGGCGTGCTGATGAGCGTAATCTAGCCTAGGAATCAACATACAGCTGAAAGATGCTGATGTTGACCGCAATATTCTGAAACAGGATGGAAACACGGAAAAAAAGGGATCCTTCACTTACTTGTAATTACCATATTCTCAATACACTTCATGGCATGCTAAGGGATCCTCCACTGTCTTGTAATTACCATATTCTCAATACACTTCATGACACGAGAAGAGATCGTCTATTATTTTCTTATGGAATAATGTGGTGATTGTAATGATCACCCCAAGACAAAGATAGAGACACTAAAAACTAAAGATGGCAAAATCATAATAGAAAAAGATCAGATTATACATGTATGGACAGATTATGTTAAAAACCTGTATGAGGATAACAGAGAGGAACAGTATGATATTAGATTTAATAATGAAGGACAGCCAATTTTGTCGATGGAGGTTCAAAATGTTCTTAAGCATATGAAAGCTGGCAAGGCCCCCGGTGCAGATAACATCACAACAGAAATGATTAAAGCTTTAGAATAATATGGACTAGATCAAGTCACCAGACTGCTGAACACATTATATGATAGTGGAGATATACCTTCTGAATTATGTAACTCAGTATTTATTGCAATCCCAAAGAAATCAGGAGCCTTGGAATGTGATCAACATAGAACAATTAGTATAATGAGTCACATCACAAAGATTTTGCTAAGAATGATCATGCAAAGAGTAAGGAAGAAATTACAACCTGAAATAGGGGAAGAACAATGTGGGTTTGTGGAAGGAAAGGGTACAGTAAATGCTGTGTATATGCTGGGAACAGTTATTGAACGTGCTACAGAAGTAAACAAGGATATACATCTTTGCTTTATTAACTACACAAAGGCTTTTGATAGAGTTAGACATGTCATCTTGGTGGATATGCTTGCAGATCTACAATTTAATGGGAAAGACATTAGACTTATAAACAACATATATTGGAAACAACAAGCTGCCATAAGGATTGATAATGAAGTGGGACAATATCAACCTATTAAGAGAGGTGTTAGGCAGGGATGTGTAATGTCTCCAGATCTTTTTTTTCCCTATACAGTGAAAATATTTTCAGAAATGTAGAAGCTATAAGTGGAGTCAGCATTGGAGGACGAAACATCAATAACATTAGATATGCAGATGATACAGTCAGTAGTGATTGCAGACAATGTGCAGGATCTGCAACAATTAATAGATGCAGTTGTTGTACACAGTGAGCAACTGGGGTTAAAATTAAATTGTAAAAAGACACAGGTTATTGTCGTGACTAGGAAGAACGAAGTACCACAATGTAATATACAAGTACATGGGAATATTCTTCAACAAATGAATCGATACAATTATCTCGGAACGGTCATAACATCTGATGGGAGATGCCTTGAAGAGATTAGAACAAGAATCGCCATGGCGAAAGTAGCCTTTAGCAAGATGAAAAACATTCTGACCAATAAAAAGATGTCAATTGAAACAAGAAAAAGAGTGTTGAGGGGATACATAGAGCCTGTTCTTTTGTATGGATGTGAAACTTGGACAATGTGCAGTCAAGCTGAAAAACGTCTGATGGCTGCAGAAATGTGGTTTCTGAGGAAAATGCAAAGAATACCATGGACAGATAGAAAAACCAATGACCAAGTACTACAGGAGACAAATGAAAATCGTTAATTGATTAGAGAAATTAAACGTAGACAGTCAAATGTTTTTGGACATGTTATGAGAAGAAATGTATTAGAGAACTTAGTGACTACTAGCAAGATCGAAGGGAACAGACCAAGAGGAAGACCGAGAGGAAAATACCTGGATGGCTAGGCCACAAGGCATCGACGAAACAGGAACACTGAACTGATCCACGACGCTGGTGATCGAGTGAAATGGCGAGCCATGAACGCCCACGCTTTCCGGCATGGCATATGATTGATTGATTGAATGTGGTGATGCGACTAGTACATTTCCTCCAATTCTTTCGTGTTAAGAAAATTCTGAGAACTATTCTGTACTAATACAGCACCTTGGACTGCCAGAGTAAATAACAATTACCTGCAAGAAACTAATGAAACTGGAACATTATATACAACAATAAGAAGGAAACGAACATCATTCTTTGGTCTTGTGATGAGAAGAAAAGCATTGAAGAACATCGTGATAACTGACAAATTCAGTGGCGATGATGGCTAAAACAGACCAAGAAAAATGATGCTGGATTTACTGAGACTGTATCATGGATGAATATCATCAACAGAGTTGATACAGAACAGCACGGACATGAATGTCTACGCTAGCTTGCAGGGCACATGCGGATGACCCATTCCATGCGGATGAGACGACGTTTGGAGATGAACTGGAGGGCGAGAATCACGTTCTATCCCTAGTGGGGATTGAGTTTCGGATACTGTGTTTGGGAATTAGTGTAGTAAACAGTACCCTTCCAAGGTTACTAAGTACATAACCATGTCTTGCCTTTCTAATTGATTAATTGATTGATTAACAAATTCTGTGCTAAACAAAAAGTAGGATTGGACCAAACAAAAAGGGATGTCGGAAGCTGGGAAGTAGACGCGTGTTACAGTTATGACCTAAAAGTTGTTAATATAGTAGCATACTTGTTGCATTATAACGCCATGACAACATTTCAGTGATATATAAGCCCACGGCAGATACGGAAAGTTGCTTAAGACGATTAATCATCCAATGGCACTTAATCAGTTAACTAGAATCGTCGTCGTAACATTCGGGACATGCGTACACACACACACACACACACACGCACGCACGCACGCACACACACGCACGCACGCACACACACCCCATCTCTCTTTCTCTCTCTCTATCTCTCTCTCTCTCTCTCTCTCTCTCTCTCTCTCTCTCTCTCTCTCTCTCTCTCTCGCTCTGTGAGTCCGTTACAATCACATGTGAGTGCTGTTTGCCCTCCAGCCAGCGGACAGCCTTTATCATTAACTTCCTATCGCTGAAATAGAATGACAAGTTCTAGAAGGATCTAATTTGTACACATTTATTTATCAATTATTTTCATGACCTTCGTTGTTTTTCATGATTACCCACAACCGTCTGACTAAATTCTATTTTATAATTTAACATTAGATGTTTTTATAAACAAGAGATCAGCTGCAGGTCCTTTAAAGGACGTGACAATCAACCCCAACACTTATTTGGCTGTTCGTGATTTACTAGACAAATTTTACGTTTAGGCATGCTGGTGTGTTGGGGAATGAACAGGCAGACAGATTGGCTGGCTCTGCAAACTTGGTGGAGTATTGATGCATGACAAGGCAGACGTGGTTGCGGCCTTGTGGGAGCACGTGTACACCTCGGAGGAGCAAATGGATCACCATAGTCTGGCAAGAATGCGACAGCGAGGAGTGACGAGGGGATCTGGCCGATGCTCGACGCTTAGAGGAAAGGCGAGACGCACATATAATCAGATTGCTACTGGTACTACTGGGGTTGGAACTCTTCGCTGACTTCTGAGGACGGGGAATGCCCCGAATGTCCTAAATCAATCAATCAATCAATCATATTAGATGCTTGTATAAACAAGAGATCAGCTGCGGGTCCTTTAAACGACGTCACAATCAACCCCAACACTTATTTGGCTGTTCGTGATTTACTAGATACATTTTACGTTTAGTAGTTTGTCATTGCTTTCTGAATGACTGGCGCCTCATACCATGCAAATCAAGGCAAGGCGGTCTGTTTCCAAATCGTGCGTCTAATTTTGAACCCACGACTCTGTCATTGTGTGAATTGTGAAGAAAATAAATTTGGGAGCCTCTTGAGGCCACTAAGAGAGTTTATAAATAAACACACATAGTATTGTTAGACGCTCATAGAAGTGGGAAGAATGAAGTAGAGACTAGAGGACAAACATAAATATTGAAAGCTGTAACCGGTCATGCGTCGAAGTACACTTGTTCCTGCAGCGAGGCGTCGTCGTCATTTGGAGGTGACGGGTTCGAATCCCGGTCGGTAGCTATGGCTTTCAATGTGCATATTGTCTAGTGCGTCCTCTAGTCTCTACTTCCTTCTCCACACGTCTATGAGAGCAAAACAATACTATGTGTGTGATTTTGGAATTGTGAAGCGCGTCTACTCCTCTAAGCCACAACTCCGGCAAGAGGGCAAGAGGTAACGCATGCATAACTGTGACCATGTCTGCTTGCAGAAAGAATACAGCGACATGTTTGCATACACCGAAGGCTGTGTGGTGGCCTTGATGAACATCTTTAGGGAGAACATGTTGGTGATCGCTGTGTTGGCGTTTTCTGTGTGTTTTCTCGAGGTGAGTGCTTTACTTGTTTTCACAGTTTAAACGTTAGAGCAAAATACTGGAGTCCTGTGTGCTTGATGCGCACATTAAAAATTCCTCCTCCTCCTCCTCCTCCTCCTCATCATCATCATCATCATGTGCCCTGCTAATTGGGGTAGGCGCTCATGTCTCTCCACAGTTCTCGGTCCTGGATGTTCCTAACTCCATCCATCCATAATGTGCCATGCCGATAAGCGTGGGCGATCATGTACTGCCATGTCACTCGATCACCAGAGTCGTGGATCAGCTCTGTGTTCCTGTCTCGACCATGCCACGTGGCCGATCCATCCAGGTATTTACTTCTCGGTCTTCCCCTTGGTCTCCTCCCTTCGATCTTGCCAGTTGTCACCAAGTTCTTCAAGTCATTTCTTCTCATAACATGCCGAAAAAAATTTGACTGTCTACGTCTAATGTCCTCTAATCAGTTTACGATCTTCATTTGTTTCTTGAAGGTCTTGTTCATTGGTTTCTCTGTCTGTCCATGGTATTCTTTGCATTTTCCTCAGAAACCACATTCAGCCACAGCCATCAGCTGTTTTTCAGCTTGACTGCTTATTGTCCACGCTTCACATCCACACAAAAGTGTAGGTTCTTTGTAGCACTTTAAACACTCTTTTTCTCGTTTTAATTGATATCTTTTTATTGGTCAGTATGTTTTTCATCTTGCAAAAGGCTACCTTCGCAATGGCAATTCTTGTTCTAATCTCTTCAAGGCATCTCCCATCAGATGTTATGACTGTGCCGAGATAACTGTATCGATTCACTTGCTTAAGAATATGCCCATCTACTCGTATATCACATTGTGGTATTTCCCTCTTCCCAGTGACGACCATAATCTGTGTCTTCTTAATATTCAGTTCTAACCCTAGTTGTTCACTGTGTGCAACAACCGCATCTACTAAATTTTGCAGGTCCTGTTCATTGTCTGCAATCAAGACTGCATCATCAGCATAACCAATGTTATTGATGTGTCGTCCCCCAATGTTGATTCCGTCCATTTCTTATGCATTTCTGAAAATATTTTCACTGTACAGGGAAAACAAGTCTAAGGTCTTTTCCATTAATTTGTAGATCTTCAAGCATCCTTATCATGTCGACATGGCTCACTTTATCGAAAGCCATTTTGTAGTCAATAAAGTAAAGATAGAGATCCTAACTATGTTGATAATATTTCGCCATGCCACCGCCTGAATTCATTCAGCATCTATTTTTGTCGGTCTGCCTCTTCTCCCACTGATTATTTCAATCGTCTCGATGTTTTCCAATAACTCTCTTGTCATTATATGACGCAAGAATGTTATTTGTATCTTTCTTCTAGTTGTATGTCATGTTCTACTTTCAGTAGCCTTTTTGAAACAATTTTGGTTGTTACTTTGGCAGGTCAAGATATTCGCAACATTCGTTTCAGGAACCACATCTCCCTCACTCGTAGGAAAGGGTAATAAAGAACAGACCGTAATTAACAAATGCTCTGGCAATTTGTGTGCGTGTGTGTGTGTGTGTGTGTGTGTGTGTGCGTGTGTGTGTGTGTGTGTGTGTTTGTGTGTGTGTGTGTGTTTGTGTGTGTGTGTATGTTGGGGGGGGGGGGTTAAATGAGAAGAAAAAGTTGTCTACAATAATTCACGGGATTAAAGATCAACATAATATAGACAAATAAGGAATGGGATGATTTGATGATCTGATCCAGTCGCCTCCCGGTCAGACTAAAGGATGAAATATGTAATGAGGATAATGAGAAAGAATAGAATATTTACTTCATGAACTGTTCAGGAATGGTTGTGAAAGACACGGCTGACCAAGACATCAATTTTCTAAGAATAATTATGCGAATAGTCAGAAAGCACATGTCAAAAATCACGGGACATCAGTCGAGGTACTCAGTAACCTGACATGATGCATCCTAGAGCTAGAAACCTCCTTGGATGGCAGGAATGCCCATGGCCTGTCCCTGCCTTCTCTTGATGGTTGACAGGAATGTCTTCAATTGCCCTAAATGGGCCAGCTGGGATGGAGATAACACCACAACAATGAGAGTCGAACGTCCTACGATACACACGGGAAGAAGAGGAAGGAGGAGGAGGAGGAGGAGGAGGAGGAGGAGGAGAAATAACTTCACTAATCACTGTGTTGCAAACCAGGGCACTAAACCATTATATTGTTAAAGAGGTTAAGAGCAAAGAGTATCTACTTCGTTGCACCGGGTTCTATCCCACATGATTCGTCCTTGTTTCCCCAGAGCTATCTGTCAAAGCGTCGTAAAAGCACGGATTTCGTAGCTTCAGCGACGACCCCCAGGAATCTCCGAAAATATTGCACCGTGAACCTGATAATGAAAACAGCCTGGCCAACACAATTACAGACCTCATCTCATCTCATCATGTTACTCTTGTATCTTGCAGTGTCGAGACGAAGTATAAACAGCGGGAGAGTGCCTGCTTGTGGGCTTGATGTATTGATATTCCCATGGACTCTGTGATTCCCTCCGTCCATCGGCCTCTTCCTCTGCTTCCATCTGGTCTGTGCGTCATTGCTTGTTGTGGTATACTGTTAGTTGGTAACCTACTTGCATGGCCGAACTATTTGACTTGTTGCCTTTTAATACAATCTAACGCTGTTATAACTTCTACTTTAGTCCTGATTTCTTCATTTCTGATCTTATCTCTCCTTGATACATTGAGGATTCTTCTCAGGGATCTCATTTCTGTTGTTGTGATTTTTCTTTTCTCTTTTTCTGTCATTGTCCAGGTTTGGCATTTGTAACATAAAGTTGGTAGAAAGAATGTGTTGTAGAGTGCTTTCTTAGTAACTATTGATACCAGTAACCAGGACACCAGTAACTGTTTTCGAAACGACACGAATCACTACTCTTTGGTTTTAGTTTTTATTTTTATTTTTAGTTTTAAGAACTTTTAATCAGATAGTGGTGTGAACGATTAGTAGTAATACTCTTCGCTAGCTGTTGAACGAGGGGACTGAGCACGTATGGGAATGTCCTGAATGCAGTGATGTCGGTTCTTAACTCAACTCAACTCAGCTGGTTTTAGTTACATATTCATGAACACATGTAGTCTTTGAAGGATCAAAAATGAGGATAATCTTGAAGAATGTGTATATTAGAGGACAAATAAGACAGTTTGGCAACAAGAAAACTGTCGATAATTATTAAGGCGTTCGACCGTTTCATTAACATCTGTCTTAAGTTATTTGTTTACCAACAGATGTGATTGTTGTTTGAATACATGTCTTATCTGATTTTCATGTGTGTTGTTTATATGTTCTTTGATTGAAATATGTATTTTTTATATGTTCTTTGATTGGCATATGTGTTTTTATATGTCATTTTATTGACATATGTCTTGTTTATATGTTCTTTGATTGATATATATGTTATTTATATGTTCTTTGATAGACTTATGTGTTGTTTATATGCTCTGTTAGTGACATATGTATTGTTTATATGTTCTTTGATATACATATGTGTTGTGTATATGTTCTGTCATTGACGTATGTGTTGTTTATATGTTTTGTGATTGACATATGTTTGTTTATATGTTTTTTGATTGACATATATGTTGTTTATTTACTCTGTTAGTGACATATGTGTTGTTTATTGCCAACTGGTTTGATTAGTTATAGTTCGATGTTCATTGATAAAGTTATGATATGATGACGTAGTTTTAACAAACTAATTGTGCATTTACCGACTTCTACTATTTTATGTATACTAATTAGTGAGTTGTTTATTTGCAGATTTGTTGTTTTGTCTTGAGCTGCATCATCTGCAAACACATCGTCTTCAAGAAAAGTTCATTGACGCCAGATAATCATGAAAATATGAGGAAGTTTAACTCCAAGTTTACTCCAACCTACACTCACCATTATTATAAGTGACCACACATCCCGACAGCCACATGGCGCGAGAGAGAATCTCATAGACATGATGAAAGTTTTCTGATGGCAACGTATTCATCCTACAGACAAAGTAGATCACTGGTTGATCATATGTCAAGGTTAAGAATCTGTGTTTGGTTATCAAATTGAAAAATATTGCAGCACTATATATGCATACTGTTATGTATGGACGCGTTAACTGTTATTACATATAGTATACATATACTAGCTCCTATTGCTTACATGGAAAGGGTATTACTGTGACCAGTTTTATAAATACCAGTGAGAAAAACCGTAATTTATTTGTTACTACAATTCTAGGATAGTCAAAGTTGTGACACGACCTTCGTATATTCCAGGCACTAGGTACTTCTCGCAAAGAAAGCAACGGCAAACTACTAACCGTAAAATTGCCTTGAACATCAAGCTAGCGTTGATCGCAACGTGCTGAAAAGGATATCCAACATTCTAAGGTAGCGTAAAGACCGTCTTATATTCTTGGCACAAGCTGAGGTCACAATCCGTCAGGTGACTGGTATACATAGGATAACAGGGGAAGACGTGTGGGTCGTGGTGCGTCCTTACAGTGAAGCAGTGCATGGAGATATTGTTACATTGGATGAGGCTGTCATGAATGGACAGTGAGTGTTGTGTTACAGAAGTTCTCCTTCATAGAAGACAAATAATATCCTGATTATGCAATTATTTACACTGATAGATATGTGATAAAAGGTATAGTTCATGGTGCTTTATTGCAAAGACAAATTGGGCCTGTTTTAAAACAAAGGACGCTTGGCATACACTACAGCATTTGGCGTGATATAGAAGACGAGGCCGTGACAGCAGCCTTCCGATGGTTGGAGGGCAGCACAGACAGACATGTTTGTAATGTATTCATAGAGTACAAACCGGCATGTTCCGTGTGGAGTAGCTAGCGTCGCTAAATATTATAGAAAGCAGACTGCAAGCATATCGCGGATGTTCTGCCCAGAGAGCCGTGATGTGCCGGGCAATGCACATGTGATCGATAAGCTGCTTCTGTCTCTCTTGACAAGGGGATATCTTATGATAAAGATGGTGTGGCAAAACTCTTTTGGATGGTGTCACAAAGTTGGTATGACAGAGTGACAGATAGAAGTGGCTGTGGTTGTGTCTAGAGGATGTCAGTGTGAATATTGTGTTGGACGACTGATCAACAACAATGAAGCAATATCGAACATCAGGCTGCGCACTTGATCTTTTAATTTGAACACACTTGTGTGATACTACACTACTCATCAGGAACAATTTCAACAGTAAACTATATCAATATTACATATGAACAGTTCCAGCACACTCAGAGAACACTTTAGCACAATAAGATCCTGCCACCACGCTATTGCCGTTTTTTGGCCTCGCACACTACACTGATATGGACTCTTCTCCGCCCGTGCCTTGAACAAACCTCCTCTGAGTCTCTTCTCTCTCTCTACTCATCTCCAAAATCATCTCGACTAGTTAACTCTCCACGACTTGACTCACAGAAACCACCAGGCGGTCTTGTCCCTTACTCCGCCACAACTTTATTCACCCCGAATCTCCCTGGCTTGGCTGGTGCCCCACACCTCAGCCCAAGACTCACTGAATGCCCGCTTGATTTGCCCAGCCTTGTCTCTTTATTAATTATTCCCTGACCTCCCAAAGGAACATAATTTAACCTCTTTAACCCCAATCTATATTACTCCAACATAATCTTACTGAGTTTCCCTTCGTCTCTTAGTTTTCTATCCTTTTTTAGCATCTCATTTGTGACCCCCTCTTAGCCCGTACGTGTTCTAATAATCTTTGTGTTGGGTCCTACCCATTTTTCTAGAGTTTCTTAATCGACTTCTCTGACCTCACATCCGCTCTAATCTCACGTTGTCTCGGTGCCTTTGTGACTTCGCCTGACGTCTCCGTGATATACTCTCCATTGTGTTTCGAACCCATCTTTGTATTGAGGAGAGTGAGTTCCCTTGGAGCAAGATGGTGGGACATTTTTTTCGTCCCGTAAAATGGAACGTGTTTTTTTCTGAAATGTTTATGGATTAAGTGTGTTTTTCGTGGTGAATTGGAGTTCGGACCGTGCAGCGGAGTTCGTGCACGCGCGACCGGACTCCCTTCGGCGTATCATCGGCGCCCGGTGGCGATAGGTAAGCCTAACATGACGACCAGACGACCGACAAGGACACAGCGTGGTAAGAGAGCAGGCGCGCGCAAAAGGCGGTTAAAATGTGACAGATTTGGCATCGGACACGTTCGAGTACTGTACTGGAACTGTGCATCATTTAGTCAACGCCGACCCATTCTTGAAAAACTACTCTACGGAAACGATATTGTAGTCTTACAAGAAACACAGCTCGGCGACGGAACAGTCAATGTCGCGGGGTTTCAGGGCTTCTTTAACAGGCGGCACCTCGGACAGGCCATTCTGGTCCGCGACAACATACTGGTGTCTGAGATCGATATGTCCGCCTGGAACAGTGATGCCCTGCAAGTGCAGGCATTAAGAATAATGACGCCAGTGCAGCTTGTAATCGTGAACGTTTATGCGCGAAATGGGAAGGTCGACGTGCGACAATGGCAGAGTTTGTTCGATATGGATGAAAGGCATATCATCTACTGTGGGGACTTCAATGCCAGAGGCAGTCAATGGGGGAATTGCATCACCAATAGACAGGGAGAAGATCTGGAGGACGCTCTGGCATCTGCTGCCCTAGTCTGTCTGAATGATGGGAAGGTCACTAGAATAGCCACTCGACCAGGTGACTCTGACAGCGTCATTGACTTGGCTCTGGTGTCGCCCACCATCGCACCAAGGTGCCGGTGGGGCACACTGGGATACCACGACAGTGACCACTACCCTTGTATCATCCTGATCGAGAAAGACAGGGCCAGGAGTCAAGGAAACAAGACAAATGCCTTCCCGTACGACAACACTGGTCAAGACGCCATAAGCAAGATCAGAAGAAGAAAACTAACTTCCTCCCGCAGGAGACAAGAAAGATGGTTGCAGCTACCATGGTGGAATGGAGAGGTCGAGAAGGCATGGCTGGCAAAGAGGCAGGCTGTCGAAGACTGGCAAAAAGCCAGAAATGCTAACATGCCATAGGTTGAGTTGGCGGACCTGAAGACTGAGGTCCATAGGACGATGACTTTATTCAAATCCTGCGCCAAACAGGCCAAGGCCGAGAAATGGGACGAGTTCTGCAGGAAGGTGTGCTCCGAGCGATCTCTTACGACATTCTGGCGCCTCCATAAGAGAATGAACGGCGCTGCACAACGTAGGGGTATTCCAGACTTTCAAGGTGCAGACCTCACATGGAAAAAGTCGGTTGCGGATAAAGGTAAGGCCCTTCTTGCACGCTACATAGAGCAGACTGACCAGAAAGACGAGCCCGCCAGACAGAGGACCACAACGACACTCTCTCAGCTGTGCGAGGGGGTCGGGACAGACGAAGAATGCATAATCACAGCTGAGACAATACGTGCGATGCTCAAGAAATCACCTAACACCGCCCCAGGCCCAGACGGCATCCGATATGGTGACCTACTGGTGATGTCAGATGATGACATGGAAGAACTGGCCAGAGAATTCAACACCAGTATTCAGAGGGGTCAGATCAAAGAGGAATGGCTACACAGCTACTTGCTGCCGCTGCCAAAACCGAACAAAGACCATTCCAAGATAAGCGGCTACAGAATCATTACGATGCAGAACACTGCTGGCAAGCTACTGGAGAAAATTGTAGCACACAGACTTGCTTGTGACTTGGAACAACTCGGCTGCTTCCCGCCCACACTTGGAGGATACAGACGTAACAAAGAGTCATGGCTGAATGCGGCGGTCTTTGCTCAAGATGTCTACGAAGGATTTCAGGTCAGAGAAGAGACATGTGCGGCCGCCATAGACTTAGAGGACGCATACAATAGAGTATCCTTCGAGCACTTGATGCAAACCCTCCTCAGACTGAAAGTGCACCCTCACCTTGTACGATGGATAGCTGCAGTTCTGCTCCAAAGGAAGGTGGTGCTAAGATGCGGGAGTTGGTCTTCTGAGCCGATAACGATACGTCCAGGATTGCCGCAGGGTTCACCACTGTCACCAGTATTATTCAACGCGTATACGGTGCCGATCACCAAACAACAGTTGGACGGGAGGGGTAGAACTCTGTCATTTGCTGACGACATTCTCGTGTATCGACAGGGTCGAGATAGACAGGCGGTTGCCAATGATATGCAGGGCGAACTAGATCGAATTTCCTCATGGTGTGCTGATGCCGACGCCCTTGTCAACCCTGCAAAGGCATCGGTTACATGGTTCTCCCTAAACAACCATATTGTGAACACAGACCTGCCGGCAGTAAGAATGGATGGGAGCATTTTGAGTAGAACCCAGTCAATGACATATCTTGGCGTGAGGCTTGATCGTAGCCTGTCCTTCAGAGATCATGTCGATTATGTCATAACGAAAGCTCGAAAAGGTTTGTCAGCAATGAGAGTCATGGCGACTGCCAATATCGAGCAAAGACTGCTAATACTTCTGTTCCAAGGACTGGTGCTTTCACGCATCGAGTATGCCCTGGCCATCCTCACTGTCAGCCCTACACAGATTGGAAGACTTGAAAAGGTACAAAACGAAGCCATGCGCATCATTTTGGGCTGCACGAGAGACACCAGCTGTGTAGCAATGAGATACCTCCTTGACTTCCCGACAATGGAACACAGGATCAAGATCTGGAGAGCTCGTGCATACTTAAAAATAAGTGCAGATGAGCAGCACCCTCTGCATGACGCTATATTCAGAGAAAAGGGTAACAGGCTAAAGAGGGGCAAATCATGGATGGGTCGGGCGGAAGATGTCGTCAGACAGGTCTGCAGTCTTACCAGTATCAACCCCGGCAAGGAATGGGTGCCGGTGCCTCCAGCTTTTAAGTGCACTTTCTCCTGCATTATCACACTCGACAGACGGTGCAGAGAGCAGAACCCTGCCGCTGTCAATGCAGAGGTCAACGCGCTCATCTATGAACACTCAGATAGCCCCGAAGTGCTCATCTATACAGATGGATCTGTTGTAAAGCAGCAGAGAAGTGCGTGGGCATTTACAGCCCGTTCAGCGGGCCGAACCGTTCAAGAATCCAGTGGTGCCCACTCTATGACCACAAGCAGCATGACGATGGATGTGATGGCAGTTACACAGGCTTTCATATGGCTGGAATCACTGCATTATACCAACGTGTGTGTACTAAGTGACTTAATGAGCATGATTCAGAAGGTCGAAGCTGGAGCTGTACGCAGACAGTGGACTGAGTCGCTGCGGAAGTCTGTTGTCCGTAAAGTCACCTTCATCTTCGTCCCGGGACATGCGGGAGTCGAGGGAAATGAACGAGCTGATAAACTGGCTGGCTCTGCACCCCCTGTAGATGGCCAGCCCATGGATCGTGCCGATGTTATTAACGTCCTTAAAGATATGGCGAGAACAGAGGACTTTGACGTCAGTGAATCCACATCGCTGTCCAGGATGAAAGACTTGGGAGTAAGAATCGGCACGGCCAAGCGCGATAGGTACATTGGAAAACGAGGTGCCTCGTCAACCAACACAGAACTGGCACTATTAGCCACCGGACGCTGATGCATATGCTGGGAAGGGGGGGGGGAGGATCTGAGCACCTATGGACCTGTCCGGAGTGCAATGAAGATACCCCAATTGATAACTGATAACTGATAACTTTGTATTGAATTCCTTTCTCCACCTTTCTGACCTAACATCCGTCACATTCTTATCTGACCCATTTACCCTTGCTAGTATTATCAAATTCTTGGCTAGTCCACTAACCCCAATTTTGCACAAACATACGCATGTTACAGATGGGTTGGAAAGTGTAACTGGAGAGATCGGGTATCCTTATCTGGAAAGACTGGCTGAGATGGAATTGAGTAGAGGCACTGAACGATACTCGAAGTGTAGAGGAAAAGCCAGGCAGACTTTAAATCAAATCGCAACTGGACTCATCACAATGGATACTCTTCGGTTGCTCGATAAGAAATAGAATGGAGCACCTATGATGTCGATTGCAGTGATTTCAATTCTTAAATTAAGTATATGTATACGAATAGTTTAGATCATGACATTATGAGATGAAATTGTCAGTTCGCTTGCTCGAAACTATTCCCAGACATTTGTGAACATTATCCAGACCCTCTTTTTATGGGTCAACCTCAGAACCTATTGGGTCGGAAAAACTCATCCTGCCTGGATTGGTATTGAACCAAGCCCATTATCTCGGTAACAAGCGGACTGTCCATTATGTTACTGCGGCCCCTGGGAAATAAAAAGAAGTCAAGTAAAGGACTCTTTTCACGCCCGCTGCCAACTAACTGTATGGTGATGGTCTCGTTCTTTTGGACGATTCGACTCTCAATGGGTGACTACATCAATATCACGTCAGCCGCCTTTACATCCCAGGAAACTTCATGGTGTCCATTGTAGGTTGTAGAAGCCTATGTCAGTGACAGAAATTCCCACCCCGGAATGGGGTACAGGCAGACAAGCTTGGAAAGAAGTAATAATTGTCAACAAAAGAAATGTTTGTAGCTTCACCCAGAAATGACCGAAAGAATCATTACAGATTCTGAACACAGCAAAAAGTTTACTGCGGGACAAGCTAACTGTGTTTAATGTTAATAGCTTATAAAGCTACTAGTCAGTGTGGGGACTTTTGAATTATTATCAATATTATGTGTCATTTTGTAATGCAGTTCTATTATTACACGATATCTTGCAATGTAGTTCTGTAATAAATGCTGACATGTAATATAGCTCTGGAATTTTATAACATACTGTAAAGTAATCATGGTATTATACACGTTTGCTATTCTGTAATGTATTTCTAATATTACATATTATCTCGTAATTTAGTTCTGATAATAAATGTAGTGTTGTAACGTAAATCTAGTATTTTATACGATTCAGTAATGTCATTCTGGTATGCTATAATAATTTACTTTACGAATCGCTGTTTGACCGTGGCTGTGTACATACAAAGATGTTCCATGTTGCTTGTACATAAGTCAAGTCCATAAAGCAGCCTGTTACTCTCTCAAGGAAGTATCGGGAACACTGCGCTAGACTCATATTGTTATAGGCTCGGAGGGAGATGCAACATTTGTCCTCAAGCAGTCTCCAGCTCTGTATCTGTGGTGTGATAGCGCCATATTGTTTTCTAAGCCTGAATGTACGGAGAAATAAATGGGAAATCTTTCCCTCACTTTCCCACAGGAGAACCTAGGCGTCCAACCCGCGTCTGATAGTGTGCTTGGCGTTATTAGTGCAGTTCGCTACCAACGTCGCTAACAAGACCTTTGTTGCTGGTATATGGTCATTGTAAATCTGAAGTCTTGCACTTCTGTGTACATGTTCCCTTTACTATCATGTATTCATCCCACCAATACAGTGTGCCGATAATAAAATTATGAAACTTAACTGAAATGTATTTAATCATTACTGTGACTTGAGATCGCACATAATAAATGGAACTCCTTTTTATATTTTTTTACACACACACACACGCACGCACGCACGCACACACGCACACACACACGTGCGCGCGCACGCAATCACGCACATACACATATACACACACACCCACACATGCGAAGACACGTATACATAACACATTGATGACATCATTCCGTAGGTTACCAAACACACACACACACACACACACACACAACACACACATACCTGCTAATGAAGAGCTCTGAGCGCCGGGAACAATGGATAAGACAGCAGTGACAGATTCTTCAGCTGTTACCATCTGCAGTATGAACTGTGTAATTGAAATATGGAGCCGTGTATTGAGTTCTGGTCTGTCTGTCTGGCTCGAAATGTTCCAGAGCTGCTTGTCAGCTTACGGTGTTGATGTTTGGTAAGTGTGTATGCGTGTGTGTGTGCTTGTGTGCGTGCTTGCGTGCGTGTGTGTGTTTATTACAACATGAACCTCTTCCCTGACAATATACAGTAATAGATAACTCATAAATCGTACAATATAAACATTGTAAATACATGGAAGCGGTCCCATGGTTGGTGCAAGCAGAACCTCCTTTTTTAGTTATATTATTGTACAAAGATTTGCGCCTATGGACTAACTTTTTATAGATGAACTATTGGGATATCAAGAACGAAGAAGAAGAAGAAGAATTGTGATATTCTAACCGATATGAACATCGAAGAAAACTGGTAAATTGTTATTTGAAAACATCTTATTTCAACACAATACTACCGACTCTGCTAAACAGCTGTAAAAGATGACAAAATGGCGACGGCGCACTCTGACTGGTCGACAACATATTGCCTAGTGTCCTTTCCTCTAATATATACTTATATATAATTGGCTCCTTGTCGTCTTGAGAGACGATGTTTTCGTACATTGTCTTCCAAACAAGTAATAAATCTACAGCCCTTTTTAGGGACCAGGGATTGGAGCTATGTCCCTCCGTCTTTATTAGCCAAATGTCTTCAATATTCAGTTCTTGTCGTATGGATGCATTTGTTCTTTTCTGTATCCAAGATATTCTTAGAATCCGACCATAACATTTATATTCAGGCATTTAGGCGTTGTTCAGCTTGTTTAGTAAATGTCCAGGTCTCGGGTAATAATGTAACATTGCGGGTGAGTATGTGAGTAGCTTATATGGATGGCAAGAGGAATCTACAGTATTAGTGTTCAAAGACTAGGCTCACGGAAAGCCCCACGTCTAAATTTATGGTTGGGTGTCTTGTTCAGAAACCTTCTTATTTATCTTTGGACTAAATATTCTCTCAGAGCAGGAAATTTCCATGACTAAATAATTACCAACGCACACTATTCCTATTTAAGCAAGAATGTTCACTATGGTTTGACTTTAAAAAAAAAATATTCGCATATCCTTTTACAGGACATCGCTGTCCACAGCAGCATCTTTCAGCTGTATGTTGATTTCTTGGCAAGATTACGCTCAGTAGTTTGCCATTGCTTTCTGAGCGGCCGGCTCAGTTATCCCGCAAGTCACCAGCGGGATCGAACCGCCTCCAGCTCTCGACCGCTACGAGACTCTGCGTGATAAACGGGATTACGGAGAAAGTGTTGTAACTCCTCGGCCAGAGAGGGCAGCATGATTTGACTAGGAATACGAAATCACACTTCAACACCAATATATGGGAGACAATAATAATTATTTTGGAAACAAGTATTGTCGAGTTTGCTACCTTTGATGCCAAATAATCGTACTACTTTGTTTTGCTACCTTTGTTTCCAGAAGGAATATAAAGGTGTAAGTGAATCATATAAATTATTATAAATAAACGTACTTAGATAGTCTATTGGTCCTCTGCTACTCTGCTACCTTGGGGTGTTAAGTTCGTATAGAACAATTTGTTACAGATCTAGCTCTTGGGTCCTCAGCGAATGCTGGTTGTCATAGGTTTGATGATAAGACACAACCCACACTGTTGCATTGATCAAGATCATCTTTATGTTATCCAATGAACCTGTTTAATTTTTTTTTATTTTTAAGCATATCCTTTACAGGACGTAGCTGTCAACACCAGCATCTTTCAGCTGTATGTTGATTTCTTGGCAAGATTACGCTCAGTAGGTTGCCATTGCTTTCTGAGCGACCGGCTCAGTATCCCGCAAGTCACGAGCGGGGGTCGAACCGCCTCAGCTCTCGCTCCGCTACGAGACTCTGCGTGATAAACGGGATTACAGAGAGAAAGTGTTGTAACCCCACAGCCAGAGAGACCGGCTCCTGTTTAATTATGTTAATATAAATACTGTAAATACATGGAATATGTTATCTAATGAACCTTTAGAACAGTGGTTCCCAAGCTTTTCAAGCAGAGGTCCATATCTACCATTTTCGGTAGTTAAGCGGGCCACAACGTTATAAAATTATAAAGTCGTGCAATATTATTCTTACCTTTCTTAACTTCCGTCAACAAAATTCTAAAACTTTAAAGGCAGTCAATATCAGTACTACACTGCGGTCATTTTGGGGGGGGGGGGGGTGAGGGGGGTGGGGGGAGTTTAAAGTCAAACGTTCATTTAACAATACATTTTTAATCAGTTTCGAAAATCGCTGTTAATGTAATTGATTTACAATTTTAACTGTTCTTCATAACCAGTTACTTAAGTTCAGATGCCAGTTTATCAATGTCTGGGCACAAATCTGTCGTGCCTAAAGTCATAAGCGCAGCTAGGTTACTGTCGTTGAGTCTGGAACGTTGCTTGTCTTTTATAACGGTCATTGCGGAAAATGAGGGAAACAAGGATGCGTGATCTCTCCCCTGTTATTTAATATAGCATTATATTATACAATATTTACAATTTTTGTTATGTGCCTCTACTTGAAGATGAACATCGTTGGCTAATTCTTCAACTCGCCTGGCCATAGTATTATTAGACAAAGGAATGTGATCAAATTTTGTTTCACACTTTTATCCTCAAGCATTCTAGCAGCAATTTTAAGGGAAGGCTTGGTTATTTCTTCTGCATCAATGAACGGCTTCTTTATGCGAGCCAACAGAAGAGTGACTTCGTACGACTCAAAAACAACTCTATTGTTCTGTTCGTTAGCATTGGTGAAAGATGACTGCTGTCTGGTCAGAGAACTTTCCTTTTCTTTTTAAAGCTATGAAATCTTTTCTTAACTCCGAATTGATCGGATATTGCGCATCTATGTCTGAATGTGTGGTCATGAAGTGTTGTTCCAGATTTTAAAAAAAAGAAAAAAAAAAAAAAAAAAATGTGTAACTGAAACACAAAATCCTAAGATTAAGCACACTGGTTTACCACTACGGCTAGGCATAAAAATACATTTCTCCGTCTAATCTTCGTTGAATTTACAACAAGCAACCTCTTCACATGTTCGCTTTTTACCATTGTTTGAGTTTAGATTTTTCACACTCATGTTAAAGGCCCAACAGATGGGGCTGGTTATCAACCAAGATAAGACATAATATATGGTAATTTCAAGAGGCGGAATGGCTAAAAAGTCTGGCCACATACAAATAGATAATATGACCATTAAAAGAACGGAAACATACAAATACCTGGGTACAATCTTCAACTGCTCCAACATCATAAGGGAAGAAATACAAACTAGAATCAACTCTGGAAATAAGATATACTATGCACTACAACATCTACTAAAATCAAAGGCGCTATCTCGTAACACCAAAATCACAATATACAAAACACTGATCAGACCAGCTGTGCTGTATGACTATGAAACCTGGAGTACAACTAAAAGAGACGAAGCCTTGTTACAAACCTTTGAGAACAAAATTTTAAGACGCATCTTTGGACCCATTAGGGATACACAAAGTGGAGAGTGGAAAAGAAGAAGTAACAAAGACATTTATGATCTGTTTAAGTCCCCGCTAATCACTGGTATCATGAAGGCTAATAGACTACAATGGCTGGGGCATATAGAAAGAATGGAAGATAATAGGGAAACAAAACTCGCTTATACTCAGGAAATAAATGACCGTAGACCCCGAGGTAGACCAAGAAGGCGGTGGAGAGATAATACATATACAGACTTACAAGCACTTGGAATCAACGACTGGCAAGAGAAGGTCCACCACAGAGATGAATGGAGACGGATTGTATCTGCAGCAAAGAACCTCAATGGCTCGGAACGCTGAAGAAGAAGAAGAAGAAGAAGAAGAAGAAGAAGAAGAAGAAGAAGAAGAAGAAGAAGAAGAAGAAGATGTTTATAGGCTTTAACGGTAAAACTTTATTTGAAAACATCTAATTTCAACACAATACTACCGACTGTGCTAAACAGTTGTAAAAGATGACAACATGGCGACTTGCGCACTGTGACTGGTCGACAAGGCTGGGATATGGGAACTTCTAACGTTTCGTTGCGAACTGAACAGGCGCTTTCGATAATATCAGATCAAAACAACCACGAGAAGAGTAAATTATCGCACGCTAGTGCGAGTGCATTTTTAAAATTATTAAAATATATTATATCAAACAACGAGGCCCCGCGTGCCACTTTCTGACAGCTGGCGGGCCACAAGTGGGCCGCGGGCCGTGATTTGGGAATCTCAGCTTTAGTATATCAAAAATTATGTTATCTAATGAACCTTTAAAATATCCAAAGAAGCAAGTCTTGACAGAACAGATTCAGAAAATTTAGAACTCTTTACTCCAGATGAAGCAACTGATTCACAGGAAATAAATGAGCTTCTATTTGCAGACGATCAGTGCCTGTTTTACAGCGATGAGGGCAGACTACACAATCATATTACTAATCTGAGTTCAACCTGCAACAGATACAATATGAGTATAAACACAGTAAAACCCTAAGTAATGCAACTTAGTATATCGCCGGGCCCACTAAGTATACAGATAAATAGCGCAACTCTGAAACAAGTTAAAGAACTCAAATATCTTGGACGCATGATCATAGAAGATGACAGATTGGACAACGAAATCGAAATATGATGTCAAAAATCTAGTGCATTCACATATCAACTAGCGCCCTTACCGAATAATCAAAATATACCCATGTCCACAAAACGACATATAATAAACAGCATATTCACACCAACCCTATGCTATCAATCTCAAACTTGGACTTTATCCAAATCACACTTTCGCAAAATCAACACAGGCGAGATGAGATGCCTGAGGTGAGCTGCTAACTTAACAATCCGAGACCGAGTAAGAAATGCTGTTATCAGACAGACAGTGGGATCAACACCTTGTGCCACATTTATTGAATGACAGAAGATCAAGTGGTTTGGCCATGTCGTTAGAATGCAACACTAACAACTACCATCACTGGCCTTACATCAAAAATCATCTGCGACGAGACCAAGAGGACGTCCAAGAAGAAAATGGATCGACGACATCAAAGACATTGTACAATCACACGGAATGACACTATCTTGTGCCGCCCACCAGGCGCTCGAGCGCAAATTATTCCTCCCCACGACGCTTGACGGCAGAAGTGGAAGATGATGATGATAATGATGATGAATGAACCTTTTGCCCGTCTCCGTGGCTAAGGGCGTACTGACGCGATTCGTAACCCCGCTTACCCGCGTTCGAAACACAGCTGTGACCGCTTTGGCAGCAGACCGCGTTGCGCTGGGATGTAACGAGTTGGAATGGGAGCCGTTCGTTCAGAAAACAAAGGCAAACTACTGAACGTAAACTTACCAAGACATCAACAACAGCAATAAAATGTCGTTTAAAAAAAAAACAACCTTTCTAGAGTCACCGTGGCTTTGCAAAATAGACAACGCACTGATAAAAACAAAGCTATCATTTACAGTAGAAAAAAAACAACGTTGCGGTGTTAAATAAAGCCTACATTGTTATATTCACGTGGAACATGGACAATATGCAGATAAGACCGAACCATCGAATAGCAGTAGTTTCTAGGGAAAAATGCAAAGAATAGCATGGGCGGACAGAAAAAAATAACGAGCAAGATTTGAGAAATTAGATGTAGACGGTTAAAATTCTTTGGGAACGTCACCGTGATCATGTCTGATTGTCGGTCAGATCTTCTGATGCCTGCCACTCCACATCAATAGTACAGGGTGTATTTTAATGACTGTAGGGTTTTTGAAAATATTGCCGTTGTAACTTTTGTATTTACCTTTTATGTTGCATGAGTTCACATAGGGTGAATACAAAACTTGGAATAGCAATATTGTCAAAAACCTCACAGTCATTAAAATACACCCTTTATTAGCAATAATAGTAATAGTGGTAGTACAAGTAGTATTAGTTAGTAGTAGTATAGCAGCCACAGTAGTAGTAGCCGTAGCAATAGTAATAATAGTAGTAGTAGCTGTAGTAGTAGTAGTAGCAGTAGTAGTAGTAGTAGCAGTAGTAGTAGCTGTAGTCGTAGTAGCTGTAGTAGTAGTAGTAGCAGTAGTAATAGCAGAAGAGGATTGTGGTAGAGGAGAAAGAATAGCGTTCCTAGATTAAACAGCCTTGGAAACAAGCACCTAAGAGAAAAGATAATTTTCCAAAGCCTTTCCCTTAATGATTGTACACAATACCATCAAATCAGACGCGAAAATAATGTACAAGTAAAATCACCAAGTAAAATAAAGAAAATTTAAATAGCGTAAAATCTCAGGAATATTCAAAGTCAAATCCTAAGTGAATCAGCAGAGAATAGCTAAAATAATTACTAAGCCGATTACACACAAGTTAATGCAAAAATAGAGGGGCTAAGGTGTTACCAGGAAGCATAAATTGGAAGCTTGTAGACAGATTAGTGATTAGCAGATTAGTTATCAATTATGCAGCCACTTCCTTGATGTGGTTTTAAAGAACACTGTTGGAAATACTATGAACAGATAAAAAGGCGTAATGAAGAAATCCTGAAAGAAGTTAAATCCCCTTGGAAGAAGACAATCCGCATTCATTGGGCACTTCATGAGAAGAGGAAATTGGAGTACGTCGTGACAAAGGGAAGGTTAGAGAGGAAGAGATGTAAGGGGGAACCCTAGAGCAAATGCTTGACAGTTTGGCATCATGACATGGAGGGACATATGTTCGAGATATGATTGGCAGTACACGAGCCAGAAGGATGTGGACAAACACCACCAGCGCTACGCAGTATGGACTTTAAGAGAAAAAAAAAAGATTTTTCACATTCTACTGATTTATACTTTGAGACTAATTTGCTGTCGCCGTAGAGGGTACACACCGAAACAATTAGTTAATAACTTTATTAAACAATACTTTTACAAGAACGGCTGGGTGAATGGCTATTTGGCCCGGCTCGCAAAGACCAGGGTTCGAATCCTTGGTAAGATGGTGGATTTTTTATTTCTTTCGAGGGTTTATTTCTTTCATCATCATCATCACCATCATCATCATCATCATCATCATCATCATCATCATCATCATCATCATCATCATCATCATCATCATCATCATCATCATCATCATCATCATCATCATCATCATCTTCCACTTCTGCCGTCAAGCGTCGTGGGGAGGAATAATTTGCGTTCCAGCGCCCGGTGGGCGGCACTGGATAGTGTCATTCCGTGTGGTTGTATAATGTCTCTGATGTCGTCAATTCATTTTCTTCTTGGACGTCCTCGTGGTCTCGTCGCAGATGATCTTTGATGTAAGGCCAGTGGTGGTAGTTGCTGATGTTGCATTCTAACGACATGGCCAAACCACTTGATCTTTTGTCTTTCAATAAATGTGACACAAGGTGTTGATCCCACAGTCTGTCTGATAATAGCATTTCTTACTCGGTCTCGGGTTGTTAAGTTGGCAGCTCACCTCAGGCATCTCATTTCGCAGGTGTTGAATTTGCGAAGGTGTAATTTGGATAAAGTCCAGGTTTGAGATTGGTAGCATAGGGTTGGTGTGAATATGCTGTTTATTATCTGTCGTTTTGCGGGAATGGGTATGTTTGGATGTTTCATTATGGGTGATAGATGATGTGTAAGTGTACTAGCTTTTTGACATCTGATTTCAATTTCTCTGTCCAATCTGCCATCTTCTGTAATCATACTTCCAAGGCATTTGAATTCTTTAACTTGTATCAGAGTTGTGTTATTTATATGTATACTTAGTGGGCCTGGCGATCTGCTAACTTGCATTACTTCGGTTTTGGCTGTGTTTATACTCATATTGTATCTCCTGCAGGCTGAACTCAGATTAGTAATATGATTTTGTAGTCTGCCTTCATCGCTGTAAAACAGGCACTGATCGTCTGCAAATAGAAGTTCATTTATTCCCTGTGGGTCAGTTGTGTCATCTGGAGTAAAGAGTTCTACATTTTCTGAATCTGTTCTGTTGAGACTTGCTTCTTTGGAAATTCTGTCCATGTAGATACTGAATAGCAGGGGAGTGTCGTGGATTTACTTTATTGTGTCGTCCCTGGAGTGAGGGGAATCAACACGCACATTATTTTTAACCCCATATCATTATTCTGGAGAATCCACCAGCCGTCCACCACACTCCCTCAGTCAATGGATACCTTTTTCTCTCTCTCTCTCTCTCTCTCTCTCTCTCTCTCTCTCTCTCTCTCTCTCTCTCTCTCTCTCTCTCTCTCTCTCTCTCACCACTTGCTCATGCCCCCTCTCACACTTCCCCAAAACAACATACTTAACAACTCTAGCTTCAAACTGTGGCTAAGGGCTTGCGATCGCGGTTTGTGAGCACGTATACCCGGGTTCGAATCACAGCGGTGCTGGTTTTTTCGAAAAAGGTATAGGAGGCGGTCGTTTAGAAAGCAATGGCAAACTACTGAACGTAACACTTGCCTAGTACATCAATAGCAGCTGAAAATGCTGGTGTTGACTGCAACGTCCCGCAAAGGATACGCAACAAAAAATTAATAACAGATTAATGTAATAAAGAAAAGTGTATGTATGTGAGAAGTCTATGTGTAGAATGTATATCGTATACTCTAGTGTGTCTGCAGAATCAGGCCGAACATCTCAGGAGCCAGGTCTGATCATCCTTGTAAGGACTACACAACATCATAGATCAGTACACGATAACCTCACCAAATGATGTGTCCCTCCTGCGAGATGTTGACTTCTTCCGGTGGTTTTTTGATAACCCGGATAATTGGTCACCAATCACAGATATAGTCAGATAGTGATCCTGAATCGATTACACGGCATGTTATTAAATGTCCCTAATGTTCTGAGACTTATTTTGTGAAAATCCGGAATACTGTCCCTTGAAATAACATGATTCCTTTTCTAAAGGTCCTACTGTTTCACAATTACACTGTTATTGTTTACCGTCCCACAGGAATTTAGTAATTTAATAAAAGCACTAAGTTCATTGTTCCTGTTAACTAAATATTTACTATGGTTCTTTCCAAAGGTGATGTGGAAAGTAATCACTAGTGTTCTGTTCACATGTGGTTTTTGAAACATTAATCTCACGATTGTTCCTTCTCCAAATGATGTGGAAAAACAGTCTCTAGTGTTCTGCTCACATGTGGTTGTGATAATTAATTTCACTATTGACTTCCATGATCCCTATCACTAAGAAGTCATCTGTTGGATATGTATATGTTTCGGCTCAATCGAGCCATGTTCCTTCAGACCCCTTTCATCATGGGCTCAGTGCAAAAGCTGCTGAATAACTCTGCCTGCACTAAGGTCTCCATTCTAGTAAGCAGTGATGTTTCAGCTTCACTGAGTAACCTGAGCAACTTGAGTAACCTGAGTAACTTGAGTAACCTGAGTAACTTGAGTAACCTGAGGGAACAGTCGGGGATGTGTCCTTGTGACGTCATTCGTGGTAAACATCAGGTTGCCTCACTGTCGGGACTAGTTTCCCGTACATTAGCAGTCCCTCTCGTCTGTGATCTATAGAAATTCATTTCTCCACTTCTAAGATCTAGCCGACTTTCCTTCCCCCAGACAATGTTGTCTCCAATCTTACAAGCATAGTTATCTCCCTTTCTACTCCGAATACAACAGGCTTTTTCTCTCAACGACAATACATCAAACAATTCCGACAAATTTCTCGTTCCTAGGGAACTCTCAAAGACTTATAAATTCCTTTGATCCGACTTGAGTTTTTCTCCACTAGTAACAAACAATTGCCACTGTGAATACAGACTGGTTCTCTGTTAGTGTATCATCTTATCGTTAACGACAGTGGTCTCGTGACATAGGCTCCCTCTTCAGAGAGTAGTCCATCTCACTATTTTCCACTGTAAGTTCGATCCAGATGATTTATTCCCCTTCTTCAGGAGCTGGGTGTCTGGACAGAAAATCTGCTCCAACATTTTCCTTCCCAGGTATATACTCCACTGTGAACTGGCAGGGTTGAAGTAGCAACAACCACCGCATCAAACGGGCGTTGAGCCTCTGAGAAGTAGCCAGGAACATCAAGGGCGATGATCCGACTCGACCCGAAACTGAACTCCATACAAATAGGGCTGGAATTTCTGTACGGCCCATACAAGAGACAAACACCCCCTCTCGCCGGTCGAATAATTACTCTCAGCCTGGAGAAGTTTCTTGCTTGCGTATGCCACAGGTTTCAAAACCGAAGCATCGTCTTTCCCTTCCTGTAACAGGGCTGCCCCAATTCCAATCCCACTCGCATCCGTTCTCAACACAAATGGTTTGGAAAGGTCAGGGAGCTGTAACACAGGCTTGCTGACCAAAGCTTCCTTCAACTGACTGTAGGCACTCTCGCACTCCGGTGTCCAAACGATTTGGTCCGGGGATCCCTTTTTCAAGGTTTCTGTTAATGGAGCTCCCAGTTCAGTGAAATGTGGGATGAATTTGTGGTAAAACCCACACAACGATAGAAAAGACCGTACATCCTTCTTCGTTTTTGGCCTTGTAGCACTTCTAATTTTTTCTAGGTTCTTTTCCTCTGGGACAATTTGTCCTGGAGTGATGGTGTGACACAGAAATTCCAGAGTCTGGTAACCAATCATGCACTTGGTTGGACGAGCTTTAAGCCCTGCTTCCTTGAGCCTATTTAAAACTCTCTCCAAGGATTGCAAATGGTCATCCAAGCTGTCACTGGAAATTAGTATATCATCCATGAATGAGATAATGGACGGATCCTGTAAGGGATCTAGTAAGGTCCTCATCATGCGAGTAAACACACTAGGTGCATTGCTGAGTCCAAAGGGCATGACCTTGAATTCGTAATGTCCACTGGGTGTACTGAAAGCCAGCAGGGGTCGAACCTCTGGTTTTACCGGTATCTGATAATATCCCGACTCAGATCCACCTTTGAGAAGTACCTAGCCTTATGGAGCCTAGCAAATAACTGAGTTGGATTCGGCAAAGGTTCCACCTGAAATTGAGTTTGACTGTTCAAGAGTCGATAGTCTATACACAACCGGTGTTCTCCACTTGGTTTTCGTAACAAAACCACCCCCGCATTGTATGGGGATGTGGATGGCGCAATCACGTCATCCTCCAGCAGTTTCTGTATTTCCTCCTCCAGGGCCTTTTCTTTAGAGAATGGCAATGGATAAACCTTTTGGCGAACAGGCTCCTGTGTGGTCAAAGTCATCTCGAACTCCACCAACCTCGTTCGTCCTGGTTTATCAGTCAGTATCTGCTTATGAGACTCAAGAACCTGGGCAATCTTTTCCCTCTCCTGGGAGGTCAGATCAGGGTTCAGCTGCACATCCCTGTAGGTTTCCTGGTGAACCAGGGGATATTCCCTGCCCTCGTTGGTTCCCACTTCAGTCTCCACTGCAACTGCCATTGCCATGAGATGGACTGCTTTATCTCCGGGTCTCTCCTCGTACTTCCGCAGGAGATTGATATGGAAAATCTTCGACTTTCCCCGGATCCGTATCTGATAGTTGGTTCTAGATATCACTCTTTCCACGGGAAATGGTCCTTGCCAATCTATCTCCAGTTTGTTGGTTCCCGTTGGGAGTAGCAATAAAACTTTGTCTCCCACCTCTAGAGATATGTCTTTAGACCTACGGTTGTTGTAAGCCGCATGTCTTTTTCTGGCCTTTTTCAAGTTTTGAGTCGCCAGAGTCCATCCTTTGTGAAGTTTCTCTTTCAGTTCCTCCACAGATTTATAAGAGGAGATCACTTCTTCTGACGTCCCCTCCTCAGTCCCACTCCTCAACATGGCTTCCAACGGTTCTTTGATTGGACGACCAAACAGCAAAGTAGCGGGTGGTAGTCCTGTTGAGCCATGAGGTACTTCCCGATAGGCAAAAAGTGCTGCTGGGATATATTCATCCCACCTATCAGGTTTTTCCTGTGCCAGTTTCCGGAGCATTGTCATCAACGTGCCGTTGAAATGCTCGACTTGTCCATTGGCTTGAGGGTGGTAAGGGCTGGTATGTATATGGTTAGAGTGGAACACTCTAAATACCTCCTCCATTAGTTTCCCACAAAACTGGGACCCATTGTCCGTCAGTATTTGATCAGGGAAGCCTAATCTTGTAAAGGCCTCCATCAGTGCATCAGCCACTCGTTTCGAGTCAATGGTTGGCAATGGTATGGCTTCACCCCACATCGAACAGCAATCCACCATTGTGAGTATGTACATGTTCCTCTTCTTAGTCCTAGGAAGAGGACCCACGATATCGATGGCTACCCTCTCGAAAGGAGAGTTCATGATGGGCATTTCACCCAAGACCACCGGCGCTGTCCAGTATTTCGATGCCACCCTCTGGCATTCAGGGCATGACTTCACATACCGACGCACATCACCTGTCATTCCCGGCCAATAGTAATGGCAGGAAATTCGCTGCATCGTGGCGGCAATACCCATATGCCCACTAAATGAGATGGTATGCCCCATATGAAGAATTTGGGAACGGTGGGCCTCCGGGACCACCAACTGGCCGTGTAGGTTGTCTCCCCTTCCGTCTCTCCTGTAGAGTATCCTATTCTTCATGTAGTACTGCCCCCGTTTTGGTGGATCAGCACTTCTTTGCAGCTTCTTGTAGCGAGGACGTAAGGTGGCTCCTCACTCTGGGCAGTTCGCAGCTCCCCCGGCAGTGGGTTAGTCACAATTGCTTCTGCCTGATCCAGTCTCGTCTGAGAGCGAGTCTGTATTGCTCCCTATGGAATGGCTCCCTGTGCATTCCCAGAAAGACATACCGGCAACCGTGGATGACGGGAAAAATGGAATCAGTCAATACAGCGGCTTTGATTGTGCCGGTGACATATCTTAACCGAATCTCCTCCTTGACAATGGGCAACTTCATGGCTACAGCACTCTTCTGTGCAGGCTGTATCTCCATGGTCTCACCTGTGAATTGTTCTGGGTGTACCAGATCCGCGGAAATCACGGCCTCCCCGTCCAGTCCAGTGTCGTATAAACACTCCACTTGACGGCCGTTAACCTCTATCAATTCCACAACAGGTGGTTTATCTTGGTCTGGAGTCTCTTCCTCGGCCTCGACCTGTTCGGTGGTCTCCACCTTAGGTTTCTCTTTGCACCCGACGAAATGAGAGTCTCCTGACTTAACCCTGCAGTCAATAGCATTGTGCGTGTTCGACCTGCAGTGTTTGCACCATTTCCCTGTCCTAGATTTTCCAGTGCTGGACTTTAGTAAGCTCTCCTGGTGGCGAGCTTCCTTGTTGACCTTGGGATTTTCAGTGACAACCTCCCTTGAAGTCACTTGACATGCTGCGAAGTGAGGGCTCTTAGCCTTCGATTTGCAGTCCCTCGTATTATGAGAGGGTAACTTACAAATTGAACACCACTTCTCCGACCACGGTCGATTTGGTGTAGAGCTCGAGGTGCTCTTGCTTCCCTCCTTCTTCTTCTCCAAACTCTCCTCTGAAGTTTTTACATAAGGTTCCACCTTCTTGGTTCCTGTGTTTTTGGTTTTCTTCCGGTCATGGTTCTCTTGACCTTTGGTGTTGGTGGAAAGGTATTCCCCTGCCTCATCATGTACCTCGACGAACCGTTCTGCCAATTTCGTCACGAGGTCAAAATTGTTCCGCCCCTTGTTCTCCCAGGAATGTCCTGAGAGGTTTCGACATTTGCTTCTTCAACTGTTCGACCACCATGAGCTCTTCCAGACTCTCATAGTCATGTGCGAACCCAGCCAAATCCATCCACTTATGGAGATAGGATTTCAGACGCAGATTGTAGGCGGCAAATAACTCTCCCAGTTCTCGTTTCGCTGCTCGAAATTATTTCCGGTAAGTATGCGACGTAACTTCGAAACGTTTCAGCAGAGCCGTTTTCAATTCGTCATAATTGTTCTCGTGTCCGGGCGGCAAGCGAGAATAAACCTCGTATCCTGTCCCGCGCAATCCCTGGGACAACTTAAGACACCATTTGTCACGATCCAGACCCATAACAACCGCCATGGCCTCGACGCGTTGAAGGTACTGGTCAATTTTCTCTTTGTCGTCTTCGTAGACGGCTAGAAGGAACTTCATAGCATGATAACTATGTCCTCCTACTGGGGTTGAGCCATGGAGAGAGGAACCTCCCACTGCTCCCTCAATTTCCCCACTAGATTGTCTCTTAAACTCGAGTTTCCGCATTCGGTACGCGTACTCCCTTTTCTGAGCTTCTTGTTCAGCTTCCAATTTCTTAGCTGCTTGCTCAGCTTCAAGTCTCTTAGCTGCTTGCTCAGCTTCGAGTTTCTTAGCTGCTTGCTCAGCTTCAAGTTCCATCCTTCTAGTGGCTTGCTGAGCTTCAAGTTTCTTAGCTGCTTGCTCAGCTTCAAGTTTCCTAGTTTCTAACTCCATGTTTCTTAATGCCATCTCGGCCTTCCGATCTTCCCTTTCTGCTTGACGAAAATCTCTCTCCACCTCCTGTATGTAATCTGTTAGTGCAGAACCAGACAAGCCCATTTCTTCCCCCTTTGCCCTTAGTTCTGCCATAGTTAGTTTAGGAGTGGCCATATTTCAGAGAGGTAAGTCAGCAGGTTGAGTGCCAATTATTTCCAAAACAAATATATAGATAATCACTAATTAAAATGTATCTATATATTTAACACCACACAGCACAACACAACACAATCACTCCGTGACAAGAGTAGAATTAGGACCACAGACCTAAGTAGACGTGTGAAGTGTGAACAGGTAAGATATGTGTCTTAACTCCTATCCACATTCACCCTAGCTGGATCCTGATATCACCGACCTGTATCGAAAGATCCCGTGTCGAGAAATCCCGTGTCAACAGACCCCGTCGTCTAGAAATCCCGTTGTCAAAAGATCCCCTTGTCGAGAGATCCCGCTTACGAGAGATCCCCCTTTCAATGATCCCGTTTACGATCCCCCAGTAATATCGTGGATTTACTTTATTATGTCGTCCCTGGAGTGAGGGGAATCAGCACCCACATTATTTTTAACCAAATATCATTATTCTGGAGAATCCACCAGATTCCGTCCACCACACTCCCTCAGTCAATGGATACCTTTCTCTCTCTCTCTCTCTCTCTCTCTCTCTCTCTCTCTCTCTCTCTCTCTCTCTCTCTCTCTCTCTCTCTCTCTCTCTCACCACTTGCTCATGCCCCCTCTCACACTTCCCCAAAACAACATACTTAACAACTCTAGCTTCAAAAAATCAATAACAGATTAATTTAATAAAGAAAAGTGTATGTATGTGAGAAGTCTATGTGTAGAATGTATGTCGTATACTCTAGTGTGTCTGCAGAATCAGGCCGAACATCTCAGGAGCCAGGTCTGATCATCCTTGTAAGGACTACACAACATCATAGATCAGTACACGATAACCTCACCAAATGATGTGTCCCTCCTGCGAGATGTTGACTTCCTCCGGTGGTTTTTTGATAACCCAGATAATTGGTCACCAATCACAGATATAGTCAGATACTGATCCTGAATCGATCACACAGCATGTTATTAAATGTCCCTAATGTTCTGAGACTTAAAACATCCTTGTCTTGTGAAAATCCGGAACACTGTCCCTTGAAATAACATGATTCCTTTTCTAAAGAGCCTACTGTTTCACAATTACACTGTTATTGTTTACCGTCCCACAGGAATTTAGTAATTTAATAAAAGCACTAAGTTCATTGTTCCTGTTAACTAAATATTCACTATGGTTCTTTCCAAATGTGATGTGGAAAGCAATCACTAGTGTTCTGTTCACATGTGGTTTTTGAAACATTAATCTCACGATTGTTCCTTCTCCAAATGATGTGGAAAAACAATCATCTAGTGTTCTGCTCACATGTGGTTTTGATAAATTAATTTCACTATTGACTTCCATGATCCCTATCACTAAGAAGTCATCTGTTGGATATGTATATGTTTCGGCTCAATCCGAGCCATGTTCCTTCAGACCCCTTTCATCATGGGCTCAGTGCAAAAGCTGCTGAATAACTCTGCCTGCACTAAGGTCTCCATTCTAGTAAGCAGTGATGTTTCAGCTTCACTGAGTAACCTGAGCAACTTGAGTAACCTGAGTAACTTGAGTAACCTGAGTAACTTGAGTAACCTGAGGGAACAGTCGGGGATTTGTCCTTGTGACGTCATTCGTGGTAAACATCAGGTTGCCTCCCTGTCGGGACTAGTTTCCCGTACATTAGCAGTCTGTGATCTATAGAAATTCATTTCTCCACTTCTAAGATCTAGCCGACTTTCCTTCCCCCAGACAATATTTTCTCCAACCTCGCAAGCATAGTTATCCCCCTTTCTACTCCGAATACAACAGGCTTTTTCTCTCAACGACAATACATCAAACAATGCCGACAAATTTCTCGTTCCTAGGGAACTCTCAAAGACTTATAGTTTCCTTTGATCCGACTTGGTTTTTCTCCACTAGTAGCAAACAATTGCCACTGTGAATACAGACTGGTTCTCTGTTAGTGTATCATTTTATCGTTAACGACAGTGGTCTTGTGACATTGAGAGAGCACACATCCCTGCCTCACTGAGACATTTTGGCTGATGCTGCATCATTGAGGACTGATTTGATGCATGTTAAGGCAGATGTGGTGAAGGCCTTCTGGGAGCGCGTAAATAATGCAGAAGAACAGATCATGGTCTAATGAGAATGCGGCAGCAGGGAGTTGTCTGAGGATCTGGTAGACATTCGTCACTCAGAGGTAAAGCAATGCGGACATATAATCAGATTGCAATGGGCACCATTAGTACTCTACGCTGGCTGTTGAAGTCGAGGACTGAGCGCTTATAGGAATGCACCGAGTGCAGTGGTGTCAGTTCTTGACTTAACTCATCTATCATGGCATTAATATCGTGCACAGCTTGCACATGACACCTACTTTTTCGCACTTATCCGAAAAGTATAGATATCCAATCTCACTACCACAGAGATCAGAGAAACATATCAGTTGACACCAACGGTTCTTGTAAAAATGCTCAGCCCTATGGTGGGATTCTAATCCGGCATCTTCTGTACCAAAGGTGGAAATTCTACTTTTCATCCAGGCCTGCCCTTTTGATTAATGCAGTGCAGATAGATGGCTTGCGTGCTGGAGACTACAGAGGGGGAAATGTGTTCATAAATCCCGTCCGGCGTTCAATTATCTTTGGTATTGACGCTAGAATTGATGTTTACGTGCGCGCTGATTAAGTTTTAAAGTTTCAATCTCTTATCCATTTGTTGTGATGACTTTGTTGATTTGTCTGACTGTATGTGAAGGACATATTTATTGTATTAATCAGCCGATTTATACATGTGTGTGTGTGTGTGTGTGTGTGTGTGTGTGTGTGTGTGTGTGTGAGTGTGTGTGTCTGTGTGTGTGTGTGTCTGGGTGGAAAGGGGGGGGGATCATGGATCTTGACTGATGATTTAACGAGTGTGGTATGTAAGTGTTTTGATGTAATATTTATGAATATTTATGTGATGGAGAAAAGGAGGCGGAGGGGGAGGGGAGGGAATTAGAAGGAGAGAATTAAAGATTCGTCTTGATTGTCGATTGTTACAGGGATAATCATGTCTCCATTAATAATTTATTTTTGGGACCTAGTAAATGTCTTGCTTGATGGTTTATGCAGGGGGTTGTATGTTTTGTGCTTGATGGTTTTTGCAGGGGGTTGTATGTTTTGTGTCTGATGGTTTATGCAGGGGGTTGTATGTTTTGTGTCTGATGGGTTATGCAGGGGGTTGTATCTTTTGTGTCTGATGGTTTATGCAGGTGGTTGTATGTTTTGTGTCTGATGGTTTATGCAGGTGGTTGTATGTTTCGTGCTTGATGGTTTATGCAGGGGTTGTATGTTTTGTGTCTGATGGTTTATGCAGGGGGGTTGTATGTTTTGTGTCTGATGGTTTATACAGGGGGGTTGTATGTTTTGTGTCTGATGGTTTATGCAGGGGGGTTGTATGTTTTGTGTCTGATGGTTTATGCAGGTGGTTGTATGTTTCGTGCTTGATGGTTTATGCAGGGGGTTGTATGTTTTGTGTCTGATGGTTTATGCAGGGGGCTGTATATTTCGTGCCTGATTGTTTATGCAGGTGGTTGTATGTTTCGTGCTTGATGGTTTATGCAGGAGTTTGTATGTTTTGTGTCTGATGGTTTATGCAGGGGATTGTATGTTTCGTGCTTGATTGATGGTTTATGCAGGAGGATGTATGTCGTGTGCTTGATTGATGGTTTATGCAGGGGGATGTATGTTTTGTGCCTGATAGTTTATGCAGGGGGTTGTATGTTTTGTGTCTGATGGTTGATGTAGGGGGTTGTATGTTTTGTGTCTGATGGTTTATACCGGAGGGGTGTATGTTTTGTGTCTGATGGTTTATGTAGGGGGTAGTATGTTTTGTGTCTGATGGTTTATGTAGGGGGTTGTATGTTTTGTGTCTGATGGTTTATGTAGAGGGTTGTATGTTTTGTGTCTGATGGTTTATGTAGGGGGTTGTATGTTTTGTGTCTGATGGTTTATGTAGGGGGTTGTATGTTTTGTGTCTGATGGTTTATACAGGAGGGGTGTATGTTTTGTGTCTGATGGTTTATGCAGGGGATTGTATGTTTCGTGCTTGATTGATGGTTTATGCAGGAGGATGTATGTCGTGTGCTTGATTGATGGTTTATGCAGGGGGATGTATGTTTTGTGCCTGATAGTTTATGTAGGGGGTTGTATGTTTTGTGTCTGATGGTTTATGTAGGGGGTTGTATGTTTTGTGTCTGATGGTTTATGTAGGGGGTTGTATGTTTTGTGTCTGATGGTTTATGTAGGGGGTTGTATGTTTTGTGTCTGATGGTTGATGTAGGGGGTTGTATGTTTTGTGTCTGATGGTTTATACCGGAGGGGTGTATGTTTTGTGTCTGATGGTTTATGTAGGGGGTAGTATGTTTTGTGTCTGATGGTTTATGTAGGGGGTTGTATGTTTTGTGTCTGATGGTTTATGTAGAGGGTTGTATGTTTTGTGTCTGATGGTTTATGTAGGGGGTTGTATGTTTTGTGTCTGATGGTTTATGTAGGGGGTTGTATGTTTTGTGTCTGATGGTTTATACAGGAGGGGTGTATGTTTTGTGTCTGATGGTTTATGTAGGGGGTTGTATGTTTTGTGTCTGATGGTTTATGTCGGGGGTTGTATGTTTTGTGTCTGATGGTTTATGCAGGGGGGTTGTATGTTTTGTGTCTGATGGTTTATGCAGGGGGATGTATGTCGTGTGCTTGATTGATGGTTTATGCAGGGGGATGTATGTTTTGTGCCTGATAGTTTATGCAGGGGGTTGTATGTTTTGTGTCTGATGATTTATGCAGGTGATTGCATGTTTTGTGCCTGATGGTTTATGCAGGTGGTTGTATGTATTGTGTCTGATAGTTTATGCAGGGGAATGTATGTTTATTTCTTGATTGATGGTTTATGCAGGGGATTGTATGTTGTGTGCTTGATTGAGGGTTTATGCAGGGGGATGTATGTTTCGTGCCTGATGGTTAATGCAGGGGTTTGTATGTTTTGTGCTTGATGGCTTTTGCAGGTAGTGGAATGTTTCGTGTTTTATGGTGTAAGTGAGGCAGGATTTTCAATATGTTCGCTTCAATTGAAATTAGAAAGTGAAAGAACAACAAAACTTCCCAAAGCATTCTCACAAGTGGTCTAAACATACAGTCAGAAATAAAATAAGGCAAATCGTATCCTCACACGTAGTAACAACATATGAGGAACTTAATCCATTCATTATGTGGTGTACATAGGGAGATTGCTTGCCTTCCTTCCATACTCTTATTTAGCAGATTTGAAATGTCAAGACTTGCCAGTATGAAAATATATGAGGGAGCTTCACATGAAAACTGTAAAAGTGTGATATAAATTACAATAACCATGCCATTGTCATGTAACCTGTCAATAGTGTTGTTAAGGATATCAAGAAGGTAAAGCACGTGACATCACCGTGCAGACAAACACTGGGATGCTTCTTCTTCTTTCGTTCGCTTGAAATATGTCTATAACTGCAATGCTGTCTCTTGTATGAATTGAACTGTCTTTTTCAGTTCGCACAGCGGTCCATAGAGTTTATCTTCCACTGTCGTCTCTCTAGGCCAGAAGGTTTGCCTAGATATGTTTATATTTTGGGCAGTCTTGGAGTATGTGATCTGCTGTCTGCGACGCCAATCCACATGTGCACATGGCTGTTTCACCAATCTTGAATTTTGTATACATGTGGTTGCGTAATCTATTGTGCCGTTCT
>JACEFZ010016245.1:0-40000 GCA_014155875.1 Cepaea nemoralis
GGGTTATAATACTAATTTAAGTGCCCATTGTAGTTAGTTAAGTATATCTATGAATATGTGATTTCACTTGATAGATATAACCTAACAGTAATATTAATTAAAGGAGTCGGTAGTATATGCTGTATTTCACTTCTACCTTACGTTATATTATAGTCTTCCGGGATAAGTTGACATGATAATTTTAGGCTGGCACAAATGAATGTGCCTTAAATTGGAGCAATAGTACGCATGCAAGGAAACACACAAACAGACGTAACATTTAGTGAACGTTTTTTGTTTGCATATCCTTTACAGGACATCGCTGTCAACACCAGCATCTTTCAGCTGTATGTTGATTTCTTGGCAAGATTACGCTCAGTAGTTTGCTATTGCTTTCTGAGCGGCCGGCTCACATACCCCGTAAGTTACCGATGCGATTCGAACCACTGCTGATTCTCACCGTCATAACGTCACTGACGAGAGTATATGAGATTCCGGAGAAAAGTCATAACCTCTATGCCACGAAGCCGGCTAGTGAACGTTAACACAGATAATTTTTGTCCGGCCAAATTGAAACATGCTCAGTCAGTGTAGCTTTTGTCGACATCTGGTCCATATAACAAACAGTGTACCCTATATTATCAATGCCTCATTTAGAACAATTCATTTGTTTCTCGCAATGTAATGTTCGATACGAGCTTTTACTATAACGAAACATTGGCAAATGGATGGGTATCCTTAAAGTGTCATTTACGTTGCTGGTTTTTATTTGACTAATTTAGACTAATTGAAATCAGTGGTTGCCTTCACTATGTTAACTCTGTGGTTTTTACGATCTCTCCATATCACTGTTGCTCTATACATATTTCTTCCAATTTGAAGTTAAATGCCAGTTTCTTAACGTTTTCTGTCACTTTCTACTTCTATGTCTCTTTCTGTAAAGATTGATTTTGTCTCTCTGGCACTATATTTGTTTCTGTTTCTTTTATCTATCCCTGCCTGTCACTCTGTATCTCTCCTTACCACCATGTTAACGGCTGCCTTTGGTTTCTAAAGCACTTATCATTGACACATAGAAGAAGGACTGCGAGGATATAGTGCAGGCATTAGATGAAGGATTGTGCACGTAGACACATCTCTTGAAGCATGTGCTCGATCACTGAAAGCTGTGTAATGTATGTAATTAGTTTAAGGAAATCATAGCATGATTTATAAGGAAACATATTGCACTTATGATCATGCTTTACCAAAATAGATTTAAGTAATTGCGATATCTCAGTTTTCCAGTATGTGACAACTCGTGGTAGATAATATCTCAATTGCAGTGCAGTCTACCTACGGGATAATGTATCTATTACAATATCCGTTTAATTGTAAGGAACACTCATATGTACCATTTAATATTGTTTGGCTGGCACAATGTGGATGTGCATTATAATCATATCACATATGGTCCTAGACATGATTACTGGCCCGAAGAAAGAGATGCTATTGATGCCCGTCTTTGATACATGAGTGAATTATGGCAGTCGCTGATGTTTGCTTTAACGCTGCAATTATGTTTCACCCTAGCCGTGAGTAATGCAGCTGCGCGAAATTCGGTGGCGGATCGTGCTTTTCTTGTGTGTTGCCGGGGCCCATAAGGGAAGCAAAGAATAGCAACACTGTAGCCTATCATGCATGTCGTAAGAGGCGACTAAGGAGGCTTGATGGTTCCGTCGCCCTGCTACTGAGTGAGTGCGTGGCGCGACACTGTGAGCTGTGAGTTTCGTGTGACGTGCTTTTGAATCTGCCCGTTTTTATTTTTAGAACGTGACTGCATGTTCGGAGCGATGGCAGGTGGCTATGTCCCAGAGTTGACCAGTTTTTGCCTTACGCAGGCTGCTGGGCTTCGGGTTGACTGCCACTGCCGTCAGCGATGAACTGTATGTTCGTGGACTGTGTAGGTGAACATCTAGGAAACATCCAGATGGGAAAATGACTGCCGATTCCATCAGAGATGTATTGGGTGTTTCGTGGTGTCGTTAAGACACATCTTTGGGCCCATTAGGGATACACAAAGTGGAGAGTGGAAAAGAAGAAACAACAAAGACATTTATGATCTGTTTAAGTCGCCGCTAATAACTGGTATCATGAAGGCTAATAGTCTACAATGGCTGGGGCATATAGAAAGAATGGAAGATAATAGGGAAACAAAACTTGCTTACACACAAGAAATAAATGACCGTAGACCCCGAGGTAGACCAAGAAAACGGTCGAGAGATAATATACATACAGACCTACAGGCTCTTGGAATCAGTGACTGGCAAGAGAAGGTCAACCAGAGAGACGAATGGAGACGGCTTGTATCTGCAGCAAAGAACCTCAATGGCTCGGAATGCTGAAGAAGAAGACAAGTATTCGTATACCGAAAAATTTAACATTCTTTATTCCTGGTATATCGAATGTAACGGATATGTTATCTATATCGAATATTGCAATGACTATTTATGTTCTATCATTTATTGTATATAGTCATGATCTGATATATCAACTACGTTCTGCTATATGGCATCTTGGAATGTTAGCGCACAAACTAGGATGGGCTGGGGTGTAGTGAAAGCGAGGTTTCTGTTACGAATATAGCATATACAATTGTCGACCATAGAAACTGGCAACTAGTGTCTGGAATATTTTAATGAAAGTAGACAGGTACACATAACTGTGAGAACAAGTGTTAATTTATCACATATGGGGAAGAGAATCTGAAATAAAATGACATTTTAAAGGTTGAAAGTTAGAAAACTCGTTCTTGCATATTACATAGAACCAGCATTAACATAAAGCTGCAAATCCTTGACAATTAGTAAACATGCTAAATATCCTAGAAGTCTGAGAATGATATTTTATAGAAGAATACTGACAATTCATGGACAGTCAAATGAGCAATATGGACATTTTTTTATATAGGCTAAGTCGCTAAGACAACTTATCTCAAACAACCGAAATAGTCGGTCATCATTTTTGGCCACATTAGCAGACGACAAAATCGGGAACATGTGGTGGCAACTCGACATATTTGTGGAAAGAGGTATACAGGAAAACAACAAGAAACAATTCTTGAGTATGGTGCCCTGGCAGGGAATGAAGTCAGCACATGAATTGATGAAAGATGTCAGCGATAGCAATTTGTGGAGAAGCATGATCGCCCACGACAGCTGACAAGACACTTGATGATGATGAAGGAGAAGAGAAGCAATAAAAACACGTCGTGCAGAGGCAGATGCATACGAAGATGCATGACGTTCAATGGAGAAATGATTCAAATATAACTATAAATGGACGATAACTAGCGGCTCAATGATACTAGACGTAGCGTGTATGGACTACACTTGAGTCCAAAGCGAGCGACATATATAATTATACAACTTTGCAGACGATCAGTGCCTGTTTTATAGCGATGAGGGCAGACTACAAAATCATATTACTAATCTGAGCTCAACCTGCAGCAGATACAATATGAGTATAAACACAGCCAAAACTGAAGTAATGCAAGTTAGCAGATCGCCAGGCCCACTAAGTATACAGATAAATAACACACCTCTGAAACAAGTTAAAGAATTCAAATACCTTGGAAGTATGATCACAGAAGATGGCAGATTGCACAGAGAAATTGAAATCAGATGTCAAAAAGCTAGTGCACTTACATATAAACTATCACCCATACTGAAGCATCCAAACATACCCATGTCCGCAAAACGACAGATAATAAACAGCATATTCACACCAACCCTATGCTATCAATCTCAAACCTGGACTTTATCCAAATTACACCTTCGGAAATCAACACCTGCGAAATGAGATGCCTGAGGAAAGCTGCCAACTTAACAATCCGAGACCGAGTAAGAAATGCTACTATCAGACAGACTGTGGGATCAACACCTTGTGCCACATTTATTGAAAGACAGAAGATCAAGTGGTTTGGCCATGTCGTTAGAAGCAACATCAGCAACTACCATCACTGACCTTACATCAAAGATCATTTGCGACGAGACCACGAGGACGTCCAAGAAGAAAATGGATTGACGACATCAGAGACATTGTACAACCACACGGAATGACACTATCCAGTGCCGTCCACCGGCCGCTGGAACGCAAATTATTCCTCCCCACGACGCTTGACGGCAGAAGTGGAAGATGATGATGATGATGATGATGACAACTTATTCAAGATGCACGGATATAATACGTGTTGTAACACAACGGGTGATGATAAGCAGCCTATGTATGTATACAAATGGAAGATAATTTAAACGACTACATATTATACCTAATACCAAAACGTATCAATTGTCTCTAGGAAGGTATACAACATTTATTATATCTAAAAAGACAATTCGTTTGCTTTACGGAAATATTTTAAATCTATGATCTGTGTTAACACTACACAACGTTATCCGTTTTAATTCCTTTGATTCGGTGATCAGCATGCTTGAATGGGCAAGACCACTGATCCCTAAACATCCGCTATGCTGATGGTACAATTGGGGGTTCAATCCGTACACCGGACGGTTGGACTAATATGTTGATTACTCGCCCTTGACTTGGGGACGTAAATTACAAGTACCTCTGAACTCGGCGTGGGTTCGCCTGACGACGAGGGACACTGGTAATAGGGAAATATAATCCACACGCAAACATCAGTTTTGTGGTACTAGAAGTAGCATGTATGGTCTACGCTTGAGTTCAAAGCAAGCAAGATCCAAAATAAATAAATAAATAAATAAATAATTTCTGTATTCGTACCTATAAGTATGCCCCATAATGCTATTGCATACAATCCTAATCGTATTTAACTGTGTTGTGTCTGCGTACAGGCCGTTGAATGTTTAACTGTAAGTTGATCGATATTAATGTCAAAAAGCCAGTGCTGAAATATTAAACCGAGCCTGTACTGCTGTATGGATCCAAATCTTAGAATAAATAAATAAATGTTTTTCGTATCCTTTACAGGACATCGCTGTCAACATCAGCATCTTTCAGCTGATCGTTGATTTCTTGGCCAGATTACGCTCAGTAGTTTGCCATTGCTTTCTGAGCGGCCGGCTCAGTATCCCGCAATTCACCAGCGCGGGTTGAACCGCTTCCAATTCTCGCGCGCTGCCTGACCCTGCGCGGATAAACGGGATTATGGAGAAAGTCGTGTAACCCCTCAGCCAGAGAGACCGGTAAATCTTAGAATATGAACGAATAAATTGGAGAGCTTGGAGGCAGCCTATATGTAATTTCTGAGATGAAGGTTACGATTACGTTGGGTGGCTAGAGAGTAGAACATTATACACCACTGCAAGTAAGAGAGTGTTCTCTGGTCATATTATAAGAACAGTGGCACGAATGAACCCCATGAGGACTCGAAAAATCATTGGAGAAGTGGCAGATGGAGACAAAGAGAAAGGATGCCTGGCGGTGCAAGACGATGGTATTGAGCGTTGTCATCAATACAATTGATCTGGAATAACAAGGGCAGCAATCACTTCACAGAATTAAACCTATCACCACTGTGTATGGTACTTGGTGATGTCGATGATGATGATGATGATGATGGTGACGGTGATGATGATGATGAAGTCAGTCTGATGCAATACGCCCCACTGGCTACTGTTATTCGTGAAATGACATGTTCTGCCAACAGTTAGCCTAAGCGCGCACACTAAGAGATAATGATACGTGAGCACATGACACTTCAGTGTCCGTCATTGATGTGCAGCTAGATAAAAAAGATTGTTTCTTGACATGATACTTTATGAAGATACATGTGTCCTAGAAACGGCCATGATACCAGATGGGATGACATAAACAAGACCACCATCATCAAAGTATTCATCTAGTCTACGGTAGCCAACACAGACGTGGGAGCAGCATATATGTGGGGCACCCATATGCCCTGGCTTGCGGAACTGGCCTTAGCGAACACACTTGAGCAGCGGTTCTAAAACTATTTAGCACAGTGTGTCTAGTATTGCTAGCTGCTTCAAATCTTATCTTCGTTGTGTCTGGTACCATTATCTGCTTTAAGTTTAATAACATAACGACCAACAGAATGTTCTTTTATTATTCAGCATTGATATCTCAAATTTTGTTGCCGTAAATCGCTGTTGAGGGGAAACAAAAAAGAAATGAAGTGAAAAAATACGTTCTTATCTTAAATGTGAATTTGTCTCTCATAATGTTCACGTTATTTCCATTTAATTGCTGCATCTTTATTCCCGTATACATTTTGTTTCTATTCCATCTGCTCTATGATTCGCAGTATCTTCCAACATGTTTGTCGTTGCACCATGTATCCCTTTGTCAAACGCCTTGGTGTAATATGTAAAACGTAAAAGCATATGTCTCTATTCATCCCTATATTAGCGATTGTGGTAAACGTTAAACTATGAACAGAAATATAAGAAATAGTAACGGCTATACAGAAGTCAGTTAAGCAAGGGATAAAATTAAAATAGAAACATGCAAAGTAAGGGAGACAAGAAACATGTATTGGGTGTATATAATATACATTCATTTTGACTGAGTGACATATTTCAAAATTATGTGTACATAATATCTCATAAGGCATTCCAATGTTGTTATTGCTAAGCCAACATTCAATTATGTATCCGCTGCAATCTTACACATGACAAGCAGTGAGTTCACTCGACTTATAATATATCACAATACGTTTCACTTACTTAGACTTCACTATATCAATTCCAGTCTGTTATCAATTCAATAGCGTTATTTCTTGTTAGGACTGATATAACATTATTGGTGGTACACCTGTATGTACCTTCTGCACTTTGTCTTAACAGTGGAGGTGGTCATCCGAATGAGACGCAGGAACATGTAATCTCATGATGCAGCAGTCGCCCATGGGAAATCTTCAGCCCTAGCAAGAAAACTAATGTCACTAGACGTATCTACACTCCTTAATACTATGTAACCCCAATGTATTACATGGGCATTAACAGCAAGCGAAGAATAGAAACACATTATCCTGCCATGCATTTCGTAAGTGGTTCAAACTGCGTTAACGGACCCTAAGTGGAAGCAAACATATCAATACTGTAACCTGCCACGTCTGTTGTAAGAGCTGCCTTGTGTTGCCTGGATCCTTAAGGGAAGTCAAGAACAGCATCACACTGTAGTCTACCATACATGCCGTAGGAGACGGGGTGGGGCTGTCTTCCCTATACAGTAGAATGGTGCCAGCTGCAAAATACAGCCAATCATGATCATGTCCAAAGATACAGAACATAGCGGAACACACTGGCACAATATATATTGGAGGTATAATTGCAAGGCACACGTCGTTTAAAGTTGAAAGAGACCATAATGCCATTGACGTGTCTTATATTGCGTATCCATGTGTGCAGATATGGCTCAACAACCCTCTCTATCATATGGTATTTTAAAGATACGTGGGTTGCTTATATTATTTCTTCCGATACTGCGCATTTTAAATGTGTGAAATGTTAAAAAATGTATCGATGCATTGTTAGTAATGTTGATAATGCCTTCCAGGAGTGCAAGTATTCATAATTAAATATCATAATGTGTACTTTAAAAATGCCTTATAAGAATGTGGAGTAGACAATCAGGAGTCTTGGCATTTGATCAACATCTAACAATTAGTATAATGAGCCAAATCACTAAGATGTTGCTAAGAATCATCATGCAAGAAGGTAGGAAGAAAATAGAACCCGAAACATGAGAAGAGCAATGTGGGTTCGTAGAAGGCAAGGGTAAGTGCTGTGTATATGCTGAGAACATTATTTGAACGTACTACAGAAGTAAAGAAAGACCTACATCGTTGCTTTATTGTCTACACAGAGGCTGTCGATAAAGTAAGACATGGCAACACGTTGCAGGTGCTTGCACATCTACAAATTGATGGGACAGACCTTAGACTTGTAAAAATTATATATATATATATATATATAATATATATATATATATATATATTATATAATATATATATATATATATATATATATATATATATATTGGAAACATCAAGCTGCCATAAAGAGTGATAATGAAGTAGGTCAATGTCCGCCTATTATGAGAGGTGTGCGACAGGGATATGATAATCTTTTTTTCTCTATACAGTAACACTATTTTAAGAAATATAGATTGTATGAGAGAAATCACCATTTGTGGACGTAACATCAATAACATAGATGTGTGAATGATACAGTATTGATTGCAGACAAGGAATAACGTCAGGACCACATAGTAGATATGGCTGCTGCACAGAGTAAACACTTAACTTGAGAGAAGAAGACACAGATTATGGTAGACACTAGGAAGAATGGGTAGCGGGATAGGGGTATCCCCTATCAAAGGAGAAGGAAGGTGCCTCCTTCCCTTCGCTAGCCTACACTTGGGCAAGATGAAGTTCCCGTGAAGCCTCCCAATCAGGGTTACGAGAAACCATGGGGGCAGGTGGTGGATGAGGTTGAAGAGAAACCTACAGATAGTTGTAGATTATGGTCTCAAGCTTCACGATAGTAGGCAGATGACATTTTTTTGTGGGGCGGGGGTGGGGGTGGGGGCAAGGCAATGGCTACGGTCATTGACCAGTATCTTTACTGCTAAGAAGGACAGCTATGGCGAAATACCCTCTTTACAGATGCCAATAACATGTTTTACGATCTCATCGAAAATCAGAGTAACGGCGCCAATGGGTGCTCCATAGGAGCAGCCTCTCTCGGTAGGGTTAGTTATGTACACCAATTGGCTCCAGACCGCCAACAGACTACTGAGTGCAAAAGCTTACTATCATTGCCTGCAGGAACTTGGAATGTTAGAACACGACCTAAAAAGAAAACTAAAAAAAAACATGAAAACCGCTAATGATTAGCGAAATTAGACATAGACAGTCACATTTTTTTTTTATTTACGTTATGAGAAGCAATACGTTGAAGAACTTGGTGATAAGGGCAAGCTAGAGGGAAAGAGAATAAAAGGAGGGCAGAGAAGTATATACCTTTATGGTTTGGCCAAGATGTATGATCGAGACAAGAACACTGAGCTTATCCCCGACTCTGGTAATCGATTGAGATGAAAGAACATGACGGTCAAGCTTACCCGCATGGCACATGATGGTAATGATGAAAAAGAGGAAATACCGCAATGTAATATACAAGTGAATCAGAATGCCTTTAAACAAGTGAATCGGTACAATTATCTCGGAACTGTCATATCATCTGATGGAACATGCCTTGAAGAGATTAGAACAAGAGTCGGCATAGCGAGGGTAGCCTGTTTTTTTCATGTTGGAAAACATACTGACCAATAAAACGAATTCATTCTTAATGAGAAAGCGAGCATTGTGCTACATAGAACCTGTACTTTTGTATACATGTAAAGCGTTGACAATGAGCAGAGAGGATGAAAAACATCTGATTGCTGAAGATATTTTATTTATGGAGAAAATGCAAAGAATTCCATAGGCAGATAGAAGAACCAATGACCAAATCCGACAAGCAGCAAATGAAACCCGTACACTGAGTAGAGAACTTGTTCGTAGACAGTCAAACTTTACTGAACCCATTATGACAAGAGATACATTAGAGAACCTGGTTACAACTGGAAAGACTGAGTAGCTGTCGGATACGTCGAGATTGATGGCTCAACCCCAAAGAGATAAAGGATGCAATCCTTTTTCCCAATGTGATCCTGCCCGATTAATTAATTTAACTGTACTGACTCAATTGTTTGAGACCAGAAATAGAGTTTTAGAGAACCAAGGAATACCTTCAGGAAATAACTGAAAATGTTGTATTCCCCTTTATACCCAAAATATCCTTTAAGTGGTTCCTTGCCTCTCCTCTACCAACTACTTATTTCTATCTAGGGTAGTTTACAACAATTTGACTATGGCAAGTAAAATACAATCAAAACATGACATGGCCTCATTTTTTTATGATTTAATAAACACAAACATGGGTTTTGTAAATTGCATTCAAAATTACAATTTCCTGTCATAAAATAAGGACATATACATGTACAGTAAATATACAGAATTGATGTGCCAATTATAATGTGTATAATAACAGCTATATTTTTCCCAGTGGCATGTACTGCTAATCTTTTACTGGCCTGGACGATCTGGAAAAAAAAGAACTGTCTATACTCAGAATTCTCCACTTCCAGCTTTGGGGAATCCCTTGGCTATCAATTAATTGCTGTAGTCTTAGTGTTCCAGGTCTTAGTAGAACATAAGTTGGCTGTTGGTTTTTTTTCTTCCAATTTTGGCAGGTAAATGTTTAACTAAAGATTACCTCTCCTATGAGACAAATGGAATGGTTGCGGGTAGATAAGTTTCTGCGCTACTCTATCAAGGGCATCACTCATCAATATGCTCACTCAACAGGTGCTGCATTCAATCTTCACCAAGTCAGGTGTGGTTTTACATGAGTAAGATCACTACTTGAAATTCCATCAATCACATAATTCTAATGATGTCATACATATGACATTAGAAATGAAATGTAAAAGAATAAGAGCATAACAAGTGAAAACAATAAAATGAATCTTGTTCTTAAAGAAAATAAACATAGAAGAAAGATAGTCTTGGTGTTCTCAATTAGTTATCACCAACGTAGTTGTTTGCTCTCACTCCAATCTTCCACTATCAGGTGTTTAAGGTTTAACTAGCAGATGTGCAGTTTCATCTTCACCTATGCCTGTCCTCAGGTCTATAGTTTAAGTAATACGTTGAGTGATTTGGAATTTGACAATTATGTTGACCATTCTCTTCTGTACATAGTTTTGTTCTCTACTTCATCTTTTCCTATTCAAGAAAAAGGGTCTCATACACTAAAGGTTTTTAAAAATCAGTTCCCATGTCAATGAGTATTTGCTTATAAACAATATAAGTACATGATGGTATTTTTCTTGTATAACCTTCAAGTGCATTCTTCTTCATTAAATGCTTCAAGTGAGAAGTTTTCTTCCATTCTCATGGATGTAATATTTATTATCATCATCATCAACATCATGGTTTTATAATCATTACATTGTCATCATGATTACATTATTATTACTATCATCATGGTTTCCTTATATCATTGCAATTACAATCATTATCATTATTATCATGCTTATGACATTAGAAATCATTACATTATTCTAACATTGTCATCATAATCATTATTATATCATTATCATTACATTATAGTCATCATATGTGTTAACAGGAGTGACATGAACTGCAAAGTGGGATTTTGCTTAAGTTACAAACACAGATGCTTGTGCTATGCGTAATGTATGATATGGTGTGTGTCGTGCTAAACTAGATGATTATAACATGAATGATACTTTATACAAAGTGCTGTTATGGGCCGGAGTGTACTAAATTATTATTTAGTTTTTCGGTTACTCCGAACCATTTCTCTGATGAGAGTCATGGCATTTCACATCAAGTTGCCGGCTATCATGAGATTGACTGTTAGCTTATATATACTCTCTCTCTCTCTCTCTCTCTCTCTCTCTCTCTCTCTCTCTCTCTCTCTCTCTCTCTCTCTCTCTCTCTCTCTCTCTCTCTCTCAGCCTGTAACTTCACTTGCTTACTCAAATTCTTCATGCATCAGTCAACATATTAATCTGTGCGTGTGAGGTCAATGCACTCATCTCAGACATCATTCATAAGCATGGATGATCATTTTACTCAGTCTATAGACACATTTATATTGGTATAGGTGATCATATAGGAATCATTCATCACACATCCTTTATACTGGCATGTAAAGTTGGTGATTTCCCAATGATAACTTAAAATGTTTACTATCATTGATATCACAATGAAATATCTCCTTTCACAATCACTCATCATACACATCATATCTGTAGGAATGACATCCTGCCTATGTAGGTGCTTTACAAAGAATACATTCACAGATTCAACAAGAATGACATTGCAAGGGAATCTCACCCTTCAACCTAACTTATACTATTTCATGGATATTTAGTCATGCATGCTGATAGGATTTATCAAATAATACATTCACATCTGTTTAACAATGATGAACCTCACATGACACAAGCATGCTCTTCAATGACATAGATATGTGATCATTAGACATAACTATGAGATTCTCAAAGGATACTTCCTCATGGATAGCAATAATAAAAATACACAGGGGTCCCTACATGGTCTCATGAATTTATGTGATCTCCTCAGTCTACATTCAGGCATTATGAATTTTAACCATTATAACATGCTGGTTGACTAAATATCATTATTGTGTGGCACAAACATTAATTCCATATGTTTACAACATTGAACATACATTTGACTCACCGCCTGCGTGCCTTAACTCAACACACAAAATTATGATCCCTATAGAATCTAGTTGGTTCTTATGGGTTCATAAATTATAAGAAAACTATTTGTTTGTCCATGTGCTCATGTCAAAAGTAAATCTACTGACTAAGGTACTCAATCTACTTGACTATACACATTACACTAATGACTCTATCAGTACTGGCACATTTAAATTAGTTTCCTCTGACCAGTGTGGGTACATGCACCATATGTACTTACCATTGTACTAAGAATTATGAGTTTCCTTAAGTCTTAAGTTACTCTAATTCATTGTAGATTGAGTTTCATGCTTAAGAAATAAAATGTGTAACATGTGTCTAATGTTTTATACATTAACTAAGTTGTTTAGCTGGAAGAAAATAAAACACTGTAGTTTTCTCCTAATGTACAGTTTATCTTATAATTGTGATAATTAAGTATAATATTATTTAGTTGCTACTAGACTACATTTTTAAGAACTCACCATACCAATCATTGTAGATTGAGTTGCTTAAGAAATAAATGTACAGCTTGGATTAATGCTTATACATTAAATCAGTTGTTTACTTTGGGAGAAAATAAACTTCACTATGGTTATTCTTAATGAATAGTTTATCTATAAACTATAAAAATTAAATATATTATAATTAACTTCTTAAGAATTCACAACGCGTTCAACAAGTTGACTTACCAACTCTTCTTCTGGGAACAAGGACTCAAAACTTATCTAAGATTTAAATGAATTAAAAATGGTGGTTACCTTATTTATCATAATGACTTCAGCATACTTAGGCGACCGGTTATATATATTGCATAGGTACAGGTACAGTACACATAGTCCCAAACACTGTCGCTGCTGACAACCAGGCTCAGTCTTTAATACTTAGCCTGAGAATTACAGTCACTGAAAAACACAGGGCGGAGTTCTCTCGCTAACTCTGCTATCATTCAAATTGCCCAGACCACCGACCTCCACTGTCGGGTCCCACAATTCAACTGTCCCCATCAAAGTTTTGCAGTGTCTTTTAACCCTCCTTTGCAGCCCTCCCCTGGGAATGCCCTGTAACCCGTGAACTTGTTTATGTTGTAGCATTGCTACCCAGGGCGATCACCTCGCCGGTTAGTTCCGGATAAACTCGTTACACTACCCCCTCCTCAAAAGAAAACATAGTTTTCCAATGATGGGAGAGTAATGTTTCTCCCATGTAGGCACAAGTAACTTTGCGTGCCTAATAGTCCTTCTATCGTCCCTATCCATAATGGAAAACACAAGATTCAACATGTTCCTACTCATAACCTTATGACAAAAACCATAAGATATAACAATCACATTAGATATTTAACACTGTGTAACGTGACACCAAAATGTTCATTGTTGAGGTGCTATACAACCCCGGCAGCCTTGTCTCCGATGATTCCTGAACGATGACAGTGTCACATTTGCTTTATCATTTCAAACACTAATTCTATAGTCATTGTTTTGTTGGTCTTTTCCCAGGGTGATTTCTGGACTGCAGGTCTACCATGGTGTTTGTTTTTTCCACCCCGTATGGGCATAGGAAAAAATGCATACTCCTGCAGGAAAATACTCCATCGATGAATGCGTGAGGTCTTCATTACTGTTGTCTGCATGAATTTGAGTGACTGTGATCGGTTGGTCTGACGACGTGACTGTTCTTATATATCGCTCTACGCTCTAACGGTATCCGGCCTTGGTTGCTTATAGTCTTGTCATCTGACACATCGTTAGTGATACTATTATTCGTCCCTTCAAAGCCACCCCTCTCGTTCGTTAATCGCTTATGTTCTGGATTACCATACATCTGACAATCATTTTCAAGAGTGCTGTCTCGTCTTTGACAGTAACTAGGGCTTTGCTTGGGATCAGTCTTCTCTTTTCAGCGGTGCTATCATTCGTCCCTGTTTGGTTGTCAACTGCAATGTGCCTCTTCTTACTTCAGCTATAGTATCTAATCTAGGCTTTTCTTCTGGTAACTACCTCGTTACTGCTTACACCATATTTGTGGTAACAATGAATTACTTCCTCTTCTGTACACTCTTTAACTCGTGGCACATTTCCAATGATCAGATCTGCCACTGGTGAGTCCAGAACACACGCTGACACTCTTCCTGTGATATATGGTGTTGTCACTGTGATCACGGTCCAATGGTAAAATTCTACTGTACCATTAAACGTTATACATCTAACCTTTTTCCCTGTGTAAGCCGAGGGATGTACTAGACTTTTTCTAACCCCGATGGTCGTACAACCCAAATCCCTACGTGTCACTGCTTCACTATCATTCACAAACCCATGATGCAGCTTCAAACATCCTCCTGCGTGCACTGCTGATCCTGCTTGAAATGTGTGACCGCCCATTAAGACAGACTGAATTGTCTTTATTAAAAAGAGGTTTGCATCCACTACAACTCTCATTATTGATTGTCTCAATCACTTGTACTGCATTTGAGTGCTCAGTTTCCCCGATCGTACATTGATAGCGGAAGTGCCCGGTCCCGGCACATTTAAAACAAATAATTTCCTTCTCCTATTATTTGTTGGCCTACTGGATGGTTGTACATCACACTGTGCTGCCTTGTGTCTCCAGCTCCCACAATTAAAACATCCGGAATAACTATTCGGACGCCTCTTAAAATTTCCCCTGTGGTCTGGGTAACGTCCTGATCTGCCAAAATGGTTGCCACGGAAACCATTGTCTTTAGGTCCTTGTTGCTCATATCTATGTGCTGAGTCCCACACTTTTCGACCTTGGTCTAATAACTGGATTCTGATCATGTTTACTTTAGGATACACAGACTATTTCCTCATCAACTTGTTTGTCAATAGAACTGTTCGGATGTGCGGTCATGTAGTTTTGCCCTAACTGGAACATTGTGTCTATGTCCTTTGGTTTACGTTCTTGAAAGAAGGCCACTAAGTCTGTATTACATGACGATAAAACTTGTCTCTTAGGATCAAATCCACTAACCGATTAAAATCGTCTCCTACTTCTGCTAATTATAGCCATTTGTTGAACATATTTTTCACCGTATTATCAAAGTCTGTAAAGTCCTGATTTTTTTCTCTGGCACAAATTGTCTGAATTTCGTTCTGTACCCATGCTCAGTTAGGTTGAATTTTGTAAGCAAGCGTTGACGCAGAATAGCATAATTATTTCTTTCTTCCACTGGTAAATTGAACATGGTATCTAGGGCTTTTCCCGTCATCACATAGCATACTCTCCTCCTGGAATGCCTAAAGCCTTAACTAAAGCCTCAAAGCGGTCTAAATAAGCCTGTACATTGTCTTTATCAGTAAAATATGGTAGTTTTAGTCGCTGTGATGAGTGCGGCTGTCTTCTGCTTTCATCACTCTGTCCTTTTGACGCTAATTCTAATTTCTGGAGCTCAATCTCCATTTCCATCAGACACTTAAGCATTTCTTTCTCAATTTCCACCTCATTTGTTTGTTTTAACTTTTCAAGTTCTAGTTGCATTAAATTGACAAGTGTCTCTTTCTCTTCCTGTAGCCGCTTGACTTCAGCTAACTTTTCTTCCTGTAAACGCCTTGTCTCGCGTTCACTCTGTCTCTCCTCTCTTTCCCATTGATGAAATTCTTTCAATTTTGCTTCTGCAAACTCCTGTAGTTCTGTCCCACTTAGGCCTAGTCGTTCACCCGCCTCAATATATTCCATTAAAGTAGGCATTGTTGTAATTGTGGACACGTTCCGTCAGTCAGCTGTAAATATAAAGACTTTGCTGCTAGTCTTTGTGTACCTTCCCTAAGTACACCGCCACTCACTCTGTACGTAAATTCGTAGTACTAATAATATCACTCTGTACTCACACAGTCCCTCTGTAAGCACTAGGTGGTGAGGGGGGAGGGAATATTACCTATACTCCCACGAGTATGTAACAAATAGTTGTAGAAAGTTCCTGGAAATAGTGTTAGACATACATATAAATACCCAAATGGATGATAAACAATAAATGACACCTACTAAAAGCTAGACGCATAGGCTGGTGACACGCAGATTGATGATTACAGAGAAATAAAAACCACTGACATCGACATGCCCATGTAAGACAATACCGTGCGTGCAATATGAACTGACAGAGACCACTATACAGTAGTATCACGAAGGATCACAATAATAACATATATCCGAAGAAACCAAATATCATATGTAAATATAATGAAAAGAAGAAAAAAAAATCTAAAATCAATAATATACACAGATTTGACGTTAGACAGCAAGGCACGGGATATTATTCCAAGACAGACACTGCCCCAAGCAAATACCAAAATCGACCCGTCGATTACTTCCTAGAAAATTTTCTGTGCACCTGACACTCCCTTTTATAGTGCCTCTCGAATACCAGGAAACATTACAAAAATATTCTACTTATCACGAATACTGGGCGACATAAATGAGTAATGCACAAAAACAATACTTAGGACGATGGATTGACATCTGTTTGGCAAGTCCGTGTGTTTCCAGAGAAATACGACTACTCTTGCGGTGACGGCAACTGATAGTTTATTACCAAATGTTTGTTGCCAACTGACTGGATGATGATGACACACGAACATAGACGTTTCACCAGACAATAAAACACAAAAAATCACAATTTTTTCTTGTCTCCATGACATATAATTCTTCACAGCTGTTCAAATGTTTATATTAGGGACCGCAGCTGATTGAAGTACTCCGGTCACAATGTCAACTCCCGCTGTGTAAAAACTTGATTCATAAGGTCATCTCCGTCCCAGTACACCCTTGTACTATAATCTTCATGCGTGGTTCACAGTAACCTTCCGTACTGTTTTCTCCAACAAGGCTTACGTCTCGCTAAGCCACTCACAACATACGCAAACTGTCTTCAAAACGCACAGGAATCCGCTACCCTGTCATTAAATCAGCTCTGCCTGACCTCATAAAATTGTCTTGTACAAAACAGAAGAAAAAGCAACAACGATTCACCTAAAAGAACACCCCCTGAAGCAAGTAAAGAACTGCAAGTACCTAGGGCATGCAATCAAATCAAATGGCAAATCAGAAGACGAGATCGAAAGTAGATGCAATAAGGCAGATAGCAACAATACTAAAGAACACATGTATCAATGGTTACTAATATATCACGCTACATCACAATTTTCCTATCAGCTCTCTGCTACGAATGCCAAACCTGGACAATGATAGAAAAAGAGAAAAGAAAAAAAAATTACAGCAATAGAAATGTGATTCTTGAGAAGAATAATCAATGCATCACGAAGTGAAAAGATCAGAAATAAAGAAATTAGGACTAAGGTGGGGCTTATAGCAGCGCTAGATTTTATAAGAAGGCAGCAAGTCAAATAGTTTAGCCATGCAACTGCGTTACCAACTAATAGTATACCACAATAAGCAATGCTGTACAGGCCAGATGGAAGCAGAGATGGACCACGTAAACGATGGAAGAAGATAATAGCGGAGTCCATGTGAATATAGATATATCGAGCCTATAATAGGGCAGTCTCCCAATGTTAATTCTTCACCTCGACACCGCAAGGTACAAATGGAAAAAAATCAGATGAGATAAGCAAACATACTTACCATAAAAGAATGTCATTTTCATATATTAAAATAAAGCAGATTTTAAAATATAGAAATGCATTTCTATACATAATCTTTATTTTTGCAACGAATACAATGATGACATAAAAACGAATTAGAATGCCCTCCAAGAATCATAAGAACAACGTAAATTGTTGAGAGAAATTAGACTTTGGCATTCAAACCATTTTGGACAAGTAAATCATCATCACTTGCCTTGCCGACTGACATAATGCATCTTCATATCTGTAGATTTCCAACAGTGTTTCAATGTATGAGCTGCTGCCCTTCCCTGGGAATAATCTTCTCTCACTGTCTTCCTATAGTTCCCCCCCCCCCCCATCAATTGATTCAGGTGCTCTAACATATTCCTATGTATCTCTTCTTATAATGTGGTCAAAAATGTCTAATGTCTTTTTCTGCTGTTTTTGATATGTTGCCTTTGTGCCCTAGCCTCCTGAAAGCGTGTATACTACTAAATTTGACTGTTCAATACGTTATCAGCATTATGTAAATAAATGTGTGCAATTCTGTGAACTCTGAAATAACCAAAAACCTGAGTCACTGTGTAGGTCCCCATTTGCTTGAAATGACGGAAAGCACGTATACAGCCGGAGGTCGAATTTTAATTTCCACACGGCACAGTCAACAACACAGCAGCACGATGGTCGTTGTCTCACTTTCAATATTCGGACAATTATTAATTCTGGCTCAAGTTAGCAAGTGTAGATCGCTGAAATTGTTGACTGCTGTAGGTGTCGAAAAAGAAGACCCTGCAATAAACAAAAGGAGAACTAAGTGAGTATTCACAGCCTTACTCAGACGTTCATTCTTACCACTCATTATCCACTCTTATCCAATTCATCAGCGCATTGAGATGGAAGAGAATAGTTCAACAGAAGATCTGCCACAGCCAGACCTCGTTCCTCCTGACAATAGACCGTTTCTTAGGATAATCCAAGACAAAGAAAACCATTGGCTTTCGATAGAAATCCTACAGAGAATCGAAACAGTGATACACATTGATTCGTCTCTCCATAATGTGTTATACCAGAATCAGGGCAACAGAAAACAAAGTATCTGATCATGATGATGATCCTGCGACACATGGCACTGACTACCACCCATGCAGCATATCGATAGAGAAAGGCCGATGAAGGAAACACAAGCACAAAGTATGGACTTGAAATAATGTGAAGTTCAACAAGTCAACGTTAGTAATCTGTTTGCTACTCACCTTCGTCATTGCGTTATAAATATTGCAGCTCGTTTCATTCATTGCAATGTTTCATGGGTTTAAAATGAAAATGAAATCTGTATAACTTGAAATCATGTTATCAAGGGACATAAATAAAAACGATCTATTAAGCTTCAAGGGAGACAAATAATTTATTTTATTGGATTAAAAATGAAGACTGTGTAATGTAAATATTTAGTTTCAAGACATTATTGCATGATTTGCAAATACATATATTGCACTTTTCAAAGTGGCAACTAAAACCAATTTATTTAATTTCGATATCTCTGATTTCTATTATGTGACCTCACTTGGCAGATAATATCTTAAAGGACGTACAGTCTACATACAGGATGCTGTACCTAGTGAAATATCTGTTTAATTGCACACTGTAGACATTGTAGAAAATTATATTTTTGGCTGGCACATACGCATGTGCCTAACAGTGATATCGAATATGGTTGTAGTTATATTTAATAGCGCCAAGGAACTAATGATGCAGTTATTTTCTATCTTAATAATGACAACCCGAATTTGAGGTATTCAGCTTAAATAAATCTCAGGTCATCAAACATTTAACATGATTTACTTTAACTTTCTTTATAATACGAGAATTTGATAACAAACCATCTCCTTGTCTTAGCCGTTATTTGGTTTGTTCATCACTGTCCACGGTATAGTGTGTATGAAGGCTTATAGAAAAAGCCGCTTATGATGGCAACCGTTTATGTAGAGTATACAATAGAGGTGACAACTATGTTTTGATTCATACGGTTTTGGATATGGTGTAGGACTGCAACTAGATTGGGAAATAGATTGCAACTGTTATATATGAATGACAGTTTTTCTTCGTGGGGCCATTGACACTCTGAAGCACACATTATTGCAGCAGGGGTTGCCATATTTATGTGCAGATAATTATTGCACGAGGCTGTTTCCTGTTATTGTCTGTGGTGTGATAGGACCATCACATGCTGTGCACCTCAATTCAGTTTTGAACCAGTTTTGCTGTATGGCAGTGAATCTTGGAATGTAAATGAACGAATTAAGAAGAAATTAGAAACAACAGAGATGTGGTTCCTGAGACTAAGGTTGTGAATTCCTTGGACTGCCAGAGTACCTAACAATGACTCCCTGATACAGGCTAATGAAACTAGAACATTATATACAACAATAAGGAATTGACAAACATCTTTCCTCGGTCATGTGATGAGAAGAGAGGCATTGAAGAACATCGTGACAAGAGGAAAGATCGAGGAGAAGAGAGGCAGAGGCAGACCAAGAGAAATGATGCTGGATGGATTGAGACGGTGGCATGGAGGAATAACATCAGCAAACTTGATCCAGAACACCAACGACCAAGATCTGTGGAGAGCCATGAACGCCTACACCAGCTGATACTTGATGATGATGATGATGATGATGATGATGATGATGATGATGATGATGATGATGATGATGATGATGATGATGATGAATTCATGAAGGAATAGGTTGTCAATCTTTCTCTCACTTTTACATCAAGTGCCCATTAATACTGATAATGAAGTACGTCAATATCAACCTACTACGAGAGGTGTCCGACAGAGATGTGTCATGTCTCCGATATTTTGTCCCTTTACAATAATAATATTTTCATAAATTTAGAAGATATGAGAGGAATCACCATCGGGGGATAACATCAGTAACATTAGATATGCGGATGATACAGTATTGAATGCTTACAATGAGCAGGATCTGAAACAGTTAATAGATGCGGTTATTGTACACAGTGCAAAAATATTGTTAATATTAAAGTGTAAGAAGACAGAGATTATGGTCGTCACTTGGAAGAAGAAAACGCCACAATGAAATATTCAAGCAAATGGGACTATTCTTAAAAGGTGAATCGGTACAATTATCTAGGAACAGTCATAACATCTGATGAGTGACGCCTTAAAGAGATTAGAACATGGATCACCATGGCAAACGTAGCCTTTTGCAAGATGGAAAACATACTGACCATTAAAAAGATGCCATTTGCAACGAGAACAGGAGCTGTGATGTGTCACATGGAAACTTTCATTTTGTATGGATGCGAAGCTTGGACAATGAGCAGACAAGCTGAAAACAATATTCTAATAGCTGTGGAAATTTGGTTTCTAAGAATATTGCAAAGAACACCATGGGCAGACAGAAAAACCAAGACCAAGTCTTGCAAGAAACAAATGAAAACGTAAACAGATTAGCAAAATTGGACGTAGACAGTCACAATTTCTGGGTCACATTATGAGAAGAAACACATTGGATATCTCGTTGACAACGGGCAAGATTGACAGGAAAAGACCAAGGCTAAGGCCGAGAAGTAAATACATTGATGGCTTGACCACGTGGTATGGTCGAGACAAGAATATGGAGCTTATCCACGTCTATAGTGATAGGGAGAAATGGCGAAACATGACCGCATTCGCTTAATAGGCTGGCACATGATTCTGATGATGATGTTAGTGTATCCAGTAAGCAATAATGGTTACATTTACATTGCAAGAAAACCTACATTGTGATCAAAGAAGAAATAAATACCACAGTGAAACATCCAAGTAACAACGGTATGACTATAACAAGTGAATAGGTGCAATTATAATAGTATAGTAAACCATCTGACAGATGACAGTTGATTAGTAAGAATATCCATTTTAACAGTAGCTACTTGCTCCATTGCAAACACACTTGCAAAATCAGAAGCTGAATTACAAGACCACGTGAATAGTCAAAACGAAGTGTGCCAGGAATATAACATAAACATTGGCCCAACTAAAACATAGATATTAACTATAAACACAGAAGAAAAAGCAACAGCCATTCACCTAAACGAACGCTCCCTGAAACAAAAAAAAGAACTGCAAGTACCTAGGGCATATAATAAAATCAAATGGCTAATCAGAAGACGAGATGGAAAGTAGATGCAATACGGCAGATAGCAACAATACTAAAGAACACGCATGTATCAATGGTTACTAATACATCCCGCTACAACACAATCTTCCTACCAGCTCTGTGCTACGATTGCCAAACCTGGACAATGACAGAAAAAGAGAAAAAAAAAATCGCAGCAATAGAAATGTGATCCCTGAGAAGGATAATCAATGCATCACGAAGATAAAAGATCAGAAATAAAGAAATCAGGACTAAAGTGAGGGTTATAGCAGCGCTAGACTTTAGAAGAAGGCAGCAAGTCAAATGGTTTGGCCATGCAAATGCGTAACCAACTAATAGTATACCACAACAAGCAATGATGTACAGACCAGATGGAAGCAGAGATGGACCACGTAAACGATGGAAGAAGGTAGTAGCAGAGTCCATGTGAATATTGATAAATCAAGCCCATAAACGGGCACTCTCCCAATGTTTATTCTTCACCTCGACACCGCAAGGTACAAAAGCAACAAAATCAGATGATGTGAGCAAACATACTTACCATACAAGAATGTCATTTTCATATATTAAAATAAAGCAGATTTTAAAATATAGAAATGCATTTCTATACATAATCTTTATTTTTGCAACGAATACAATGATGACATAAAAACGAATTAGAATGCCCTCCAAGAATCATAAGAACAACGTAAATTGTTGAGAGAAATTAGACTTTGGCATTCAAACCGTTTTGGACAAGTAAATCATCATCACTTGCCTTGCCGACTGACATAATGCATCTTCATATCTGTCGATTTCCAACAGTGTTTCAATGTATGAGCTGCTGCCCTTCCCTGGGAATAATCTTCTCTCACTGTCTTCCTATAGTTCCCCCCCCCCCCCCCCCATCAATTGATTCAGGTGCTCCAACATATTCCTATGTATCTCTTCTCATAATGTTGTCCAAAAATGTCTAATGTCTTTTTCTGCTGTTTTTGATATGTTGCCTTTGTGCCCTAGCCTCCTGAACGCGTGTATACTACTAAATTTGACTGTTCAATACGTTATCAGCATTATGTAAATAAATGTGTGCAATTCTGTGAACTCTGAAATAACCAAAAACCTGAGTCACTGTGTAGGTCCCCATTTGCTTGAAATGACGGAATGCACGTATACAGCCGGAGGTCGAATTTTAATTTCCACACGGCACAGTCAACAACACAGCAGCACGATGGTCGTTGTCTCACTTTCAATATTCGGACAATTATTAATTCTGGCTCAAGTTAGCAAGTGTAGATCGCTGAAATTGTTGACTGCTGTAGGTGTCGAAAAAGAAGACCCTGCAATAAACAAAAGGAGAACTAAGTGAGTATTCACAGCCTTACTCAGACGTTCATTCTTACCACTCATTATCCACTCTTATCCAATTCATCAGCGCATTGAGATGGAAGAGAATAGTTCAACAGAAGATCTGCCACAGCCAGACCTCGTTCCTCCTGACAATAGACCGTTTCTTAGGATAATCCAAGACAAAGAAAACCATTGGCTTTCGATAGAAATCCTACAGAGAATCGAAACAGTGATACACATTGATTCGTCTCTCCATAATGTGTTATACCAGAATCAGGGCAACAGAAAACAAAGTATCTGATCATGATGATGATCCTGCGACACATGGCACTGACTACCACCCATGCAGCATATCGATAGAGAAAGGCCGATGAAGGAAACACAAGCACAAAGTATGGACTTGAAATAATGTGAAGTTCAACAAGTCAACGTTAGTAATCTGTTTGCTACTCACCTTCGTCATTGCGTTATAAATATTGCAGCTCGTTTCATTCATTGCAATGTTTCATGGGTTTAAAATGAAAATGAAATCTGTATAACTTGAAATCATGTTATCAAGGGACATAAATAAAAACGATCTATTAAGCTTCAAGGGAGACAAATAATTTATTTTATTGGATTAAAAATGAAGACTGTGTAATGTAAATATTTAGTTTCAAGACATTATTGCATGATTTGCAAATACATATATTGCACTTTTCAAAAGTGGCAACTAAAACCAATTTATTTAATTTCGATATCTCTGATTTCTATTATGTGACCTCACTTGGCAGATAATATCTTAAAGGACGTACAGTCTACATACAGGATGCTGTACCTAGTGAAATATCTGTTTAATTGCACACTGTAGACATTGTAGAAAATTATATTTTTGGCTGGCACATACGCATGTGCCTAACAGTGATATCGAATATGGTTGTAGTTATATTTAATAGCGCCAAGGAACTAATGATGCAGTTATTTTCTATCTTAATAATGACAACCCGAATTTGAGGTATTCAGCTTAAATAAATCTCAGTCATCAAACATTTAACATGATTTACTTTAACTTTCTTTATAATACGAGAATTTGATAACAAACCATCTCCTTGTCTTAGCCGTTATTTGGTTTGTTCATCACTGTCCACGGTATAGTGTGTATGAAGGCTTATAGAAAAAGCCGCTTATGATGGCAACCGTTTATGTAGAGTATACAATAGAGGTGACAACTATGTTTTGATTCATACGGTTTTGGATATGGTGTAGGACTGCAACTAGATTGGGAAATAGATTGCAACTGTTATATATGAATGACAGTTTTTCTTCGTGGGGCCATTGACACTCTGAAGCACACATTATTGCAGCAGGGGTTGCCATATTTATGTGCAGATAATTATTGCACGAGGCTGTTTCCTGTTATTGTCTGTGGTGTGATAGGACCATCACATGCTGTGCACCTCAATTCAGTTTTGAACCAGTTTTGCTGTATGGCAGTGAATCTTGGAATGTAAATGAACGAATTAAGAAGAAATTAGAAACAACAGAGATGTGGTTCCTGAGACTAAGGTGTGAATTCCTTGGACTGCCAGAGTACCTAACAATGACTCCCTGATACAGGCTAATGAAACTAGAACATTATATACAACAATAAGGAATTGACAAACATCTTTCCTCGGTCATGTGATGAGAAGAGAGGCATTGAAGAACATCGTGACAAGAGGAAAGATCGAGGAGAAGAGAGGCAGAGGCAGACCAAGAGAAATGATGCTGGATGGATTGAGACGGTGGCATGGAGGAATAACATCAGCAAACTTGATCCAGAACACCAACGACCAAGATCTGTGGAGAGCCATGAACGCCTACACCAGCTGATACTTGATGATGATGATGATGATGATGATGATGATGATGATGATGATGATGATGATGATGATGATGATGATGATGATGATGATGATGATGATGATGATGAATTCATGAAGGAATAGGTTGTCAATCTTTCTCTCACTTTTACATCAAGTGCCCATTAATACTGATAATGAAGTACGTCAATATCAACCTACTACGAGAGGTGTCCGACAGAGATGTGTCATGTCTCCGATATTTTGTCCCTTTACAATAATAATATTTTCAGAAATTTAGAAGATATGAGAGGAATCACCATCGGGGGATAACATCAGTAACATTAGATATGCGGATGATACAGTATTGAATGCTTACAATGAGCAGGATCTGAAACAGTTAATAGATGCGGTTATTGTACACAGTGCAAAAATATTGTTAATATTAAAGTGTAAGAAGACAGAGATTATGGTCGTCACTTGGAAGAAGAAAACGCCACAATGAAATATTCAAGCAAATGGGACTATTCTTAAAAGGTGAATCGGTACAATTATCTAGGAACAGTCATAACATCTGATGAGTGACGCCTTAAAGAGATTAGAACATGGATCACCATGGCAAACGTAGCCTTTTGCAAGATGGAAAACATACTGACCATTAAAAAGATGCCATTTGCAACGAGAACAGGAGCTGTGATGTGTCACATGGAAACTTTCATTTTGTATGGATGCGAAGCTTGGACAATGAGCAGACAAGCTGAAAACAATATTCTAATAGCTGTGGAAATTTGGTTTCTAAGAATATTGCAAAGAACACCATGGGCAGACAGAAAAACCAAGACCAAGTCTTGCAAGAAACAAATAAAAACGTAAACAGATTAGCAAAATTGGACGTAGACAGTCACAATTTCTGGGTCACATTATGAGAAGAAACACATTGGATATCTCGTTGACAACGGGCAAGATTGACAGGAAAAGACCAAGGCTAAGGCCGAGAAGTAAATACATTGATGGCTTGACCACGTGGTATGGTCGAGACAAGAACATGGAGCTTAACCACGTCTATAGTGATAGGGAGAAATGGCGAAACATGACCGCATTCGCTTAATAGGCTGGCACATGATGCTGATGATGATGTTAGTGTATCCAGTAAGCAACAATGGTTACATTTACATTGCAAGAAAAATTACATTGTGATCAAAGAAGAAATACATACCACAGTGAAACATCCAAGTAACAACGGTATGACTATAACAAGTGAATAGGTGCAATTATAATAGTATAGTAAACCATCTGACAGATGACAGTTGATTAGTAAGAATATCCATTTTAACAGTAGTTACTTGCTCCATTGCAAACACACTTGCAAAATCAGAAGCTGAATTACAAGACCACGTGAATAGTCAAAACGAAATGTGCCAGGAATATAACATAAACATTGGCCCAACTAAAACATAGATATTAACTATAAACACAGAAGAAAAAGCAACAGCCATTCACCTAAACGAACGCTCCCTGAAACAAAAAAAGAACTGCAAGTACCTAGGGCATATAATAAAATCAAATGGCTAATCAGAAGACGAGATGGAAAGTAGATGCAATACGGCAGATAGCAACAATACTAAAGAACACGCATGTATCAATGGTTACTAATACATCCCGCTACAACACAATCTTCCTACCAGCTCTGTGCTACGATTGCCAAACCTGGACAATGACAGAAAAAGAGAAAAAAAAAAATCGCAGTAATAGAAATGTGATCCCTGAGAAGGATAATCAATGCATCACGAAGATAAAAGATCAGAAATAAAGAAATCAGGACTAAAGTGAGGGTTATAGCAGCGCTAGACTTTAGAAGAAGGCAGCAAGTCAAATGGTTTGGCCATGCAAATGCGTAACCAACTAATAGTATACCACAACAAGCAATGATGTACAGACCAGATGGAAGCAGAGATGGACCACGTAAACGATGGAAGAAGGTAGTAGCAGAGTCCATGTGAATATTGATACATCAAGCCCATAAACGGGCACTCTCCCAATGTTTATTCTTCACCTCGACACCGCAAGGTACAAAAGCAACAAAATCAGATGATGTGAGCAAACATACTTACCATACAAGAGTATCATTTGCATATTTTAAAATAAAGCAGATTTTAAAATATAGAAATGCTTTTATATACATAACCTTTATTTTGCAAAGAATACAATGACGAACATAACACGAATTAGGATGTCCTGCAAGAATCATAAGAACAACGTAACTTGATGAGAGAAATTAGACTTTGGCATTCAAACCATGTTGGACACGCAAATCATCATCACTTGCTTTCACAGAATACTGACAGGTTAACGATCCCATGATATATCAAAACACAACATTGCTTATATTACACGAGGATGGAAAGTTATTGACCTTAAGATCAGTAAAACAAGCGATCGCTTCGGTCCTGAGGTGAGTACAGGTTATTTGAGTATATATGCAATAATAATAGGTGCTCAAAGACAAAGAAGCGCAGCACTGACTTTTAGTGAACCAGAGAAGAAAAGGACAATAAGAAGAAGCAGAGAAAGAGCACTGTATATATACTCCTGAGTAAACAAGAAAAGGGATAGAGTTAGACAAAAGATTCCAGGAGTTCTCTAGGGCGGGGGATATACTGTTGTATACCCCAGACAGAAGATTACACTGCTGGACTGTAACATGATTGAATGAGTTTACACAACAAACTACAGACTAAACAAAACAAATTAAGAACAACAAAATTGGACTTTTATTGACAGACCTGCATGGTTCAGTGACAAACAGGCATCCTGACATGTCACACAACTGACATATACAGAAATGGGAACCTATGTTCCCACAGTAGATATCACTGCTGCCTAACATCGCTATGGATATGACCGAATACCAATCCCCACAAACCAGTAAGGACATGTCAACAATGGTGCCTCAATGTAAACAACAACGGTAACAGCAGATATGGACTCTCTATTGTTATCTCAGGACTCATGGACAGTTGGTACATACAGAAATGGGAATCTGAAATCCCACAGTTAGGGATAACTGCTGCCTAGCACTAACTACAGGGGCGGTCTCTAAATGACAGTGAGACCTCAATCATGTTCAGTTGAGTCGAAGGGCACCCTCAATACCCACACAAGACATCCGCATCACATAAGTCGAATGGGACCAGATACAGCGAAGAGCCATAACATAACGAATAACAAAACTATAACCCTAACAGCAGAGATATAGTGGCATAAACAGGTATAAACAGGTATACGAATGGGGATGTGAGTGGCCTAACGACATTAACCAGAGCTGGGGCTTACGTTTGCTCTACAAACAACAACCATGGCCAGGGGTCACTACCTGCAATGCATGACAAAGTACAACATCTAATTAATAGTCATCAAAGAATCATTACAGGACAACCACAACAACGACAGCAATGGTGTATGCAAACAGTGTCCTTGTGGCACAAACATAGACATGGACTGTGTAATTCACACCAACCACATGATACTTCAACTGGACAACAATGATATGGATAGGTTATAGGATATGCTCCACATAAAATATAAACAGAGCACGCACGTTCTACAGCATCCTTCAGAGTGATTAGGCCCACAATTAATGCAACAGCCACCACCACATCATGAGACAATCTTAATGTGAGGGCGGATCATCCCTCGTTACAATGCTCGCAGCCTTTCCTGGCTTCTCATCTAACTCAGTATTTACTTACAGAATACTCTCAGTTCAGGGAGGTCATTACCTACAGATCTCTGACGCAACACAACTTCTCATTCCCAACACCACAGGCTGACAGTACAACCCATAAATGCCAATGTTACACAGCAACACTAATCAACTAGTCAAAATCAGCACTGAACACAACTCAGCTACAAAGGTGTACAACGACTCTAACAGGATAACACCATTTGAACATGTACATACAGGACATAAATACAGTTCAATGCACCAACAGCAATCAAGCAGACATAGGATTTGCAACTAAACATGACATCACCAGGACACACACCTTTGTACTAATGACAACTAGACAACATCAATTTACCAGAAGTACAAATCTACACATGACACCAGCAACAATCAGGACACAGGCTATGACATAGGTCACCGCCAACAACTCAGACATATAACATATATCGCCACATAAAACCATCACAATATTATTCCCCAATATGATCAAGCTCAGCCAATAATACCCCAGATTCATTATGGGTGCCCTATTCAGCACCTCTTGCACTGGCTGGTCACGAGACTATTCTTACTAAGTTCACATTTGTCAAACCTGAACAACACAGATCATTATCCTCATAATCATGAATCTTATAACCATAAACAACACTATCATATGTGTAGTGTTCAACCTGGCACCTTCATTACTGCACACAGTCATGAATAATTATTACCATAGCTACATTTATCTAGGAGAACATAACAAACATTGTTATCAAGCACCACCTATCTATTGCTTTCACCATGCCACCTTACACCTCCGTACGCCAACAATCACTATAGTTTTAGCATTATTGAGACATAATAAGTCATATGACTTCAAACACATTATAACATAGTGGGGGTGCCTCTGGCTGTGCAGTTCATATTTGCCTAGTTTGATCACTGCGGATCATTCGCCTCAGCCATTGCTGTGCACTTATAAATAAAGCCACCAGCCTAATGTAATGTCTTATAATAACTAAACCCACACTGATACGCCATAACAGAAGCACACTGATTCTTCCTGTCATGGTAATTTAAATACACTCACAATGCACCACACATAAAACCTTAAATGTTATACTCAATGTGCCACACACATAAATATGGTTTCCCCACCCTGTTGTCATATTCATGGTTATAAATAATTATATTTCAATACATATCCTTGCAGCACCTGGTCTGGCTACCTCCTTACAGGAATACCACCCAAACAGAATTAACATAACCTAATATTTTATGCTAGTGCTCCATATTTTCCTCTTGTCAGAACACAGACTTTATAGAACAATACATACATCCTCCTCTACTCTGGACTATGATACTATATATTTTGCCCACTGTATTGAATTCTGGCTATATCAAATTCTCTAGAACTACACAACACAGTATCGTATCGATACTTGATTACTTCCAATTCGTACTGCGCTGTCTGCTATATTAAATCTAAAACCCTACAAATATACACACCACCATAAGAGAACATCCTGTCCTGGATCTTCACCGAATACCCCTGGTACTACTTTTCTTACTACGTCCCTGCCAATCTGCAGAGTAGCACTTTTACCGTCACTAATTGAGGCAAACCCATGTTGTTGTCATTCTGCCGGTTATCGCCATTTTACAAGTGAAGATAACTCTACTAATTTTAGTCACTCAGGAACAGAAGAGCTCCTCAGACTCGGTAAAACTATAAACCGAACTACACCAAATTGTACCTCAACCCTGTGGATGTTAAGTTTGGAGCTCCCAGTTGGGGACTAGCAAAGGCATCACTATCCTATCTTTAATTAAGCTATCTAAATATATTTAACTCACCTAGAGTCCAGTGACTGGGGAGGGCTGGTTAAAGCCTCCCTATTTGATGGTATCTACATCTCTACAGCGATCTACCTAATCGCTCCTTTGGCCACGGTTGTTCTAGTTGAAGAGACCGGGAAACTGACACGCACCTCTATTTATCAGTGTTTCCAGAGCGACTTCCCATCATACCCCAGGGCACTGCAGGGGATGCTGGTATTGGTAACATCACTATCATGTGTCGCATCAGGCGACTACAACAACAACAGCAACAACAACAACAACAACAAAACACTGCTTTGGATAACTTATTTCCCAATATGTATTGCCTTGCTTTTAAGTTGGTTATTCTGTACTGTTGAGGATCCATAAACATGAAAGTTATGCGACGATTTATGTATTTTCCGTCTGAGCCGTCCCAGTTTTGTGCCAGTACAGTATGTGTAGTGTTGACATGATCTTCTAGCTAGCATGTCTTCGCCCCGATAACGTTTCCATAGTTTCTTGTGAACGTAAACTTAGTGTTGGTATATTCCGAATACTCATTGCGGTTTGATCACGTAGACACTGTAGATGCCCAGCTATAAAGTCTGAAGTCTAGTGTTGCACCTGTGGTATAGATGGTATGTCATGTAATGTGTGCGGTGAAGGTAGTCCCGTGACTGATACTACCGCTGTGATGCGAGTTTGTATGCTTTCACATATTCTAAATTGTAGCATAATAATGTAGGGCAGCCGTTTCCATGGTTGCCGCCCATCCTTCAAAGAGAGATCGCTTCTTGATCTCACCGTGCAGGGGATGCCGTGCATCCGTATTGACTCGATATGGGGCACGTGCTCACGTACGGTGACGATAAGCGTTGCTTGAATGCCTACGCCATTTGACAAGGCACATTATGCTATAATATTTCAAATTATGAGTCTCCCTGTTCACCAATGTTGCGTGGTCTATTTCCGTGTTCACGCTGTAAACATATTAATACACAATTCGATCGCAAACATGTGTGTAACAAAATTAATATAAACTTTGAAATCATGGTATTACAGGAAATTAAGCAATGAGGGGAAATAAATATAATCTAACCAAATATTAGGGAAATCACGGGGGATAACTATAGATTGTTGTGCATGTAACAAACATGGAGTTTTTAACTTTTGAAAATAGTTCTCATATTTTACTTGCCGCTTTTCATGCCAACTATCTGGCAATTACACAACAAAACAATCTATGCAATGTTAATTATCATCTTATATTAATCAGAACGTGACTTTTCTTTTGTATAATGTTGTACTCTATTATTGTACTTAGAGAGTGATGGGTCAGAACTATTATCTGCCTAAATTCCTTATATAAACCTTTCGTTGTTATCACTATTTTTGGCAAGTACACTTGTGAACGTGCCTTGCAATTGAAATTATTGTAGTCATCTAAAGCAGCGAGTAATAACCAGGCAAGGTACGTAACTAGATAATATGACCATTAAAAGAACGGAAACATACAAATACCTGGGTACAATCTTCAACTGCTCCAACATAATAAGGGAAGAAATACAAGCTAGAATTAATTCTGGAAATAAGATATAGTATGCACTACAACATCTGCTAAAATCAAATGCGCTATCTCGTAACGCCAATATCACAATATACGAAACACTGATTAGACCAGTTGTGCTGTATGGTTCTGAAACCTGGAGTACAACTAAAGGAGACGAAGCCTTGTTATAAACCTTTAAGAACAAAGTCTTAAGACGCATCTTTGGGTCCATTAGGGATACACAAAGTGGAGAGTGGAAAAGAAGAAGCAACAAAGACATTTATGATCTGTTTAAGTCCCCACTAATCACTGGTATCATGAAGGCTAATAGACTGAAATGGCTGGGGCATATAGAAAGAATGGAACATAATAGGGAAACAAAACTCGCTTACACTCAAGAAATAAATGACCTTAGACCCCGAGACAGACCAAGAAGACGGTGGAGAGGTAATATACATACAGACCTACAAGCACTTGGAATTAGCGACTGGCAAGAGAAGGTCAACCAGAGAGACGAATGGAGACGGCTTATATCTGCAGCAAAGAACCTCAATGGCTTGGAATGCTGAAGAAGTAGAAGGTACACCACTCCAGCTCCATCATTACATATAAATTAGACGGGGATGGATATACAACAATCTCCGGCACGTTGCATTACAGTAGAGTTAAATATATTTTACTGTAGACTGTTTTGAAGCTCTTCTCAATCTCAATTCTTGGCATGCAGGTCTGCAAGCCGAATAGATAAGAAGGGTGTTCTTAAACATCCGGTGTGCTGATGCCGAGGTTAGTGGTTTATCCTCTACACCGTACCGCTGGACTAAAATGTTTACTTGTCGTCCTGGACTTGGGGACGTAAATTACAAGTACCTCTGAAGTACGAGTGGGTTCGCCTAATGGCGAGGGACACTGTTAATAGGGAAAGCAACCCCAAACGCAAAATTCAGTCCATCACTACTGTAATAATAGTGTGTGTGGACTACGCTTGAGGTCAAGGCCAGCAAGCACAAATCTCAATTCTTAGTGTACACGCTCAGAACATTTACAGAACATTTACAGAACATTTACAGAACATTTACAGAACATTTACAGAACATTTACAGAACATTTACAGAACATTTACAAAACATTTACAGAACATTTACAGAACATTTACAGAACTATTTACAGAACATTAGGGTAATAAAGAGGGGTAAAAATGTAAGTCAAGAATGAGAATTGTAATTGTGAGCTTATTTCTTCATATCTACTTATAGATGAATTGCTCCACATATCAGAATAACATTATTGGAAGAAAGGTGAGACATATCACTTACAACAATCATAACCGCCATCTTCATACACATTGTCATTTTGGAGCAGTCGTTCATGTCTCTCTACATATCTTCCTCCTGTGTGTTGTGAATCAGCTCTATTGATGGCATTCCTTCATAATACCTTTTCAGTCCATCCAGCATTCACGTCTCTTGGTCTGTCTCTACCTCTTCTATCGCTGATTGTTCCAGTGGTTTCGACGTTCTCCAGCGCCTATCTTACGCAGTGTTTGACAATAGAACGATATATACCTATAAATGAACTAGTTTCGTTAGTCTCTTGCCTTCACTCGTTATTAGTAGCTTTAGCAGCCCAAGCTATTCGCAACATTCGTCATTGAAAACCACGTTTCTGTTGCCTCAAAACTCTTCCTAATAGTGTGGTCACCATTCCGACATTCACTGTCATAGTATATGATGAGCAGTTCAATCACATGGAATAGCATATGCCATTTTAGGAGGTAGTTCAGAGAGATAGCTACATAGAGTGACATATAGTTACATAGGTAAACATCGCATGTTATATGGGCTAGAAATAGATACAAATCAAATCACATCAAATCAAATCAACTTTATGTTAAAAGGGTCAAAAATTGGGCACGCAGGCCCGTCTTACATTCGGCCCTTTCAATCACTAATCTTTCGTTCAACAATTGCATTATACATTCACAGAGGAAGAAAAATGAATTTTGAAATGAATTTTGTAAACATAAACAAGGCAAATTACCATGTTATGAAGGCCGTCTCCCACCTACCCACACATCACCCCACCCATACACAAACCCCCACCCCCACCCCCACACCAAAGGACACATAAATACCCCACCGACCCATCTCCCTCCCACACTACCCGCACCCCCACACACACACACTGCACTGACCCATTCCCCCAACCCAAACACTCTCACCACCCATACAAACGACCCCCGCCAACACACATCCCGTGCCCACCCACATGCACATCCTAACCCACACACCCATCCCAAACCCACACATCCTTTACCCACCCACCCAGAGCCCCAACCACCCATCTTCCCGACCACACCTCCATCAATCACATATTCCCCACCCACACACACATTTCCCACCAACCCACACATTGCGCATTCCCTTACTAATCCTCAAAACAATACACACACATCCCCACCAATTGACATCTCCCTACCCACACCACACACACCTCCCTAACCACCTATACATCCCAAATCGACTCACACTCCCCACCACCCACACATACATTCTCCACCCACCCACACATGCCCTAACTCACATCTCCCACCGCACACATATACCCCACCCGCACAACACACACATCCCCCACCCACACAATATTCCCAACCCACACACCACACAAACATATCTCTCACAAACACATCCCACACCCACATACCACCACCTACACACCACACACATATCCCCCACCCACATAGCACACAATATCCCCACCAACTCCCACACATATACCCTCACGTACCACACAAATCCTCCACCCACACACAAATCCCCCACCCACACACACATACCCCCACCCACATGCCACACACATATCCTCAACCAACACACCACACACATCTCCCCATCCACACACATACATTCTCCACCCATCCACCAACACACACACACACACATTCACTCACCCACACATCCTCCATTACTCCCCCGCAAACCCCAAGCCACCCACCCCCAACCACCCATTCCCTAACCAAACATCTCTCGATTACACATACCTCCACCCATACACATCCTCAAACTTACTCACGCATCCCGATTCGACACACACACACATCAATCGCCCACCTACACATCCTTCAGCCACTAACATACCCCCACCCACACACTCATCCCCCACCCACACACCCTACCACCCACACATACGTCAACCAAACACCCACACATCCCATACTCAGCCACACATACCCCCAACCATATACTCATTCCCCGCACCCATCACACAATCCCCCACCCACACACCACACACCATCCCCCACCCACAAACATATCCTCACCCACCCATTACAAACATATCCCCCATCCACACACCTACACGCATTCCCCACCAACACACCACACATATATCCCCAACCCACACACCACACACTTCTCCCCACCCACCCTTTCATCCCCAATCCACCCCACACATCTCCTACCCACACAACCTCTCCATCCACACATAATTTCCAAAACCATCCACACATCCTCCCACATATCCCCACCCATTCACACATCCCATGCACCCGTCCGATACACACATCCTCCATCCATACACACAACCCCCACACCCATTCCCACACCCATTCCCATACCCATACTTTCACCCCTACACACCCATCCACACATCCCACCAATCTCACTTACCCACCAACACCCACACACGCCAACCCATCCATCGCATACCCCCATCCACACACACACCCCGCACATACATACCCACACTCACACACATCCTCCACATACACTCACACAACCTCACATCTAGACACATACATAATGCCTCACGTGAGCATTGAAACTAGTATGAACAAACCCCCACACTTTACTCACACACATACACTGACAGTGGTCGTGAGTAGTCTCATAAAAATGTAAAGCATGGAGAAAAATGTGTACACATACAGTGTGTGACGTAAACAATAGCGATGCTCCCACACACAGAGATACACACAGAGACAGGCACACACACACACACACACACACACACACACACACACACATTCACTCTCACGCTCACTCATTCTGTCTCTCATTCACACTCACTGACTCTCGCACTCAAACTGCAGTAATGTACATAAGTTTATATTATAATGATAAAATCAAATGGTATTTAACTGATAATATGACACATCAGAATACGCAAACATATGGATTAGCGTGTTACATGACATGCGTGTTACATGACATGCGTGTTACATGACATGCGTGGTACATGACATGCGTGCGCTCAACTATCTCTCTCTGTATTCTTTCACACACACACACACTTACACGCATGCGTGCGCCACACACACACACACACACACACACACTAAAACATCGACTCTCCAACTGTCTCACTCACTCTCTCGCTCGCTCACTCTCTCTCTCTCTCTCTCTCTCTCTCTCTCTCTCTCTCTCTCTCTCTCTCTCTCTCTCTTACACGCACTATTTCCCTCATTCATTCACTCTCTCCATCTTCATTCACTTTATCTCTAACTATCTTACTCTCTCTCTCTCTCTCTCTCTCTCTCTCTCTCTCTCTCTCTCTCTCACACACACACACACACACACACTCACTCATACACAGACAGACACACACCCTCACGCCATCACTCAATGTGTCACTCACTCTCTCTTACCCTAGCGCACTCACTCACTCACTCTTGTATTCTTACACACACCCACACACACACAGACACACATATTATAACTCTCACAGATATTGCTTGTAGCGTGTGTGTTGTAACTCTCACAGCTATTGCTTGTAGCATAACCTCGCTTCCCTCTGTGTCTCAACGATAAGTTGTGCCTGCCGCCCCTTTAACCCAGAACATGCGGCCAGGTGGGTAGTAGAGGTGTGGTGTTCCACGGCTCCTATATCTCTGATACAACATACAACATGTGGCTGAGATCTAGTCTTGACTACGGCGGACAAAACACCGTGTACCAGGTCTGGGTAGTATAAGGATGGGTCACGTGTTGCACGGTTTCTTGACTGGCATGATTCGCTGCATCTCTGTAGGTGAATATTGCAGCGTTTTATACCATGTGAAGTAGCTACTTTAGCTGAATGACGTAAAACACAATAAGCACCAGGATTGTTCGAATGTACAGCATTTGTCATCCACACAGTAATCTGAAAATTGCACACACACATACACATACACACACACACACATACACACATACACACACACATACACACACACTCACACACACACATACACACACACTCACAAACAGACACACACACACACACAAACACACACACACATACAAGCTGGCTGGAACCAGAAAACAGAAAGATTTCGTATGTAGCCTTGAGTTTTTTTCACTTGCATCTAACCGGACTGATCACTAGGCACATTTTAATCCGTTGCCTTGCTGTCAGGAGATCTTCTTGATCTCTGATTAGTACAGGCGTGGCCAACCTTTTCAGCAGGCGGACCAAATTTAAGAAATAATATTTCCTGCCGGGCCAATTAAAGTAAACAAGCAAGCGTGGTACAGCTTCGACCACATCGTCGCTTCCCACTCCGCGGGTCGCAACATGACTCCCGGCGGGCCGCATGCGGCCCGCGGGCCTCGTGTTGGCCACCCCTGGATTAGTATATCATTTTGTTAGCACATGAATTATTGTGTAGCAGGACATAATTATGGGTAATTTGTAAGACAGTATCAGAGGTCGGTAGGATCAGGCTTTAGTTTTCTTGAATTAGTCTTTTACTTTGCTGACCTACTATCTATCTTCTGCAGTCTCAGACCCTTCGACCTGCATCAATCTGTTCAGTCTCATTTATTCCATGTTGACCATGGGTTTTGGTCTGTGTTTGTAATAGTTATTTACTATTATTTACTAGCTGATATTGTTACTGAGCCAAATACCATACGGGCATTTAACTTCTTCCTCCTCATTCTTAAATCACTGTTCATTTTCCCCTATAATATCTGTATCATCTGCATAACCAAGCAGATGGTATAGATATTATAGGGGAAAATGAACATACTGCTCGTTGAAAGACTAAGAAGTAAACTCGTTGCAGATTATACCTTAAATGACGGCTTGTCTTTGCAAAAATTCAAATATAACTACTGCGTTAAGGCAAACATCCGTGACCTTGGTAATCCAATTGTGTATCAAAGAAGGACATCGATATCATCTGTTTCTTTTCGCCAATAAATATTTCTACTACCACATGTGATACGATTATAAGGCACATACGAATGTGCCAGCCAAAAATATAGCAAATAGACTGTAAAAAAACTACTGCATTTGAAAGATTCTGCAAAACAGATAGACTATTCAGTAGGTAGACTACATTTAGTTTGAGATATTATACACCACGTGAGGTCACATATTGGAAAATTAAGGCATCACATTAGTTAAATTTATTTTTTAGCCAGTGTTCATAAGAGACGTGTGTTTCTTTTGAAATCATGCCATACTTTCTTCACACTTATCTATTTAAATTACATAGCTTTTATTCTTCCTTCAATAAATTATGTTATTTGTCTCCCTTATTGCTTTACAAAAACTGCATTGCACATTATGTCCCTTGGTACTATGATGTCCTATTATACAGATGTGTACATGTATTCTTATGACCCATTACAATAATTTACACGAGTTGCAATATTCATAAGGCAATGAGGCAAGCATGTGGCACACAAAATACCAGAGGTTACTAGTGAAAATTACTGCATACTCCATCCATCATGTGCCATGACGATAAGCGTGGGCGGTCATGATTCGCCATCTCTCTCGATCACCAGAATCGTGGATCAGCTCAGTGTTCTTGTCTCGACCATACCGCGTGGCCAAGCCCTCCAGGTATTTACTTTTTTGCCCTCAATCGTGCCAGCTGTCACAAAGTTCTCCAAAGTATTTCTTCTCCTAACGTGTCCAAACAATTGTGACTGTCTACGTCTAATTGCTCTAATCAGTTTACAGTATGTATTTATTTCTTGTAAGACTTTGTCATTAGTCTTCAGTTACAAATAGCAAATTATGTGCTTGTCTACCCAATGTTGTATTTAAAAAAAACATAAATAATATCTTCATTCCAATTTGACTACATTATATGCACTCTCCGCCAGCTGGTAAATCTAACATGCCCGATACAGTCAATGTACCAGGAATATAACACCCCATCAGTTTCGATATACCATGCCACCATTCAACAATTCATAAGCCACACATCGTGACTATATTAACTACCACATCGACATCTTAACAATTACCGTATCTGCGGGTAAGCTTGTCCAGTCTGAACATTTAAGGTTACCTTTTCTAGCAAACCCCACGCACAGTAAAGGCTAGAATGTTGAAATAATCTCCGGCAGTGATAAGCATCACGTTGTTTTCTCACTTTCTACAATATTTTTCTATGTCTGTGTAACGTTCTCAGACACTCCTTATGACAGTGTATATTTCTATAACGTCTTCTATAGTTCTTTGTCTAGCTCTCTCTCTCTCTCTCTCTCTCTCTCTCTCTCTCTCTCTCTCTCTCTCTCTCTATATATATATATATATATATATATATATATATATATATATATATATATATATATATATATATATATATTTATAACATCGCACATTGTTATTATCTCTCTGTCTCTCTCTATTACCTTATCTGTCGTTCTCTGTTGCTCTCGGTCTCTGTCTGTCTGTCTGTCTGTCTGTCTGTCTGTCTGTCTGTC
>JACEFZ010016245.1:45000-82500 GCA_014155875.1 Cepaea nemoralis
TCTTTGGGTAGACATGAACAATTTAACTAAATATAGGAAACAAAAATAATGGCAATCAAATTCAGAATGCTTGATTGGGGACAATGGTACAACAGTAGGAATATAGAACTATCAGTGAAAGTTTGTCTTTAAACATGTATAGTATGAAGTGTGAACGTGATGGGAGTGGCATTTACCTTATATGTGAAAAGTTGGGAAAATGTATGTTGAAACATGTATGCTATAAGTGTATTGTGTGCTGATTGTGAGTGGCTTAGTTTCGACTATGTTAGGCGCTGGTATTCTGCTAATGCTACGATCCGTTTTGAAAATTTACCTATTGAGGTTGTGAGCTGTTTTTATTTGCGCCCGTTGGTTTTTAACTCAAGCGTAGTCCATTAACACTACTTCTATAAGTGCTGGACTGAGTTTTGCGTGTGCATTAGATTTACATATTAACAGCGTCCCTTGCCATCAGGCAAACCCACTCCGACTTCTGAGGTACCTGTAATTAACATCCCTAGTCAAGGGCGATAGGTCAACGTGTCAGTCCAACTTGCCCGGTGTATGAGTTAAAACCCTTACATCGAAATCAGCACACCGGATATTTAAGAATACGCATTCTTATCCATTCGGCTATGCTGACTGTAAGAATACTATTGGGGTTGGATTTAGAAACTATTGGGGTTGGATTTAGAATTGAACAAGGATATTGCGGTCAACATCAGCATCTTTCAGCTGTATGTTCATTCCTAGGCTAAGATTATGCTCATCAGCACGCCACGAATTTCTGAGAACCGGCTCCATACTCTCATGAGTCACTGGCACGACTCGAACCGCTTCCAATTCTCCTGCGCTTACGTCAACCACGAGAGTATTCGGGGTTACGAAGAATGCTACAGAGAGACGGCATATATTCGATGCCGATGCATCAATAACATGAGATATGCAGATGATACAGTCTTGATTGCAGACAATGAACAGGACCTGCAAAGTTTAGTAAATGCGGTTGTTACACACAGTGAACACCTAGGGTTAGAATTAAATTGTAAAAAGACACAGATTATGGTCGTCACTAGGAAGAACGAAATACCACAATGTAATATACAAGTAAATGGGAATATTCTTCAACAAGTGAATAGGTACAATTATCTTGGAACAGTCATAACATCTGATGGGAGATGCCTTGAAGAGATTAGAGCAAGAATCGCCATGGCAAAAGTAGCCTATAGCAAGATGAAAAACATACTGACCAATAAAAAGATGTCAATTGAAACGAGAAAAAGAGTGTTGAGATGCTACATAGAACCTGAACTCTTATATGGATATGAAGCTTGGACAATGAGCAGTCAGGCTGAAAAACATTTGATGGCTGTAGAAATGTGGTTTCTGAGGAAAATGCAAAGAATACCATGGGCAGCCAGAAAAACCAATGAACAAGTTCTTCAAGAAACAAATGAAGATCGTAAACTGATTAGAGACATTAGACGTAGACAGTCACAATTTTTTGGGTATGTTATGAGAAGAAATTATCTGGAGAACTTACTGGTAAGATCGAGGGGAACAGACTAAGGGGAAGAGCTAGATGCAAGTACCTGGATGGCTTGGCCTTGAGGCATGGTCGAGACAGAAACACGGAGCTGATCCACGACTCTGGTGATCGAGTGAGATGGCAGGACATGACCGCCCACGCTTACCGGCATATAAAGGCACCTTGCTGTCTTGACAGAGGATAGTTTGTGCTTTAGAAAGACATAATAACTTTTACCTATGGCGGTAGCGAATGTGACTGATAAGGCCAATTCGCGCTGTAAATGTCCGTTCACAGTGGATGCATGTGAAATTGTGGTAATATCCACCATCATGCACCATCTTACGTCTCACACGCTCGGTGTGTGACTTATCTGCAATAATTTTCTCCTTTGTCTTTATTCCATTTCTGATGTTTGCCCTCCATGCAATACGTTCAGCTGCGACTTGCTACCAATATACATTATCAATGCCTGTATCAATTATGTCCCGCTTACACACATCTTTGTATCGTAGTAGAGGCCGACCCTGAGATCTCTTACCCATCTGTAATTCACCAAAAATGATGTCCTTTGGTATTCTACCATCATCCATCCTCCTAAGATGTCCTATCCATCTAAGTCTACGAAGACTCAGCATGGAATAAACCGTCACACAACCTGATCTTTCCAATACTTCAGTATTTGTGATTTTGTCTTGCCACTTAATGCCAAGAATTCTTCGCAGACACCGCATATGAAAGCTGTTTAAACGTTTCTCTTAGTGTGAGTAAGTTGTCTAGGTTTCACTGACATAAATAAGAGTACTAAGGACACAGGCTTGATAGACAAGGACTTTTGTTTTGGTAGTAAGCTTCCTGTTCTCCAAGACTCTTTTTCTTAACCTGTTCATTGTTGTTGCTGCCCTACCAATACGGATGCTGATTTCCTGATCTAGGGATAATTTGCTATTTACCACTGATCCTAAATGTGTAAAATGGTCTACCATCTCTAGTTCGGCATCGTCAATAAGGATTGATGGGACCCCATGTGCACCTTGTGTGGCATAATCTGTGTCTTCTTTTTGCTAATTTTTAAACTAAATTCAGAATAAGCATTGGAGAATGCAGATAACAGAAAATACAATTCTTCCTTAGAGTGGGTCGTATCTGCAGCATCATCTGCAAAAAGCAACTGTCTGATCAGTACCCTCCTAATTTTGGTCTTGGCCTTCAATCTCTGAGCATTGTAGAGGCCGCCATCTGAGCGTGAGTGAATGCATATACCACCATCCTGATCACGAAAGGCATATTTCAGTAGAAGTGAAAAGTAAATTCCAAAGAGGGTGGGAGCTAGTACACAACCTTGCTTAACTCCATTCTTGATTTCAAACTCTTCAGAAGTTGCACCATCAAACTTGATTATAGGCCTACCCTTAATGCCTGTGTGGAACGATTCCACAATGGACAGAAGAGTTGGTGGGCAGCCAATTTTTTTTAGTGTCTTGAACAGGCCGTCACGACTGACCAAATCAAATGCCTTTGCGAGGTCGATGAAGGCAATAAACAGTGGTTGATTCTGTTCACGGCATTTTTCTTGCATTTGTCGCAATGAGAATATCATATCAACTGTAGACCGGTTCTGTCGAAAGCCACACTGTGATTCGGGATAGACTTGATCTCCTAAGACTTGAAGTCTGCGTAGAACAATTCTGGCAAATACTTTTCCAACAATACACAGAAGTGAGATACCCCTATAGTTGTTGCAGTCGCTCCGATCGCCCTTGTTCTTGTACAGTGTTATGATGCTTGAATCTTTGAAATCCTGTGGGACTTGTCCTTCTCGCCAGCATAGCTCTATTAGCTTGTGGATCTGTAGAGTGAGTGTGTCTTGCCCACTCTTGATAATCTCTATTGGAATCCCATCCTTACCTGGAGCCTTGCTAGATGCAAGTTCTTTTATAGCACAATTAACTTCTGTTATGGTGGGAAGTGTGTCCAGGTGGTCAAGAGTTGGTAGAGCCTCTATGTCGTTGAGGGCATCATCCGCTAGTTTGGTCTCACTTGAGTAAAGCTCCAAATAGTGCTCTACCCATCTGTCCATCTGCTGTTTCTTATCAGTTATGATTTCTCCAGTCAAGGTTTTCAATGGTGCACTTCTTTTGATCACTGGACCACAAGCTTTCTTTATTCCTTCATACATGCTTCTTATGTTTCCCTTCTCACTTGCGATTTGAATTGACTCACATATCTTGATCCAATAAACATGTGCACACTGCCTGGCAGCCATTTGCACATCCTTCCTAGCTTGCCTTAGCTCACACAGAGTGTTACGCGTTGGTCTTTCCTTGTTTCTTAAGAGAGCTATATTCTTCTGATCAATCAAGGGCTGCAGAATCTCTCCCGTCCTGCCTCTTATGATTCATAGTGCCGTAAACCCCTACGGCAGTTTTATAAAGAGTTTCCTTAAGTTGACCCCACTTTTCATTTACTGTACTATTTTCTGGTGTATCAGTGAAAGCGTCTTCAAGTTGCTGTTGAAATTGAAAGCACTTTTCAGGATCGTGAGTGTTAATAATATTAATCCTGAGGCTAGAAGAATGATCCGTATCACAATCAGCACTGTGATAACTTCGAGTCAAGGATATATGGTTCAGATGTTGTCTCCGTGTGATGATGAAGTCCAGCTGGTACCAATGGCCGGATCTTGGATGTTTCCATATGACCTTATGCATCTCTTTTGTTTTAAAAAGGGAGTTTGTAATACATAGGTCATTTCTGGTGCAATACTCCAGCAGCCTTTGCCCATTTTGATTCATGCGACCGATGTTGTTGTTTCCAAGGCACACTGGCCATGAACTCGAATCATTGCCCACACGAGAATTGAAATCACCGCGCATATAAATGTAGTCAGATTTTGGAACTGCCTTGATCACGGAGTCTAACTCCTCTTGGAACTAATTCTTCACATCATCAAATGAATCGAGTGTCGGTCGATATGCAGTATTAATGGTGGCAAAACCACAAGAGGTTGCCAAGCGCAGGGATAATAGTCTTTATTTCCACCTGCTGAAATTTCAATCATTCCCAGTAGCGAATTCTTCACTGCAAAGCCCACACCGTGTTGCCTTTTTTCTGCCTGCCCTCTTCCCTTCCAAAAAAAAAGAAGGTATAATTGTTTTCCCTGAGTGATCCTTCCTCAGCGAGGCGAGTCTCCTGCAGGCCAGCAATATCAATGTTAAGATGAATGAGTTCGGCATCATTCACAGCCGTTTTTCTCACATCGTCAATATTGGTCAAGTCAGTGGAAAATCCTTGACACATTGTTCTCACGTTCCAGGTTGCAAGCCGTAGCTTGAGGTTTCTATTTATCTTTTTTTATTTGTACCTGGTGCATTGGTTTTACAGCCTGCAATTTACATTTAGTCTTAGCCCCAAGCATCCATTGAAGCAAGCAATCTGTGGCGGATCAGCACCCAACTGGCCGGGGGCTGCCCAGCTTGAGGCGGGCGGTAGCTGATCAGTGACACCTGTAGGAGTCTCCCACCGTCAGAGGCAACGCGTCTACGCCAATTGACAGGGACATATAACCCGTAACAGTTGCCTCTCGCTTTGATTCCGAGACCAGTTACGACCAGGTATGGAGTTATTGCCTCTCCATAGCACAAAGCCTGGGCCAAAATATAGAGATCATGTGTTGCCCATGCAGCATGATCCCTCTCTCGGCCTGCCTAGTTCACTCCAGAGGAAAGATAACACTTCTACATCTGGAACACGACTAGCTCCAGAAGCTACCGGATCAGCAAAGCAATGCTCTAACTGTCCGCGTGTCGGAGCTTCGATCCTAGACCAGCCGCCAACCAAGGCTTAGGGCCTGGTCTGCCCTGCCATGACATTTTGTCTTTAGGTTGCATTTCCTCGCACCAGGGTAAGACTTGTACTATCCCAGTTGCGCACTTCCGCCTGAAACCGTTGGCACAATGTAGGGTGTCGGGTTTGGTAAGCGCCGCCCAACGTTCAGCGCTAACAGAAAGCAGGTAGTACTCTCTACTGTTATACGGTAGCTCAGTCACATCTGACTAAGACCTAATACCAATATGTGTATATACAATGGATGGGACATATAGAAAGAATGGAAGATAATAGGGAAACAAAACTCGCTTACACTCAGGAAATAAATGACCGTAGACCCCGAGGTAGACCAAGAAGGCGGTGGAGAGATAATACATATACAGACCTACAAGCACTTGGAATCAACGACTGGCAAGAGAAGGTCCAACAGAGAGACGAATGGAGACGGATTGTATCTGCAGCAAAGAACCTCAATGGCTCGGAACGCTGAAGAAGAAGAGAAGAAGAAGAAGATATATATATATATGGGTAGCGGGGTAGGGGTATCCCCTATCAAAGGAGAAGTAAGGCGCCTCCTTCCCTCCGCTAGCCTACGGGAAACCCTTGGGCAAGGTGGAGTACCCGTTTAGCCCCCCGATCAGGGTTACGTGAAGCCATGGGTGCAGGTGGTGGATGAAGATGCAGAGTAGCCAACAGACAGTTGTAGGTTATGGTCTCCACCTTCACGACGGTAGGCAGAGGATCTCTATTTTGAAGAGACAATGGCTACGGTCACTGACCAGTATGGTCACTGGTAGGAAGGAAAGCAATGGCAAACTACCTTCTTTACAGATGCCAAGAAAATCATGTTGTGTGAAATCATCGATCATTATCATAATGGGTGATTTCAACGCAAAATTAGTACAGCAAGGCGATGGATGCAGTGTAGGCAACCATGGTTTGGGAGAGAGAAATGAAAGAGGATACAGACTTGTAGAATGGGCAAAAGAACAAGAAATGGTTGTAGGAAACACCTGGTTTAAACAGCATCCAAGAAGATTATGGACATGGAGGAGTCCAGACAGCAGGATTAAGACCCAGATAGATTACATCCTGATTAGCAAAAGGTTTCGAAATGCGTTAACAGTCTTAAAAACAGTTCCAAATGCAGACTGTTACAGTGATCACAGATTAATTACAGGCACATTGAGGGTACAGTTAAAGAAAGTCAAGTATACAGCAGGAAACCCTAAATATGACTTGTGCAAATTGAAAACTGACAAAGAAATACAAGATAATTTGAACATAGAAGTAAAGAACAAATTTGATATATTGTCTGATCTAGAGATCCTGTTTCAAGATCAATGGGAAACTATGAAGAATTCAATCAGTTGCGCAGCAAAAAAACTATTCCAAAAGTAAAGAAAGTGGGCCGTAAGACATGGATGACTGAAGAAATTTTACAACTAATGGAAACAAGAAGACAGATCAAAAATAATCCTGCCAAATATGAAGAAATTCACAGAAAAGTGAGAAACTTATGTAAGGAGGCAAAAGAAACATGGCTTGAGAAAAATTGCAGAGAAATTAAAAAACAACACAACAGTAACAATACGAAACTAATGCACAAAAGAATTCAGGAGCTTACTAATCATAGAACACGTACATCAGCAGGCTGCCTAAAGACAAAAGATGGAAGAGTCATAATAGAAAAAGATCAGATCTTACATGAATGGTCAGATTATGTGAAAAACCTTTATGAAGATAACAGAGACGAACAGTATGATGTCCAAAATAATAATGAAGGACCAGCAATTTTAAAGATGGAGGTTCAGAATGCGCTTAACCATATGAAATCTGGCAAGACCCCCGGTTCAGACAGCGTCACAACAGAAATGATTAATGCTTTAGAAGAATATGGAATAGATAAAGTTACCAGTCTGCTTAATACAATATATGATACTGGAAATATACCTCAGGAGTTATGTAATTCTGTACTTATAGCAATCCCAAAGAAATCAGGAACCTTGGAATGTGATCAACATCGAACAATTAGTATAATGAGTCACATCACAAAGATTTTGCTAAGAATTATCATGCAAAGAGTTAGGAGGAAAATACAACCTGAAATAGGAGAAGAACAATGTGGGTTTGTGGAAGACAAGGGTACAGTAAATGCTGTGTATATACTGAGAAACATAATCGAACGTTCTATAGAAGTAAACAAAGATCTACACCTTTGCTTTATTGACAACAAACAATGGGTGGGAAGCGATATAATCCAATTCATTGCACTGTGTTTTATTACACACGGCTCGGTTTCTGTCGGCAGAACGGAATGCCGGAAAGATCACACACAGAACTAACTCTCTAGTCCCAGCAACGAATCTCAAGAGTCTAATAGAACATCACATTTGTGAACCGAATGATTGAGTCCAGAAACGAACCCATGACCGTCGGAGCCCCGGCGGAATCACTTCACCAAGGAGAGGATAACAGATCTTGACAGACATAAATATGATCACAGAGAGCGACATAAACCTATACATATAGAGACATACTGCTAGAGAGCGACACACAATTACACACCCGCACATACACACCCACTCACACATACACACACACACCCACTCAGAGAGAGAGAGAGAGAAAGAGAGAGAGAAAGAGAGAGAGAGAGAGAGAGAGAGAGAGAGAGAGAGAGAGGTATACAGAGAAAGAGAGAGATAGCGAGAGAGAGAGAGAGAGAGAGAGAGAGAGAGAGAGAGAGAGAGAGAGAGAGGAGAGAGAGAGAGAGAGAGAGAGTAAGTAGAGTTCGTGTGTTAGAATGAATGTTAATCTTATGTTTTACTTTATCAATTCAGTAATATTAATCTTATTTCACATTTTAAGTACAGCTGCTTGGTTCCAGTAAATATATGTTATTATTTGCAGATAGTTACAATCAACTGGAATGACGTCATCATGATACACTTCATCATATGCATTGATTACTCTTCAAAGCACAAAGAATATTTATTTAGTGTCTTGACGACTGAAGTATATATTTATATTCGTAATATACCGTCAACTGCGGACATATATATATATATATATATATATATATATATATATATATATATATATATATATATATATATATATAGGTACTTTTGCTTTAATTCACCCCAAACAAACTTCGTGAGTTATATTTAGCGTCACGAGCTTATATTTAGCGCCGACGGTGATCTCCCTGTGTTCGGCTGGAGTGCGTGTCAGTGCGTTTCAATTGCCCCACACCACAGTGTTGTTTCTTTGGGGCTGTGGCAACCTGTTTCTGTGTGAGTGTCTGTCTCCCTTCGATTCTCATTTGCATCGGTCCTGCAAATCACTTTCCGGTTAGGGTTAGGGTTAGGGTTAAGGTTAGGATTAGGGTTAGGGTTGTGTGTACCCTACCCCTAACCCTAACCCTAACCCTACCCTAACACTAACCCTAACCGGAAAGTGAAAGATTAGCGCACACGGCCGCATAGAATTGCGCACCGAGCTACGGCGCAACACACGAAAACCCCCCTGGATGTTCGGCGCAACACAGGGAAGTCCTGGATGTGACGTCATACCCTGGGATTCCCTTTTGTTTGGGGTAAATAAAAGCAAAAGTACCTATATATATATATATATATATATATATATATATATATATATATATATATATATATATATATATATATATATATATATATATATAAATTCTGGTGTTGACTACAATGACCTGTAAATAGGATATGAAAAAAAGAAGAAAAAACCCTGAGGAAATGCAATGAAGGGAAACAACCACTATTGGTATGTATTTGAAAAGGGCGATAAGGTTGCTTTGGTCGGGTAATAATATTTCGGGGATATATGGCAAAGGGAAATATCGTGTATCTCAGTGTAAATAATTGTGTGCACGGGGTAGACGTGTTTTGAAGACATCACAATAAATGTAATGCATATAGTGAATGTTTTAAATATGTGATGACAAAGTGATATAAAATAACGATGATATATTAACATCGCATTCGTTTACTTAAGGGGCCCTAGATCAAGTATATTAACCTTTCAATTACATATGTATTATAGACTTTTGTATATTTTTGGCTGGTGCAAGCACATGCACCTTGTAATAATAATGATACGGTCCTTGATGTGCCTAACGTTTGTACAATGTGAGCACGTTAAATGGCTACACAATCACCCCACATTTAATAAGTCATGTTTGCAGTGTGGTGCTGTTATGTGCCACAGATAATGAGAAATACATTATGTATATTTTATTCCATAATTTTTAGCACATATAGCTTGTGGCATTATATGTGCTGACGGGTCTTATAATTGCAATTAATAGCATGTACCCATGCATATATCTACAACTGGCTTCTACCAGTCATGGTCTAAAAATGTCTCTAAACAATGAGCGGCAACACACACTATATGAGCTATTGTCATGGAAACATATTCCATCAGTGTCATTTTGTAGGATAAGTTGAATGTACAAAAGTCGCTGTCTCTTGACATGCCGTTGTAGTCAGATATGTTTGGTCTTAGCAATGTTCATGTACACATTTGAAATGAAATAAGTTATCTCATTACACCCAATAACTAGTCGAAGTGTAGTCAACACACCTCGGGGAATCAGATGTGATCACGTGGAAGGTATCAAGCAGAACATGCAATGCTAAAGCTAGTTTGTTGCATATATATTACAGGACATCGCAGTTAACCTCAGCATTATTGCCTGTTAGTGATTTCTTGGCACATTTACGTCCAGTAGTTTGCTTTTGATTTTTAAAAGACCGGCAATTATAGCATTGAATAAAAATCAGCCCAAGGCTTCCAAATCTCTCCCCCCCCCACCCCCACCCCCGTTATGCGGAATTACGAAGTGCGTCTGCAATGACGTCCTGTTCTACATGGTTATACATTTCTAGTTATGGATATTAGTGGCGACCAACACGCATTACACTCGTTCAAAATAAATATAGAATTCGATGAGGAGCTAGTTCTACTACTAGTTGCGTCGACAGGTTGGTGGATGGTGGAGTAACCTCTGGATACAGAGGTTAGCCATGGATATAAAACAATCGGCCATGAACCAAGCCACTTAATGGTCATTGAGAGGGGAAACATTAGTTGTATGGAGCAGCTAACTGACTAAAAGTAACTAAACCCTCTGTAAATGTAAAACTGCCAGAACCAAAGCAAGATTTCACAAGATGTAGAATATTCTCTCCAGTTTACCTTTGTAAATCTAGGTGTGGAAGACAGACATATTTGTGCCAATTTACGTTTTTTTCTAAATCGTATACCCACCATCCCCTCCCTGTTTATATTCACATGTGTGGAGTTCGTTGTAAGCTATGTACACCGTGTCCGTGTTTTGTATATCTCACTTTCTTGCAGAAGTTACACATATCTAACAGTTTATATTACCTATTGTTACATCCTGCTGCAGCCGTTATAATCTCATGAATATTGCGCGTTTCAGTTAAATAGGAAAAAATATAGTAAGCCGTATAATATGGAATCATTGGACCAAGGGAAATAAATAGAAATGATGCTTAAAGGAACAAGGGAGACACGAACAATAATATATTGGCGTATAAATGAAGGCTTTGTAATATAAATACTTAGTTTTAAGTATGTATAGCCTAATATATAAGAAAATATATTGTCATAATGACCAATAGCTACTAAAATAAATTTTAGTTATTGCAATATCTTAGATGTCCAGTATGTGACCTCACGGCAAAGATAATATCACAAATGAAGTGCAGTCTACCCACTTGATAATATATCTAGAGAAATATCCGGTTTAAATGCATGCGTGGTCTTTACAGTAATCTTTATATTTTTGGCTGGCACATGTGTATGTGCCTGATAATAATTTCAAATATGGTGGTAGAAACCTATAATGGCACGAAGAAACAGGTGATATCCATGTTCGTCTTTGATACACAAGTGGATCACGGCAGGCGCTGATATTTGCCTTTACGCTGCAGTTATGCGAAATCCTAGCTACAAGCCGCCGTAGCAGGTGTTTAGCGCCAATGACTCTCACTCGCCAAACAAGTAAAATGTTTTACCTTGGCAGCACTATATCACCAGCTGCCACAATTGATGACGAAGTGAATGTAAGAGTCTCTAAGGTCAGCGCAGCCTTTGGCAGACCGTACAAGAATGTATGGGGCAGAAATGGAATAACCCTGCAAACAAAGTTGAAAGTCAATAAAGCAATTATATTATCCACAGTGCTATATGTTTGAGAAACATGGACTGTTCATCAGCGACATGCTAGGAAATTAAACCACTTCCACACAGTTTGCCTTAGGAAGCTATAGAAGATTAAATAGCAAAACAAGATCCCATACACTGAAGTTCTAGAAAGAGCGACCATGCCCAGTATCCACACTATACTAATGAAAAATCAGATTCGCTGGTCTGGTCACTTAACTCAATTGCCAAATCGCAGGCTCCCTAAACAAATTTTAATTTGTTTACGTTGTGGTAAACGCTTCCAAGGCGGCCAGAGGAAACGCTTTGAAGACACTCTGAAAATCTCATTTAAAGCTTTTGGAATTCATCCTGACACCTGGGAGACTGTGCTAAAGGCCGTACTTCGTGGCGTACATCATTACATAAGGTTGCAGTCACTTGTGAAGCAACCAGAACTGTAAGAGCTGTAAAGAAAAGGTTGGACAGAAAAACCACTGCAGGAGATCCTCCTTCTGAAACGCCAAGCACTCTTTCCCCACATTGTCAAAGAAAATGTCGAGCCAAAATAGATCTTATCAGCCATATTAGAACTTACGGTTCCATACTTTCAACCCCACTGGATGAAATGAATGGTCATAATCATTCTTGATAGACAAATAACACACACACACACACACACACACACACACACACACACACACTATATATATATATATATATAACATCATCATCAATGCCGTGCCAGCTGGCGTAGGCGTTCATGGCTTTCCACAGATCTCGGTTTTTGGTTTTCTGGATCAACTCTGCTGATGATATTCCTCCATGCCACCGTCTCAATCCATCCAGCATCATTTCTCTTGGTCTGCATCTGTCTCTCTTCCCCTCGTTCTTTCCAGTTTTCATGATATTCTCCACTGCCTCTCTTCTCATCACATGACCAAAGAAAGCTGTTTGTCTCTATCTTATTGTTGTATATAGTGTTCTAGTTTCATTAGCCTCTTTCAAGCAATCGTTGTTAGTTACTCTGGCAGTCCAAGGAATTCGCAACATTCGTCTTAACAACTACATCTATGTTGCTTCCAAGTTCTTCCTAATTTGTTCATTTACATTCCAAGATTCGCTGCCATACAGCAAAATTGGTTCTATATAGCATTTTAGCACTCTCTTTCTTACATTCATTGCCACTTATTGCATAACATATTCTTCATTTTCCGAAATGCGGCTTTTGCCTGCCCTATTCTGCTCCAAAGCTCTGTTGTACATCCTCCATCTGATGATATCTCTTTCAGTGCCAAGCAAAAATTGGGTCCTGACCAAACATAAATTCCCCTATTGCCTCAAGGTATTTAAAATTATCCAGTTGGTTGAGAATTTCCCCTTTTATTTCTATGTCACATTTTGGTGTACCCATTTTCTTTGATATCACTATTGATACTGTTTTCTTGATATTCAAGTAGAGTCCTTTCTGTGCACTCTCTGATACTATACTCTCTGATACTACAATGTCCAATAATTGTTGTAGGACGGTTGCATTATCCGCCGCCAATACTGTGTCATCTGCATAGCGTATATTGTTTATGTTATATACTCCGATTAGTATTCCTGGCTTCTCTTTGATCTCTCTCATTATTACTTAGCTATAAAGGGAGAAGAGTGACAAGACACACCCCTGTCGTACTCCTAGCTTTATCTGTTCGTAACTACCCTCTTTATTTCCCATTTTAATTGCTGCTACTTGGTTTCAGTATATATTGTTTAATATTCTTATATATATATATATATATATATATATATATATATATATATATATATATATATATATATATATATTATATATATATATTATAATATATATTGTAACAGAGCGGGAACTCGCAAGACGTGTTGGTTTAATACAAATGCTGTTTATTTCTACATGATGACAAGTTAGGTTCTTCTCTAGTCAAAGGCATGAGGTCTAACTGCCGCTTGCCACCCAATACGTCACGATTGAGATCTCTCACCGCTTTATTCAGTCTCAATGCTCACAATCGTGCTGATCTGTTTAATCACAACTAGATCCTAATAATACCCCAGTAATCCATTATGATTCACCTAGCCATGTTTGTAAAGAATTTTCCTTATAAAGGAAAACTCTACGCCTACTCCTTTACTCTATCTCCTCTTTATTTTCTTACTTGTGTTATAGTTCTCTAACCTTCCCCAAACCAGCTCAAGTTGGAGCAATATAATATATTCTTTTACCCTTCTCCAGTTAATATTGTCAGCTATAGTAAACCCCTAGATACTTCTTCTGCTATTCTCCTTTGTAATAGTACCCCGTACCACGTATGTTACTCTATTAAGCTAAACAGTCTTCTCCCCTTTCCTATTTCCTCAATACTATATAGCGGTAACCCACATATATATTTTATATTTTTTTTTCTGTTTCTTTCTTGGCAAACACCAGTTCCTGTTGAATAGACATATCATACAGAACAGCTCATTTAAAATCGTTATCGAATTTTGGACCTTTTAAAATTTCTCACTCTGCCAAACCCAGGACGTACAAGAACAATGTAGTTAGAAAAAGTAAAGAAGCGGTGCGCACCGAGATGAGCAAGTATAAAGAATGAATACACAACATGACAACATGTACATACAGCGATGAATATTAAGACACTCACCATTTACTCCTTGCACATAAAAAAAATTTTGTAATAGATGTTTTCTTTTAAAAAACACCTTATGAAATAGATCTTTGTGCATGATAAAACAATTGACATAAGTTTCACAAACCTGAATATTCCACATTTACATTGACCAACCCATCTGTTCCTATTTCGTGTAAACTCACCCTAAACCATGGAGCCAGTCATAAGATACTATGAACCTTTAAATAATTAACGCTGGTATTCACAGCAGCCTATATCTTGCCCCCGTACCGCCCATACTCATAATACTGCCATTTACAGTCTTCCCCCTACCTGATCATCAGTGGACAAAGGAGTTTGTATAAACTCTTCGTCGGAACGAAAAACCTTCAGCAAAACATCATCTATTTGAACGTGAAACTTACCTAACACAACTTTATAACCATATATACTCAATTATACCAAACCATTCATGTAATCGAAATAAAATCAACACAACCCCCAAATTAATTTAAAGAAAAAAAATACATTTTAAAATGACATAACATGCATGTTATCAAATCAGAATAAAACATTCTATTTCTACCTATCACTATTGGACACTTTTATGGACCAATAGTTTTTATCAACTCTAAATGCTAGGAACACAATCACCCTATTCTAAATCAATTAATCAAACAACAACAAACATTTTTCAAGACCAAATCAAGAAAAAAAAACTTATTATATATGAGGCATTGAAGCTTAGGCTCAATAAAACAACCAAACAATAGCCAATTCAAGCATGACTCATGCCTCATAAAACTTAGACTCAATAAAACACAGTTTTCAAAACAATCAAAATTACTACGTATAGTGATCCACCAACATTGGCGTTTCATACTAAGTAACGTAACTCATATCTATTTATATAAGTCATTCCAGTATTTCTATGACCGAGAAAACCGAACACTTCACTGTCTATCTGTATATCTGTTAACTACAGACTAATTAGAACCACATCTGTTCTATCTAAACAAACAAATCAGTAATCAACATTTACCATACCATTTATTATCTCCCCTCATAACTTTCTATCATTTTCTATCTTAACTCCTAACACAACATAACATCCGGATTATCCTCTTAAGTAAGCACCTGTAAACTACATGTTGAATCCTTTTTTCTATTTGTAATGTGGCACTAATCCAATATTAACTTCAATGTAGTAGCCATCCTCTACTTATCAACGAACTTGTGATCTGGCCTGCCTATTATTTCCCTTGGACCAATCATCACTATAACTTATTAATCCTTATCGTTAAACACGGCATTTCCTAGCACCAATAAAAAGTACATTCAACCCATTGTACCAATACCTCAAGACCACTTTTTAAAAAAAAAAACATCCATAGAGTCCTTTTCCACTTCCACCGTTTCGTATACTTCTTCAAGCATCCCTTTCACTTCTAAATCCTGAAAACTTATAACTTGCCATCTGCAGTACTTTCTATTTATCTATCTCCTACGTTTCCACTTCTTCAACAACTCCAAGTTTCTTTGAATAAGTGCTAATTCTACATCAATATCTTCTTCTTCGTACAACTTATTAGTTTCTTCCATACTACTACTTGACTCTGACTTTTCATCCATTTCTTCTTCTTCGTCTGTATGTCTCTCTTTAGCTGCCGCTAACCTCTTCTGTTCAATATCCCATCTAATTTGTCGAATCATTATTTCTTAAGGATCTTTCTAGTAGAGGCATATCTTCTCCGCTTGTTGAATAATCCCTAATTCTCCTCTGTCTTTTCACTTCTTTATCTCTTTGATTATCCATTCTTCTTTTCGTTGCTTGTCTAGATTCTTAAATGGAGCACCTACTTCCTCTTCCATACTATCATATGAGTTTCATTCACCTTTTCCTCTTCCATTGTTTTCGGAATTGTCTGTTCTTGAGTATCTTCGTGACTTGGAGTTGCTAGCAATTGATTTTGTGCTGGTTCTTTTCTAAAACCTGGGGTTACTGTAAGCTCCTCTGACAACTTGTTCATCTAAATATCTTGTGTCTGAATAATAATTATTATTATAATTATTATTTTCTATCTCATCTTCATCTCTTCTTAAAAGTTCAACGTGTGCCCTTGCTATATGTCCCGTGACCTGGTTCTTTATAATATACGATACATTACCTAGTTTTTCCAAAACGTAATACCCTGGAATCCAACGAGCATCAAACTTAGAGTTTCTTCTATGCTTCTTGTAATAAACTCTATCACCTACCTTAAACTCCTGTAATTTTGTATTTACCATTTTGTACTTTTCTGTCTTTCCCTAGCTTTAATTATATTATTCCTTAATCTTACGTGTGCTTTATGCATTTCCTGTATTATGGTCTCTTGGAATTCTTCACCCATATATTTCCGTCTAGGTTTTAATAGATTATCTATAGGTAGTATTGGTTCTCTCCCGTGTATTAAATAAAATGGTGAAAAACCCGTGCTCTCATTTTGATTTGTACGAATAGCGCTAAGGGCAGGTCCCAAGAATAGATCCCAATCTTTTTCATGTTCATCAATAATCTTGCTATAACGTCGTATAACGTCCGATGTTGACGTTCGTTTCTAGCATTTGAAGAAGGTCCTATAATATAGGTCTTTATATGTTTTATATTTAAATCTTTTAATAACTTTTCGAATTTTTTATTACAAACTCTCTACCATTATCTGTAAGTATACTTTGTGGGCAACTAAACCTTGGTACGAACTCCTGTAAAAAAATATTAATGACTGTATCTGCGCTCTTGTCTGGAATTACGTAAATTTCCGGCCAAAGACTGTAAGGATGTCTACTATGGGAACAAAAATAAACGTTCCTGACAATGTTCTAGGGTAGAGACCTGATATATCTAACTAATCTTTGCATTGGGAAATGAGGAATAGCTGTAATCTTGGAAGGGACACTTTATTGTTTTCATGTTCCTTAATCTGCACTTTTCACACGTATCTACATATTTGCATGCAGATTTAAACAAGTTTGGCCAATAATATTTGCTTGTAAGTGCCTTTACAACTTGTCCCTACCCGAGATGTCCATTTTCATTGTGATATACTTTTAACACTTCATTTTCTAAAGTTTTTCTGGAATATATTTCCTTAGCTGTTCGTTCCTTTCACACATATAGTATAACTGTCCATCCTCTTGTAAACCCAAATAATTCCTTTTATATTTGTTATCTTCTGTTTCTCTTAATTTTTCTTTTATTTGTATGACTTTTGGGTCTAACTCTTGCTCTTCTTTCATATTAAATTGTGCTAACTGTAGGTCTTCTTCCCTATGTTCAGACTCTTGATCCGATGGTAGACTATCAAATTCTTCTCTATTTATTATGGCAGAATCTAAAATATTTACTTGCCAATTTCGGTCGTCTATCTCTGGTTCAGCTTCATCCTCTGTGTCTCCTGATGATTGTGGGTACGGAATCCTAGATAATAAATCAGCGCATGTGTTAATCCTACCTGGAATGTACTCAATTTTCGTGTTATATCCCTGTAGATTCAATGCCCACGTCTGTATTTTCCTGTTCTGTACTGGAGCTTCTAAAAAAGACTTTAAAGCATTATGGTCAGTTCTAATAATAAAATTTGCGTTATGTAAGTAATAATTTAGTTTCTGAAGAGCATAATGAATTGCGATAAGCCTCCTTCTCAATAGTCGTCCATTTTCTTTGTGATCTGCTAAGTTTATGCGACAAGAAGTAGATAGGCCTTTCATTTTTAACCCCTGGTATTCCAGACTCTTTTCCTTCATATGGTTGAACCAAACATGCTCCTACTGCATTGTCCGAAGCATCTGTGTACAGTATTAACTGTTTGTTTAAGTCTGGATGCGTCAACAGTGGTACCAGTGTTAAGCTGTTTTTTTAAATACTCGAACGCTTTTTGACAGTCATCATCCCACTTAAACCTAGCGTATTTGCCTGTTAAGTTTGTAATAGGTTCAGCTATCTTTGAAAACGCTGGGACAAACCGCCTATAATATGCACAGGTTCCTATAAAAGCGCGTACTTCCTTAACGTTAGTTGGAGTAGGTAATTCTTTAATAACCTTTATCTTGTCCTGATCTGGTTTTATACCTTCTCTATTTATAATATACCCCAAATATTTTGTTTCTGTCTTTAACAATTGGCATTTACTAAGCTTTAACTTCACATCATGCTTTCTTAACCTGTCAAACACTAGTCTAATATGTTTTAAATGATCAATCACATCTCCTTTCGTATAAATCAGTATATCATCTATATAGGCTAGAGCGAACCTTTGCATACCTTCTAGAACTTCATTTATTAAGAGCATATAGTGAGAGGGTGCAGTTTTGACGCCAAAAGGCATTCGTAAGAATTCGTAAGAGCCCATATGGGTACAGAAGTGCACTTTTCTTTTGCGCGTCCTTCGACATCGGAATACACCAAAATCCTGACCTTGCGTCCAGCGTTGTGAAATATGTAGAGCCATTAAGCAGCCCCAAAATAGCATCAATTACCGGCAGTGGGTACGCTACATTCTTGGTGATTTTGTTCAACGCCGTATAATCGCAACAAAAGCGACTCGAACCATCAGGTTTGGCCACGATGACGACCGGAGATGACCATTCTGACTTCGACCCTTGTTATTATTCCCTGCTTTCAGCATCTCTTCTATTGCCTTTTCCACAATTTCTCTGTTTCTTATTGGAGTTCTATATGGTTTTAAACTAATTGGTGGATGGTCTCCCGTGTCTATTTCCATTGTAACTGTTCGTGTCTTTCCAATTCTAAATCATTAATTGCAATACATCCTGATTTTGCTTTATAAGTTGTTCTAAACACTTCCTTATTTTCTGGCGGAGCTTTTAACTGTGACAACAATTCTTGTTCCCATTGTCATTTTGTCTAGTGAATGTATTTGGGCTTTATTTCTTCTGGATGGATGGATCAATTCATCCATTCTGACGTTCCCTCTTCTTCCGCGTCCTCGTCTGTTTAATTAACTCTTTCACTAGAAGTTTCTGAATAAATTGTTCCCGGACATTTCTGCTCTATCCGTTGCCAATAGGTCACTAATGTTATGATCTAGTTTGGCTATCACACATCCTCTGTATAATTTGATTTCTCTACCTGTGTTGTTGATAACCATCACTGGAAAAGGTTAAGTGTTTAATCCAACGCCATTATTCCATCCGGAACTTCCAAAACCAGGCTCATCAATTATTTCCTCTGTAATTCAGTGATTCTGACTGTGTCTCCTTCCACATAATATGGGTTTCTCTTCAGCTTCGCTTGTATCAAATTAACCGACTGTGGTTTTAACGTTGTTGACATTTTAACTCTAACTAGTGCTGATATATGCATGTCTTCCTCCATATCTATATAGACGTCCCTGAATTTTAATTTATGTAAATCATAGAAAAGTCTTACTCCATTTTTTATTAAAAAATCTCTTCCTATCAACATGTTTCTATTTAAATCCTTCACTACATGAAAAATATGTCTTATGTTGATCCCTCTTAACTTAAAATTTATCATTGTTTGTCCAATTACTTGTAAATTCTGTCCAGTAACAGAGTGTAAATTATTATGACTCTTAAATACTCTACAATTTCTTACTATTTTGTATAGAAAAACTTTCTTTTACTACACTAACCTGAGCTCCCGAATCAATTAATGTACGAACTCTATACTTTCCTATTTCTATTATACAAGAGCTATAATCGTTTTATTTTCTATAAATTGCTTGACTTCATCTAATTGAAAATATTCTCTGTTCGTCCTACTATACCTATTATTAACATACTCTTTAAACCTTGGGACCTTATTATTGCCCTTCCTACCATAGGTCCCATTTAATAGGTAGGGCGTCGGTTTTCCTGCGTTCTTGTACCTGTAAAATTCCTGTGTCCATCTACAACATTCCTACTCACCCTGTTATTGTCATGTCTACCCTGTGTATTCGACTGGACACGCCTGTTATTACAAAAACGAGAAACATGTCCCCGTTGACCACAAACCCAACAGACAATATTTGTACTATTTGTGTTGACTACTGTCTCTCTTGTAGGGTATCTCATATTTCTTCTTTCCTCGTTATCATATCTATTTCTACCTTGTAACGTCTGTATTCCTCCTCTCCTATTCCATCCGAATCTTGTTTGTCCTATTTCCATGGGCTCCTCAACTCTGTCTTCTCGATTACTTCCTACTTCTCGTCCTGTTCTCAATCTAAATCTACGTCTCAAATTTTCCTCTTGTACCGCGATATCTACCGCTTGTGATAACCTCTCAGGGTTTTCCCTCATCAGCTTAAGTTTCAAACCATCGGATTTTATGCCATCTACAAAAATCCCTACTAACATCCTTTCCACCTCCTCTCCTCGTACATTCTGTCCTAAGAATGCCTCTTCAGCCAGGTTAATCAATCTATCGCTGAACAATTATACCGTCTCTCCGTTATTTTGTTTAGCCTGCCTCAACACCGAAAATGCATGTTGTGGATCCGTTATTTCTGCATACTTCCTTGCTAGGTCTTCTTTGAATTGTTCCCATGTCTCATCTACTCTAGCCTCTAACTTTCTTCTTATATGATCCGAAACCGGTTCCGTTGCCGTCTGATAAGCCAGTCTCATTCTTTCTTCATCTGTTGCTGAGATTAAATAGGCATATTTTTCTATGGAAGTGACCCATTTCTTAAAGTCTCTGGCCTGTCCACTAAACTTCACAATTTCTGTTGCCATTCCTTGTTGTTTAATAACCATATTAAGTCTGCCTACTGCTGTTCCTACCCCTGTCAAAACTTGGGCTAAGGTGTCCTGTTCCGCCATGCTGAAATATACTTAAACAGAGCAAGCAAACAACCACACAATTGCAATTTCCTAATTTAAGGAACACAATTCACTTGTTTCGTAAAACAGTTCAGTCAGTTACTATGTTTATGAATCAGACAAATTTACCCTGATTCTGTTTCCTGATCCAAGCACGTGCTTTCTTCGACTCGCCGTCAGATTAAGTTCGAACACCAGGAGTCTGCGTCAGCTGAAAATCAGTCGCGGAGTTCAGGTAGCAGAGTTCAGGCAGTCTGTCTCTTCCCCCAGGTAATTTCGTCACTTTTCTTGGGATGCCTGGATAATCTTCAACCCCTGGTTGGGTCCCGACCAGATTTCTAGCCTTTGCTTTCACCCCGGGTGGGGTACATCATCGACGTTTTGAGAGGGACTCAGAAGTAACAAAGCCCAAAGGGATCAGGATCAGCCAACGGCCTAGTGATAGTCTGACTGTTCCGACCGACAAAATGTTCAGACTGAATTAACCTTCAACGGAATTCTTGAATTCTTGTTCCGACCGACAAAATGTTCAGACTGAATTGCTGGATTGCCAAACTCTTGCTCTCTCAAGACAGGATCACTCTGGGCCAGCTTTTCTCGTTCACAACGATCAGACAACCGGACTGCTGGACTGCCCCTTTTTCCAAAGTTCCGTGAAGTCTAGACAGCAAGTTTCAAATCGATCAGACACGATCATAGAGCAGTCTTGGTCAGCTCCCCGAAACAACGATGTATGGCAGCGGCTTTGGTGGCTCTTCGGAAGTGATAATTCTAGACAACGGCTATGGTAAGCCTCTTGAACACGTTAAAATTCAGGCACCGGCCATGTTAAGTCTCTTGCGGTAAAAAAAAACTGCAGAACGGCGGCTATGCCAAGCCTCTTGAGTTGTGAACTCTTAAAAGTGACGGTTATACCAAGCCTCTTGACGCTAATTTATTTGTTATCTCAAGTCTTGAAAAAGACTTACAGAGGACCACCCCTGGCCGGGCTTTTGGCCTCTGTATTCACAGATAACTGAAATTTACAATTTACTGGCCATTTTTTTGACTGCGCCTTATTACGTTCACTAGTTGTTCCAAAACGTGCCGCAAGTGTTTCTGGTTACTTATAGAACTGGAGCATGGAACATCTTCTCCGCGATGTTATTCCGGCATTACTTCGCGTTGTTTTTTTATACCAACCGGACTATATCAGGTTCAGATCCTCGGTCTTAGGCAACATTTCGAGTTCTGTAACAGAGCAGGAACTCGCAAGACGTGTTGGTTTAATACAAATGCTGTTTATTTCTACATGATGACAAGTTAGGTTCTTCTCTAGTCAAAGGCCTGATGTTAACTGCCCTTGCCAACCCAATACGTCACGATTGAGCATCTCTCACCGCTTTCAGTCTCAATGCTCAATCGTGCTGTATCTGTTTCCCACTAGATCCTAATAATACCCCAGTACTCCATTACTGTTACAATATATATATATATATATATATATATATATATATATATATATATATATATATATATATATATATATATATATATATGTGTGTGTATGTATGTGCGCGCGCGTGTTTGTGCATGTGTGTGTTTGTGTGTGCTCTATACATTTTACCGTGGGTCTTATACATAAACATTAATTGTGAAAATTTTTGTAAAAATGTATGTGCTTGTAATGGCAGCTTGCATAGTTGCATGTATATATATATTTCTCTTGAAGCATGTGCTCGATCAGTGTTGGTTGAATGAGGAATCAGGCATTTTAAATGGCTGCGATGATCACAGACGAGGATGCTTCATATATGTAACTAATCAGCTCGTAACAACATCCAACATTCACGCTCTTCTAAATTTGTTAGGAGAGACCGAGCACATTTCAACACGATTACAGTTGTAGATTTGAGTATATCTCTTTCTGCGTGACATTATACATATAGGAACTCGTGTTGGTCGCTTTAATGTACGGTAAACTATGAATATGCATGTTCAATAAATAGGAACATCTAGGATGGAACAACCGGTCTCTCTGGCCGAGGGGTTAGCAGCTTTCTCCGTAACCCCGAGTACTCTCGCGGTTGACGTGAGCGCACGAGAATTGGAAGCTGTTCGAGCCGCGCTAGTGACTTGTGAGAGTATGGAGCCGGTAGCTCAGAAAGCAATGGCAAATTACAGAGCGTAATCTTGCTAAGAAATCAACAAACATTTGAAAGATTCTGATGTTGACAGCGATGTCCTGTAAAGGATATGCAAGACATATTTTTTTAGGATGGGACATATTTAACTAAGGGATACATATCGTAGATTAAGAAACAAGGGAGACAAGAGACGCGTTCTGGGTGTTTACACGTTTGTAGCCTGTTGAATGAGTGTCACATGTTGATACTAATCAAGTTAAATATTATGCAAGCTGCATAGAAGGTGTTGGAAGTTTAAACGAGTAGTTTAAATATACGTTTTCATTTTATTTCAATTCAAAATTAACGTATTTTACATGTCTGTACTTCAATCCAATCTATATATTTGTCTGGCACAGGCATGTGTGCCTTGAAACAGTATAACCTATGTTAATAGAAACATTATTCGGCCTTTTGGCTAAGATCAAATTATAATATCTGCACTCGATATTGTCAGGGCTACCAAAAAAGACGGTTATCAGAATGACACAGAGACGTGAGACCTTATGGGGAGGCTCTGTTCCTGTGGAACCACGATCCCTAATATACACCCCCCAAAAAAGCATTATATATAGTGCTTTTTAGATGTGTATCTAAAATTCAGCCCAAGTGTAGTTTAGGCCACAAGTTGCGACTGAAATAATACACACCCCGAATCAGTAAGTCCATGGCATATATTTTGTTCCAACACCTCCACAAGTCACTTCTGGTATTTAAAAAATAACACAACCACACACACACACACACACACACACACACACACACACACACACACACGCTCGCACACACACACATACACACACACACACACACACATATATATATATATATATATATATATATATATATATATATATATATATATATATATACATATATATACTAGTTGTTCATCTATGTCCCAACGATAAGTTGAGGCTGCTTCCTCTTTAACCCAGAAAAATGAGGATACTTGGGTAGTGGGAGTATGCTTTTTTTTTTACTGCACCTATACCTCTGAAACCACATAGGTCATGTGGTTGTGATAAAATCTTGATAGCGGCGAACAAAACACAGTGCATTAGGTCTCGATGGTGTAAGTATTTGTGACATGTTGCACGGTTTATTGACTGGCATGGTTAGCTACATCTCGTTAGGTGCATATTGCAGAGTTATATATCACGTGAAATGAATAAGCTAATAATACTTTAGCAGAAATAATTAAAACATATATTTACAGGTAGTGTTCGAATGTGGAGTATTTTGTCATTCATGCCGTGATCTGACATTTGAAACGAAACTTTGCATAAAACTGGCTGGAACCAGCAAACATATATATGCTGTATGCAGGCTTGAGATGTTTTTCACTAGCATGTCACTGGTCTAAGCACTAGGCACAGTTTCACCCCTGCCTGGCGTCAGGAGTAACGTCTGGATCTCTTATTCTTAGGACAATGTCAGAGGTCGGCAAGATCAGACTTTAGCTTTCTGACATATTATTGTACTTTGCTGACCTGCTATCTAGCTTCTGCTGTCTCAAGTCCTCAAACCTTCATCGAGCTTTCAGTCCTCATTTATTCGATGTGTTCCATGGGGTTCTCGTTGATGTTTATTATAGTTGTTTGCTATTACTAACTAGTTAATGTTGGTACTGTTTTAAATACCATACGGGCATTTATTCTAAAACCACTAACGACACTCTGATTTGTTAAAACACTTCACAGGAGACCGACACGTTTCACATCCTGTAATTACTGATTAAATCAAGAATGCGATTCACAATCAGTATAAATGCAATTCACACTCATTAAAATCATTGTCAAGAGTTACTTGTTGTGGTTTGGTTACGCAATAGGCTTTGGGCGAATTGCGCACTTTGAGTGAACACAAGCTAGTTAGTTAGTTAGTTAGTTAGTTAGTTAGTTAGTTAGTTAGTTAGTTAGTTAGTTAGTGGACAGGTCATCCTCATTGAACTTCCAACCATTCAATCCATAACTCCCGCAGCGTTTAGCGTCTCACGACACCAGTTCTGTGTTGGTTTATTAATCTTCTTTGGCTTCCTGCATAGTGTTCTTGTTTGGCCACACCTCTTTTAACTTGATGTTCTCGCAGTCTGACCATGGTTGTAGACGCACAGTCATTACCCGGTTCTCGCAAACTTACTTCTTGTAGAGCATTCAGAATGGCAGCCTGGTCCATGGCTAATCCATCCTCTACAGTAGTCTTACCTGCAAGCCTGTCTTCCTGCTCATTTCCTTGGTATATTATGTTGTTTTGTAGCTGCGTCTTCCGGTCTCAGATTAGCACCAGATTGGGTTGGGAGAGTGCAGTAGTTTACTGCCGCACTGTCTGGATAATTGTGCCAGTGCCTGTGTTTACGGAGTGGATTACTAAATACAGTTGAAATGTCAGGTCCCCATATCCGGGAGCTACCGGACGGCGTTCCTTATTACACTGTCTGCAAAGACACACGGATTTTCCTGTTTTCGTCTGAATAAAGAGTGATACCCTCTTCATGGACCAACCGCTGGCTTTCACCTTCAACTGGCCTATAAAGGAGACTGATCGATAGTCTATGTTTCACAAGCCTATAGCAGTGTGGATACTATGACTGCTGTGTGGACTCTCAGCTTTCTTCGTAAGTTATATCCTACCTGCCCCCAGATATGTGCAGACAGGGTATATACCCAATCCTAGTTATAAAGGACATGTATCAATCTGGATTTCGAAATCCTATACCAGAATGCAACAATTAGTAGATGCGGTTGTTGTACACAGTGAGCAACTGGAGTTAGAATTAAATTGTAAAAAGATTCAGGTTATGGTCGTCAGTAGGAAGGAAGAAGTGCCACAATGTAATATACGAGTAAATGGAAATATTCTTCAACAAGTGAATCGGTACAATTATCTTGGAACAGTTATAACATCTGATGGGAGATGCCTTGAAGAGATTAGAACAAGAATCGCCATGGCGAAAGTAACCTTTAGCAAGATGAAAAACATTCTGACCAATAAAAAGATGTCAATTGAAACGAGAAAAAGAGTGTTGCGGGGATACATAGAGTCTATTCTTTTGTATGGATGTGAAACTTGGACAATGAGCAGTCAAGCTGAAAAGCATCTGATGGCTGCAGAAATGTGGTTTCTGAGGAAAATGCAAAGAATACCATGGACAGACAGAAAAACCAATGACCAAGTACTACAGGAGACAAATGAACATCGTAAACTGATTAGAGAAATTAGACGTAGACAGTCAAAATTTTTTGGACATGTTATGAGAAGAAATGGGTTGGAGAACTTAGTGACAACTGGCAAGATCGAGGGGAACAGACCAAGAGGAAGACCGAAGGAAAATACCTGGATGGCTTGGCCACATGGCATGGACGAGACAGGAACACTGAGCTGATCCACGACTCTGGTGATGGAGTGAAATGGCGAGTCATGACCGCCCACGCTTTCCGGCACGGCACATGATTGATTGATTGATACCAGACGGATTACCCCACGCAAGAGAATATCTAACCCGGCTCATCAGCAGCTGTGATTAAGTGGATTATGTTCAGAGTGGAGATTGTGTAGGGGGATCATTGTAACAAGCTACGTGGAGGGTCCCAAATAGCCCTGTCACAATGTTTAAATAATCTTCTATATAGCCCTGGCTGGGATAGGTCTTTACCTGCCAACCCTCCTCCGTTTTCCCCGGACTCACTGTCACTCTTTCTTTCGACCTAAGGACCTATTTCCTGCAATGTTCTTCTGGCTGATCCATATATATAACACAGTGATCGTTGGAATAAACTAAAACTTGATTTATTAAATCAATAAAGGACAGCACAGGAAAACATCAAGGCAGTTAACACAGATAGTTCTAAACAGACACAACACTGATAAAGTTCAGGCACAGAGCATCAAGGCTTTACATCATAGACCAAGCTGTAGTCAAGGTCCGTTCTGTCCACATATCGCTCACCAAATGATAAGTCCTCCTTGCTCTCCCTCCCGGTTCGTTTGGCCAACAACGGTTCTCCGTGGACCCAGGTTAATGTTCGTGGGAAAAATGTCCTGTGATCCCTGGTCACAATGCTAAGGGAAAGTTCTTACAAAAAGGAAATAGTTCATGAGCGGAAATGGAGTAGGTATCCTTCACTGTCTCATACAAGGATGGATGGGTCTGATATTTAGGTGGGTTCAGTCCCGAATACAAACTGACTCGATCTTAGCTTATCGAGATGACTGGCGAGGTGTTAGACAGATTGATGGTCATTCTTTCGGGCTAGCTGTGGCACTATCGGGTATAAATCACCACCGTAGACTAGGCATGGCCTAAAACTTGACATGGCCTCATCTTCAACATAATTTCATCGTATAGCCCTGTTGAGACCTTCAGCTCTGTTCCTACCTTCAAAAAGGAATGACCCTTTTTATTCCACCAGTAGTAGACCTTTTTAAAAATGTCTCAATCTTTAACTTGAACTCTTGACATTCGGCCGTGGATGGCCATCAGTAGAAACGGACATGAATCCTCCAGAAGCCGCACCAGTGCGCATTTGGCGCAGGGCGCTCCATCGGGACTACCCGAAAGGAAAGACAAATATATACTCGCTCCATGCAAAGATTGTGGTATGAAGATAACCCAAAGAACCATCTTTCATGGAGATTTGAGCAAACAAGAGAACTGAGAGTTTCCGAAAGCCGTTTCCCCTTGTTTACCAAAACTAAAAGAATGTATAAGGACATGGACCACTGGCGTTTCGCTACATAGGCCCCCTCTTAAGAAAGTCGAACCCTACGAACTTTCTACTGTCAGTGGTTCTGTTCGAATGACCTCCCCCTCACATTCAACCATAGGCTGCCGTGATAGGAAATCTGCTCCCACATTCTACCTTCCGGGGATGTATTCGACCGTGAACTGATACGGTTGTAGGAGCAATGACCATCTCATTAACCTCGCGTTCAGTTTCTTAGAAGTTGCCAAGAACGTCAGAGGTTGATGGTCAGATTGCACTTTGAACGGTACTCCATACAGATAAGGTTGAAATTTCTGTACCGCCCACACTAGAGCTAGACATTCCCGTTCGACGGTGGAGTAATTCCGTTCGGCGGGTAACAGTTTTCGACTGGCATATGCCACCGGACACAGCACCGAAGAATTATCTCGCCCTTCCTGCAACAGAGTTGCCCCAATCCCTATGTTACTCGCGTCGGTTCTCAGAACAAACGTTTTCTCCAAATCTGGGAGTTGCAGGACTGGCCTATCCACCAACGCCTGTTTCAGCTTCCCATAAGCCTCTTCACAGCTCGGGGTCCAGATTATAAGATCTGGCGATCCTTTCTTCAGAGTCTCGGTTAACGGCGCCGCAATTTCGTTGAACTTTGGAATAAATTTCTGGTAAAACCCACACAGAGACAAAAAAGACCCAACATCTTTTTTGGATCTAGGACGGGGTGCGAGACGGACCTTTTCAATATTCTTTTCTTCCGGTACCAGTCCCCCTGGGGTAATAGTATGTCCCAGAAATTCCAAGGATTGATAGCCAATCATGCATTTGGCTGGACGGGCGGTTAACCCTTCCTCTTTTAACCTTTTGAAGATCTGTCCCAAGGACCTCAGGTGATCTCTCAGATTGTCAGACGCGATGAGAATATCATCCATAAACGAGACCACAGAGGGATCCTTTAAAGGGTCTAATAACATTCTCATCATGCGAGTGAACACACTGGGCGCATTGCTCAGCCCAAAAGGCATCACCTTAAATTCGTAATGGCCGCTCGGAGTACTGAAAGCGAGCATGGGCCGAACCTCAGGCTTCACAGGGATCTGATAATATCCCCGACTTAAATCGATTTTTGAGAAGTACTTTGCCCTATTTAATCTGGCAAATAGTTGATTTGTGTTTGGTAACGGCTCAACTTGGAATGTCGTACAACTGTTTAAATGCCTGTAATCAATACATAAGCGGTGCTCCCCGCTTGGCTTCCTCAACAAGACAACCCCGGCATTATAAGGAGAAGTCGAAGGAGTTATGATGTCATCATCCAGAAGCTTCTGGATTTCTGCTTCCAGGGCCTTCTCTTTCGAAAAGGGCACTGGATATATTTTTTGGCGAATGGGGTATTGGGTAGTCAGAGTCATATCAAACTCGACCAACCCTGTCCGCCCTGGACGATCGGTAAGAATCTGTTGATGGGACTCCAACAAACGGATGACCAGTTCTGTTTCTTCAGTCGACAGATCAGGATTTATATGTACATCCTTATAGGTTTCCCCAGGTTGTAAAGGATACTCCCTATCCGCGTCTTCGCCCGATTCAGTTTCCATCGCGACCGCCATAGTCATGAGTGGGAGAGAAGTACCATCGGATCGTTCCTCATATTTTTTTAAGAGGTTAATGTGAAAGATTTTAGATTTCCCCCTGATCCGGATAGCATAATTGGTACGGGACACAACCCTTTCCACCGGGAAAGGCCCCTGCCAACCAATCTCGAGTTTATTGGAACCTACTGAAAGTAACAACAGAACCCGATCCCCCACCTTAAGAGACCTATCTTTCGTCCTTCTATTGTAGTAGGCCGCGTGTCTCTTCCTGGCCGCTCTCAGATTCTGAGCTGCCAAAGCCCAACCCGTCTGGAGTTTCTTCTTTAACTCTTCGACGTATTTATATGAGGATACAACTTCTTCGGAAGTTTCTTCCTCTGTCCAACATCTCAATAAGGCTTCTAAGGGACCCTTGATTGGCCTCCCGAATAGTAGAGTGGCTGGTGGCAACCCGGTCGACCCATGGGGAACCTCCCGATAGGCGAACAAGGCGGCTGAGATATACTCATCCCATCTGTCTGGTTTCTCTTGAGCCAGCTTCCGAAGCATGGTCATCAAGGTACCATTAAACCTCTCTACTTGCCCATTAGACTGAGGGTGATACGGGCTTGTGTGAATGTGGTTAGTCTGGAAGATACGAAAGACTTCTTCCATCAGCTTACCACAGAACTGAGACCCATTGTCCGTTAGGATCTGGTTGGGAAATCCCAACCTAGTAAAGGTCTCCATCAGTGCATCAGCCACTCGCTTAGAGTCGATTGTGGCCAACGGTTTCGCCTCGCCCCACATGGAACAGCAATCCACCATCGTGAGAATGTACTTATTCCTCTTCCTAGTCCGAGGAAGAGGACCAACAAGATCGATGGCAACTCTCTCGAAAGGAGAGTTCATAATGGGCATGTCTCCCAGGACTACCGGAGCTGTCCAGTGTTTTGGTGCCACACGCTGGCACTCTGGGCACGACTTGACGTACCTACGCACGTCTCCAGTCATCCCTGGCCAGTAGTAATGGCAGGAAATGCGCTGGAGAGTTGCCCCGACACCCATATGTCCACTGAAAGAAATGGTGTGTCCCATATGAAGAAGCTGTTCCCGATAAGCCTTAGGAACTACCAGCTGTCCATGCTGGCGATCCTCCACTCCGGCTCTCCGGTACAGTAACCGATTCTTCATATAATACTGACCCCGTCTTGGTGGGTCAGAACTTTTGGGCAACTGGTTGAAGCAAGGTTGCAAAGTAGCATCCTGGCTTTGAGCAGCTCGTAACTCCCCAGGCAAGGGATTCACGATCAAGGCCGGCGTCTGCTCATCCTCCGATTGAGATCTGGTTTGCATCGCCCCTACGTACATGGGTTCGGTTGGAATCCCTAGAAAGACGTAGCGACAACCCAAGATCATTGGGAAGATAGGATCTAGCAGAACGGCTGCCTGTATAGTGCCGGTAACATATTTAGATTTGATGTCTACCTTCGCAATTGGAAGAGACATCGCTACCGCACTCTTTGTCGCCGTTTGAATCTCAATAGATTCCCCGGTTAGCTGCTCCGGGCTCACTAAGTGTGATGAAATTACAGCCTCAAACTGCAAACCGGTGTCATAGAGACACTCAACTGGTTGTCCGTTCACAAGTACCGTTTCTACTACTGGTGGTTTTTCTGAATCATTGTTCCCAAGATCCCTCCCTTCTACTTCCTTGTTAGACCCTTCCCCGGTTTCTACAAGACAAGCAGCATAGTGAGAATCTTTCTGTTTACGCCGGCAATCAACCGTATTGTGTGTGGGAGATTTGCAATAGGCGCACCACTTTTCACTCCACTTTCTTTTAGGAGATCCAGGTGGACTCTTACCAGAGGGTTTCTTAATAGGAACTTTCTCGAAAGGATCCTCCTTCTTGGTGTGAGCTGTTTTAGGGTTCTTCTTCTTTCCAGACCAGGTGTCTGGTGGTCGGGGATTGGGTTGTGACAATTCCCCATTATCCCTATGAGCTAGCACATACCTTTCCGCTAATGTGTTGACTATGTCTAACCTTTCTGCCCCATTTTCAAGCAAGAAGGTTTGCAATGACCTAGGCATCATCCTCTTCATTTGGTCCACGACCACTAATTCTTCTAAACTTTCATAGTCGTTAGCAAATCCAGCTAATGACATCCATTTCAAAAGGTAAGACTTCAGTCGAACACTGTAGGCTGCGAAAATCTCTCCTGGCTCTCTCTTGGACTTTCTGAACTGCTGACGGTATGTATGAGCTGTCATCTGGAACCTTTTCAATAATGCTTTTTCCAGAGCCTCATAGTCATTCTCCATACCAGGTGGCAACCTTGAGTAGACCTCGTACGCGGTCCCCCTCAGGCCCTGCGTGATTTTCAAGTTCCATTTCCCACGTTCCAGCCCCATAGCCAAAGCCATCGACTGGAATTTTTGAAGATACTGGTCGATCTTCTCTTTGTGTTCATCGAACGGGAGTAATGGGAACTTCATTGCCTGATATGGACCGCCACCAGAAGTTGTTGAGTCCGGGAGAACTGCGCCTCCAACTGCACCCTCGCTTTCCTTGGCCGTTTTAGCTTTCAGCTCCAACTCCCTCATACGAAACTCATGGTCTCTGACTGCCTGCTCAGCCTCGATCTTCGCGCACAGCCTGTCTGAAGTCTCTTTCCACTTCCTGCACATATTTCTGTAACTCCGCTCCATCATAGCCCATCTCACGCCCTGTAGCCTGTACGTCAGCGACATTAAACCCAGTTGATGCCATCATAAACTCAGAGGGAAAGTGCACAAGAAATTGTCTAGAAAATGATTATCTCACATAACCAAAATATATATATTACACGACCACAACACGTCGTATGTCGGTCAGTCTGTGTCAGGAAGAGTATAGACAATAGCCAGGCACGGTAGGCAGAACCTATTGATAGTAGACAAGAATATCTGTCCCCTATCACTAAATCAGCCAGAACTCCACCAGGATTTCAAATATCCCGCGACGGGCCCCCAGAAATTGTAACAAGCTACGTGGAGGGTCCCAAATAGCCCTGTCACAATGTTTAAATAATCTTCTATATAGCCCTGGCTGGGATAGGTCTTTACCTGCCAACCCTCCTCCGTTTTCCCCGGACTCACTGTCACTCTTTCTTTCGACCTAAGGACCTATTTCCTGCAATGTTCTTCTGGCTGATCCATATATATAACACAGTGATCGTTGGAATAAACTAAAACTTGATTTATTAAATCAATAAAGGACAGCACAGGAAAACATCAAGGCAGTTAACACAGATAGTTCTAAACAGACACAACACTGATAAAGTTCAGGCACAGAGCATCAAGGCTTTACATCATAGACCAAGCTGTAGTCAAGGTCCGTTCTGACCACATATCGCTCACCAAATGATAAGTCCTCCTTGCTCTCCCTCCCGGTTCGTTTGGCCAACAACGGTTCTCCGTGGACCCAGGTTAATGTTCGTGGGAAAAATGTCCTGTGATCCCTGGTCACAATGCTAAGGGAAAGTTCTTACAAAAAGGAAATAGTTCATGAGCGGAAATGGAGTAGGTATCCTTCACTGTCTCATACAAGGATGGATGGGTCTGATATTTAGGTGGGTTCAGTCCCGAATACAAACTGACTCGATCTTAGCTTATCGAGATGACTGGCGAGGTGTTAGACAGATTGATGGTCATTCTTTCGGGCTAGCTGTGGCACTATCGGGTATAAATCACCACCGTAGACTAGGCATGGCCTAAAACTTGACATGGCCTCATCTTCAACATAATTTCATCGTATAGCCCTGTTGAGACCTTCAGCTCTGTTCCTACCTTCAAAAAGGAATGACCCTTTTTATTCCACCAGTATTAGACCTTTTTAAAAATGTCTCAATCTTTAACTTGAACTCTTGACATTCGGCCGTGGATGGCCATCAGTAGAAACGGACATGAATCATCCAGAAGCCGCACCAGTGCGCATTTGGCGCAGGGCGCTCCATCGGGACTACCCGAAAGGAAAGACAAATATATACTCGCTCCATGCAAAGATTGTGGTATGAAGATAACCCAAAGAACCATCTTTCATGGAGATTTGAGCAAACAAGAGAACTGAGAGTTTCCGAAAGCCGTTTCCCCCTGTTTACCAAAACTAAAAGAATGTATAAGGACATGGACCACTGGCGTTTCGCTACAGGCATACATATACAAAATAATAAATAACAGTTTTTGTTTTAAATTGTATGTCCTTTACAGTGCGTTACGATCAACCCCAGGCTGATTTTATAAGTATTTTTATGTTCAGTAGTTTGCCATTGCTTTCTGAACGAGAAGCCAGCTTTTAAATCCAACTGATCGGTGTAAGTGTGAACCCCCTGCCCAATCAGAAGTTAAAGCTATACAACGCTGTAATATTTTCTTCTATATCTAATGCTAATAAATGACTGCACCAAAGACCTAATGACCTACTGACCCGTGACCAGATGCAGACACGTCAGTAAAGAAACCTTTCACACCTTGTAAGGCGCATTGAGCATGTGATGCCAGAACCATATTTGTATAGACATTGAGCAGATGATGCCAGACCCATATTTGTAAAGAAATTGAGCAGTTGATGCCAGAACCATATTTGTAAAGACATTGAGCAGGTGATGCCAGAACCATATGTGTAAAGTCATTGAGCAGGTGATGCCAGAACCATATGTGTAAAGTCATTGAGCAGGTGATGCCAGAACCATATTTGTAAAGACATTGAGCATGTGATGCCAGAACCATATTTGTAAAGACATTTATCATGTGATGCCAGAACCATATTTGTAAAGGCATTGAGCAGGTGATGCCAGAACCATATTTGTAAAACCATTGAGCATGTGATTCCAGAACCATATTTGTAAAGACATTGAGCATGTGATGCCAGAACCATATTTGTAAAGACATTGAGCATGTGATGCCAGACCCATATTTGTAGAGTCATTGAGCAGGTGATTCCAGAACCATATTTGTAAAAACATTGAGCATGTGATGCCAGAACCATATTTGTAAACCATTGAGCAGGTGATTCCAGAACCATATTTGTAAAGTCATTGAGCAGGTGATGCCAGAACCATATTTGCAAAGACATTGAGCAGATGATGCCAGAACCATATTGTAAAGACATTGAGCAATATGATGCCAGAACCATATTTTTATAGACGAGCCAGCACTCCGTGGGTGACGTTATCAGTATCACAGCGGTCGCCTGCGCTTCCCCAGATATTTCCAGGTACACAATTTAGCTGGGCTGACCAGTGTTAAGTTAGTTGCATATCCATTTACAGAACGACTCAGTCAACGCCAGTATTTTTGACTGTTCCTGATTCCTTGGCAAGTTTAAGTTCAGTGGTTTACAATTACTGTTCTGAACGGCCGGCATCCATACCATTTCGTAAAAAAACAAGGCAAGACGGCCTGCTGCCAAATCATCTGGAGCTGTGTTTCGAAGGTAGTATGTAGAATTACGAACTGTCCGTAACTCCTTCGACACGGAGTCGACAGTACCCAGCCAGGGTACACAGGTCAAATTTAGGAATTCGACTCCACCCGGATTGGGGATCGAATCCATGAGCGCCAGTGTGGCAGGCTATAGCTTAGCCACTCCGCCAGATCCCCTAATGATAATATCCACAACTCAAACAATGGGCTTCTTCATCGACGGCTCATACAGCCTACCTTGGAGCTCTTGTGGCCACAACAAAATCACCCGAAGCACACAAAAATAAGCACAATCTTTAAGTGGTTGTCTCACAACAGGGCTAATATTGTTTCCGTAAACTGAGTAGAAACATAAGCACGTAGACAATCACCATTATTTTTTTGGGGGCATGCTATGAGAAGACATGAATTGGAGAACTTGGTAACAACTGGCAAGATCGAAGGGAAGAGACCAGGGGGAAGAACGAGAAGTAAATTCATGGATAGGCTTAGCCACATGACATGGTCGAGACAACACCACGGAGCTGATCCACGACTCTGGTGATCAAGTGAAATGGCAAAACATGTCCGCCCAGGCTTATCGGCATGGCACATGATGGTCTCCTACATCTCTTCCTGCGGTCTTTCTGCCTTTATACTCGTCTGAATTGTGCTGTTCACTACATCAGCGCCACTTGGACATTCGGGCGGTCTCCAGTTGTCCCCTTGGGCACACATAACAGCAAATCTCCACTCATCTCCAACAGGTTTCTTGTTTACCTTCCTTGCTCAGCCATCTTATAAATACCAGCAACCTTGCGCAGATCGTATGCGCGGTTTTCTGCAAGAAGAGCTATACAGATATATTCTGCTGGGGTCGGTAATCCCTAGTTGTCCCACATGCTAGACAATTCAATTTAATGGTCCCATCCAGGAATCAATTAGTAATTAGTAACATCCCACATCTTATAAGAAGGGTAAATCCCAGATTATTGCTACACTTTGATTCCATGTGAATGGTGGTTCCTTAGATATTTCTGCGCCCTCCCCATCAGATGAAACTACTCAGGAGAATCGCTAACGTTAACTCTTAGATTTCGAACTAAATATAGAGAATACGTACCAATTGCAGGGATCAATGCGTTTCTCTTCTCATGTGGGATCTTGATCAAACATTTAGGCGTTTGTGTCCTTTTCAAATTTGCAAAGATTCAGTTTCGGGTATACGCACCCGCTCGCCTCAAGACTTGGCATGGGGAGTATCGTTTACTTTGCGCTCTGTCCTTAAGTACCCCAGCTAAGTTCTTGACCCATGGTTCCCTGTGCCCTGGCGGTACGACACCTGGCCATCCACAATCATCACCCTGTGCCTTGCAGACATATGTCCTCTGGTGGGTTCCGTCGTCCTTCATAGGTTGATATTTATATGTATATATATATATATATAGTATATATATATATATATATATATATATATATATATATATATATATATATATATATATATATATATATATATATATATATATATATATATATATATGACCTTTAGGACGGCTAAACACTCCGCCCCCCCCCCCCCTTTTCCGCTTGCGGCATATGGTGGTAGTGTAATAATTGTATATGAATTTAATTTTTAAACGTCAACCGCCAGAAATGCACATGCATTCATTCAACTTATTATAAATTATTATTATTATTATTATTATTATTATTATTATTATTGCTAATATTATTCCCCTTCTTATTCTCCTTCTGCCTCCATTACAGTTAACATTAGTATAATATGTACACTGTGTACGTCTATCAGATGTACTGTGTTTGCGTCAGTTTATGTGTCGTTATGTACACCTTCTTCTTCATGTGTCCAATTGTGTCTGTAATACTATGAGAGTTTGTACGTTTCGGGGATATCTTATTAGTGTATCTTCTTGCGGGACTTTGTCTTTGAACAGGTATAATTATGTATGAGTGTAAGGAGTTTACAATTAATAATATAACTAGACTGGGGGAAAAGACATTCTTTAGAGCTAAATGAAATAACATCTCGCAAGCCCAAATAATTTTTTGCAAATCAATTTCTTGTATGTCTTCATCACCAGATTGTGACAATTTGTAAATAAACACCATTCATTGTTTCGTGTGCCTATTACCTCACCCAAGATATAACAATTGTTTAATGTCAGTTATAGTTTTGTAAATATAACTTTAAATCCTTTAGTTTTTGTTTCTTTTTCCAGATGCTCCAGGAGTAGATGTAGGTAAGAACGCATTACTTTAAATAAGCATGTGTGTGTGTGTGTATTTGTATATGATTACGGATGCATGTATACACTTAAGAATATTACATGTATATGTGAGTATGCATGTGTGTATGTGTAAATGCACACACGAAGTGTATGTATTAAATCACCATCATCATCAACATCATATCATGTGTTAATGCCGATATACGTGGGTGTTCATGTGTTGCCATTCATACGATCACCAGAGTCGTGTATCAGCTCTGTGTTCTTGTCTGGACCATGTCACGTGGCCAAGCTATACATGAGTTTACTTCTCTGCCTTCCCAATGTTCTTTCCCCCTCAGTCTTGACAGTTGTC